>CM016726.1:15097833-15697833 GCA_005771605.1 Scutellaria baicalensis | reverse complement strand
GCTCGTGTCCTTCACGTTTTGAAATCCGCCAACTAAAGTCGTTAGAGTCCTTAAATTGGACACTTATGCATAGATATGAGACCAAAATTGGACACACGAACTTATAGGATCATTTTTGGATACACCCTAACTTATAAGACTTAAAAAATATTTTTCCCGTTTTATAATATTATTTAAATACATATATAGTAGCGTAATTGTTTAATATATTTCTAATTAATTATTGTTGGTCCATTAGAATTCAAAGCTAAAATGATTGTTAAAGCACAACTTTTTTAACGCAATGGACAATTGTCAAAAGCAAAGATTTTGTTAGTTGGAATGTTGCCTTCGTATCTTTTATGGAAATATATTTTCTTTCTAAAAGTTGTAATATTATAATATGGTTGTATTTTGACAATTTTTTCTTTTCTTTCTTGGGAAAGAAAAGGTGTTGACCCAAGCACCATGTTGTATGGTGTTTTTGGGAGTTTGAAACACATTACACCTTTCTATATATTTTGGTGTGATGAAGAACAACAAAACTCGCGTGCATGTACAACGGAATTCCAGATCGCATACTTATAACAGAAAAAGACATACTTACGAGTGTAAAAGACATACGAGTATATAAGACATACCTCTAAAACTCATGTTTATACCTGTAAAAACATACTTATAAAACACATACTTATAGTTGAAAAACACATACTTATACCTATAAAACACATACTTGAATTTCGTCACATGTGAGACAGTCTCACAAGAGACCAACTCGATGAAGAATAGCCACCATTTATATTCACACAATCAGATATATATATATATATATATATATATATATATATATATTAATACGTCAACAACTAATAGACCAACAAACATATACCAAGTTCATATGCTATCAATAATCAAGTTCAGATGAATTCAACCCAGACTAATTGCCAGGATCATAAGTAAACAAAAGAATTCATCTCACAACACTGTACAAGAACGAAGGTAGACTATACAATTCACAAATGATGCTATGAGAGCTTCTAATTAGCTATAAAAGCATTGTGCCATATGTTCTTGATCATGAGGCTATGCTGCAGCAACCACAATATTTCATGAACCTAAGAACATTTTTGACATGCTCAACTGAATTTAGGACTACCATTGCATACCCCTTTTTGCAGAGAGGCATACAACAAAAATATTTATAGAAAAGCAGACGATAACCATAACAGAGATCAAGTCATGTCATAGGCCCACCCATGTGCATCTAGATATGTTCTTACAGCTTCTTTCATGGCCAAATTCGGTACCAGCTGAGACGGATATAGTGTTTCACGAGTAATGGGGTCGAATTTTCCCACCTAAAGTGGCAAAATTTGAGGTCAAATACATGTATGTGTATGGTGATAGCGACTATATCAATTGAGAAAGTAGACAATGGACCTACCTTTTGGAGATGGTCTAAGATCAATGCTCTCTCATACGTAAAACCACTTGGAGCAATTACAGGATCACGAAAAATCTCTAAAGTAATTTTACAGCACAGATAGTCTGGCACCTGGAATATTTAGTTGGTGTCAGAAAACCCAGATGAGAGGAATAATATAAATGTATGAGGACGTCGATGCTCACCTCAGTTGGAGTATCATCTTCAGCAGCCTTTTTGAATACTCGGTTCAAAGCTTCCAGTTCAGCTAAATTAGACTTGGCAGTATCATCTACAAAACCTTCTGTTTGATCAGCATCGCGTGCATGCTTTTCCTTCAGAGCTGCGATACATGCTTCTCTGTGTCACATATATGCCGAAGGCATTAAGAAATCAGCATGCAGTACACAAACTTATTTCATCAATGAGAAAGAAATTGCTATATACCAAAAACGGTGAGAAGAAGCCATAAAGACAGAAGTTACTTTAAATTTTGAAGTTCCCAAGAACGCTTGGTAGATTCATGTTCCCATGCTAAGTATTTTGCTTTAGCAAGTTCTTGCCATATCTCTTCGACCATGTACCCAATAGGGTTTGCGCCCCTCCCTAGGTCCAATGCCTAAACGTTACAACATTCATCAAGAAGAACAAAAAAAGATCATGTTCAACAAATGTCCCAACATTTTTCAAAATAAAAGAAATGTAATCACACAACGCTCACATCTATCATGTTTGACATATTCAATCACACAACATTTAAACACGCATGAACAGAATATAACACCAGATCGCATACAGGTAATACACGCAAACACATAAATATGGAATTCCACAATCAACAAAAAGCAAGATCAACTCGGAAGGATGCAATAAACCAACTTATACACAACAATACATTCGAGCTAGGACTTCATGAAAAAGATCAGCTCAGAATCTTAACAATGAATTCTTAATATCTCCATCAGTAACTGAGCCCAAATAGAAAACAATACCAACTACTAGATGCAATGCATCCATACATTTGAATGGAAAGAGTTCTCAGAATTATAGGCAAATGAATGAAAACCAAAAATGAAAAACTTCCTTAAGAAAAAACCTCATACCTTCTCCAGTTCTTTCACACCTTCCCCATATGCTTTACTTTGAAGCAAAGCGAGTCCAAGCATATAGTGAGCCTGGAATGCAAAGATGTCCAACATTAGTTGAGCTTAATCAGAATCAACTTGCTTTGTTTCAGAGAATTAAGATAGAAAATTATTTAATTATTTTCAGCAGTAAGCAAAAGCTCGAGTTACTGATTCTCCTGAATGTATAATCAATGACAACACAGTCAAGCAAATGTCAACAGAGTCAATCATGCATGATGACAAATATTATTATATAGAGCAGTTATTCAAGTTCATTTGCTGCTACCAACCATGGAAGCTTGCAAAGATCAAAGGTTGTGTGTAGCTCAAGTGATTTGAAATAAATGTATTGCAAATCCACTCAAAATAGGGTGCATTCAAAATACACTCAAATTGCTCAAAAAACAGTTCAACATGAAAGCAATAGATTTCCATAATCAACCCAAACATTAAATATGAATCTCAAATCATTCAATCCGAACACAACCAAAGTGAAATTAAATCCACAAGGAAGAAAACAAAACTCAACGATCAAGAATCATATGCTCAGTGAATAAGAGTAGCGTTAGACATATCCAGAATTGGAATTGACTCTTAAAATATTACATCAGCACAGAGCCTACATGGAATATTCTTTAGATGCTCATTTTCTTGCAGACAGATGTAGTTTCACAGCATGTACAATGTCAAATAATTATAATCTGCTATAAGCATGTCAGTGTAGCAACTCATAATATCATATGTATCCTAAGAAGCAAAGATGTTGCTAACTAGGGTTTCATATTTTACAGAAAGCGCCTCCTCCAGCTTCATTTATATTGTGCAATAACAAGATAAAAAATATAAAAAACATGTACTCACTTTAACAATTCAAGTCAGAGGTCAATATCCACTGGATTCTTCCTAATTTTAGCAATACGGTACATTTTGACACTAGTAAAGAATTGGGATGGGGCTTATACAAGATGAACACCAGAAAGCTTGGCATGCTAACGGTGTTATTTGTAAAAGCAATTACTCAGATCCCACATTGTATCAACTGTTTGAGACCTCAACCCTCATGGGATATTTTTAAAAACATCCTTTACATCTGAATTTACAATAACAAAAATGGTTTTGAAGTTTATGCTCCCTAACTCTTGGAAATCTAAAAAATCCATGAAATTGAAAAAATAATATGTGAAATTTATGGTTGGGAAGATATTTATGTTGTGGTATGACTACAGATACTGACAAAGTTAACAGCTACCAGACACAAGTATTTGTTGTTCAAAGCATCAGTAATCAGAGAAAAACATTGCTCATAGTAGGCCCAAAGAATTAACACAAGGAGTGACAATCCACCAACTACAAATTGATTATGCATGCCTAAAACCCCAACTTGCAAAACACAGTCACATACATTGAAAAATTACATTTCCATGTCACTTTTCACCTGAAAATGTCAAAACTTTACACTTTACTATGCCAAAGTTGCCCAGGAAACTTCATGCCCCCTTGAAAGGAAAAGGCATGTTCCTCTCCGGCAGCACCTCATCTGGAGTTCATGATACAAGTCCTTCATAAAATAGTTATTCTCATAGAATACCATTCTTCTTATCTTGACACAATAGAATTCCATTTATTTTAACAAAGACAAACCAAAAGTTATCCATATCTCATAAACAATCCGAGCCACGACACACCGCCATTTATTGGCTCAGCATACAAAGGGTGCATTTTGAACTATAGCATAGGATCCCGGCACATACATATTCAGGCTAAATATTTTACACAAAACTTAGTAAAGATATGGCAAAAGATGTCCCAAAGAACAATCATAGGATGCACAACAGAAGCAAATAACACGAGGAGAAATAAGCATAGTGAAACTTAAAGCGTAGTTAAAAACCATCAGAACGTCTGATATAGAATAACTTTAGGCCATACCTTTACAGAATTGTGATCGAGTTGAATTGCTCTCCTGCAATCCTCTTCCACTCGGGTCCATTCACTACAGACCACCAAAATAACATAAAACAACAAAACTTTTAAGAAAGACATCAAAAGAAAATCTTTGGAAGAACAAATAAACGACCATCACGAACATTCTAACGAGTGTAGTTATTGTATTTGTACATACTTCCTCTTGCGATGACACAGCGCGCGGTTCGTCCAATACACCGGAACATTAGGGCACAGAGTAATAGCCTTACAAGAATCAAAATTCCAAGTCAGGTATGAGCATCAAAAAAGGTAATCAAAGACCAAAAAGAAGCCCACCTCAGTATAAGCATCAATGGCCGCACCCAATCGGTCTTTCTTGAAGTAAGAGTTGCCGTCTTGTCTGAGTTGCTCGGCCTGTTTGGCCGCCGCCGCCGTTGGCGACATTTTCCTCTTCTCCCCACTCCCTATACTTGAATCGAAGCTCTCTGTGTACACGTATACAATACCTCGATAGAGAGATATAGGCAGAGAGAAGAATGTAGGCTATGTGTAGAAAGATGTCCAAACTCTGACCAGAAATGGCAGGTTCATGTTCGAGGGTTAGAGAATAAAATTTGAGCCAATTTTGGGAAATTTCTTTTTTCTCTTTTCTTTGCTGTTTAAAAAAAAAAAAAGGAAGGAGAATGCTGAATGCGTGGATCCAGAGTTTTCCTCCTTTTACTATTGCCACGCCGCCATGGTATACTGAATGAATTATGAATCTATATCTATAAAAGTAAGGTTTGGGTCTCTCAAGTGTTGACAAGTGGTGCTCCAAAATAGTGCCACATCAGCTTTTTTTTTTTTTTTTTCAGGATTTCCTAAAGTGCCACCAGTCCAATCATTTTCTCCTTCCCTGAACTCAAGCGTTTCTTTGCGTTTCTTTCGGAAACTGAAATAAACGGAAGCTTAGATTATTTTCTCCTCTCTCCCCTACCACTCTAGCATTTTGGCAAGAATCAATGGAGGAGAAACACGAGACTACAAGTAAGAAAGTCAGGGTTTTCGAATGTGCAATAGCTTTGCTACTCTTACTTACTTTACCAATTATCTCAACCTTTCATCTCACCTTGAGCTCTCCACTCCTGTATAAAAAGGTAATCCCGGCCTTCACTAATTTCCACCCTATAATCCCATTTCTATTGGCGATTCCTGCCCTTCCTGTTTCGGTTCTTGCCACTCAGCCACCATCCCCAATATGTTAACCCTCGGTGATCATAGTATCAAGGTGCCTCTGACAGTTTACCATGTGCCCAAATTGCAGGAGATTGATTTGACGGGAAGAACAGGGTGTTAAAGGATTATGCCGCGGTTTATAAGGGTTAAAAATTCTCTACTAACTTGCCATATAAAGTGGAGTTTGCGGCTGATCGTGAAGGTAAGCCGGCTAAGTTCGTTGCACATTTAAGGGAAGATGAGTTTGAGTTTATTGATTAATCATATCAGAGTATTTTGAACAATTTAGTTGTAATAATTTTGTCCACAAATATTTACTTATGGCCACATTTTAGATATGTACTGTTTGTATTTTCTTTGGTCATACATGAATTTTAGTTTCAATAACATGTCACTGTTTTTCCTTGGTTTATGCTTATCATTATGTTGATGAGAGATGCAGTCTCTCTGAATCTGAAGTTTTCTATTAGGATTGAACTTAATGAAATTGATTTCAATAGCCTATGTATTTTACAAACAAGGCTACACTGATTAAACTCTAGGTGTTAGTACAAATGCTGGTCAAAGATTTGTGTAAAGAAATCGAGATTATATCTCTGCAACTGTGGAATTGTCCTTACAACGGTATCCTTTTGTAGTGGAATATTTTGTATAATTTTGATTTCAATGCTTAAAGTGGGGGTTCAGACTGGTAGTTCTAAGGCTAAAATATATGTATGTGGATGGAAAGAGCTGAAAATTGTCTGTTTTTCCTCCAAATATAGCACCTTCACTCTCATTTACCCTGTCTTTTAATCCTCAATCACCAACAAGACATGTGCAGTCCCACTTCTCCGTCTCTTCGTTTTCAATCATCAAACATTGGTCGGATTTTGTTTCAACTACGTTGCCACATGAGTGGGAGTTTCCATCAAGGTGGGTGTCTTTAATATTGAATGAGAATTTTCAATAATGAGTTTTTCATCCTTTTCGCTTCATTTATTTGTGTCTCTCTAGATAATTTAGAAAGATAATATGGTGTTTAATAACTTGGAATGTTATATATGTGTATATATGGTGCTTAACCCAGTTATTAGATTACACAAAAATTGTGGCAATAAGAGGAATCTCTTACAGAAGCGGTTTGTTGGCAGGTATTACTATTGATCTTGCTTTAGATAAAATAATTGCATACTTTATTGGTCACTACAATATTTCTCTACTCATATTTCTTAAATTCAGAGTTAATTTTGATTTTAATTTTTCTCTACTCATATTTCTCTACTCATATTTCTTAATTTTGATTTTAATTTTTCAATTTGAATTGTTGTTTTATTTTATATCTGTCACTATATTCAATCTATTAGCATGTGCTCTCTTTTATAGAAATACAATTTACTCCTACGATTTTTCTATTTTATTTTGTAGAATATTTTTAAAGCTCTAATGTAACGTTAGATAGTGATGGTAAGAATTTTATGCTGGTGTTAGTGTTAAAATGTGTCATAAAGATTGCTGATATAATCAATCGTAGCAGTACAAGGTGATTCATTATCTACCTATGTCATTTGTGGATTATGTTAAGGCATCTAAACTAAAAAAATTTAAATTAAAAAGGTTTTATTGCATTTGTAATTTCCTCTATTGAGATAAGGGTTGCAATCTCCTGCTGAATGATGGGGTGTCAGGTTGCTGAACAATGGGGTGTCAGGTTGGATATAAGAGCAAGAAGTGTTTGTTATATATGGAGCTTATAGTTGTTGTCCTCTATGGGGCTACTATGATATTAAGTTGTCCTTTCAACTCTAATTCTGCTTGTGAAATGAGCTATCAATTTAGAATCATTGATTGTCATGGTTAAGGAGCTTCACAATGAACCGCCAACACCATCATCTTCTTCTTCCAAGGAACCTCATGTTGCATCGTCCTTTAATATGCAATAATTACTATGATTTAATATTTTTATTCAATAATTACAAGCTTAATTTGTTTTGATGATATTATTAATTTGCACGCCGTCTTTATACACCGTTGGTCTCTTAGTATGCACATCGGCATGCAGACCAATAATCTTTCATTAAGTTGCATTATATAATTAAAGCTTGCACAAGTACTTTAAGTTTCTATCCATACGACGTCCCTCTGCCTCTTTATTCTCTTTTCTTTATGCCAGTTTCACCATATCTGGTTTAATGTCATCCTTGGACACCCTTATTGTTGTTTTTGTATGATCGTCAATTAAGAGTGTACATAAACTCCACAAATCTTTTTACAATATTTTTCTAACTTTACAGAATTCTAAAAGGAGAAGACCACCTCAAAGTTAATTAAGTATTAATTTTTACTTCAAATCAAACTAAAAAGAAAAAAAGAACTTGACTGTCGTTTTCACTTCTTTAATTGAAGGATACTTGGTTTCATTTTCCATTGTCGTTTTCATCATTTTAAGTTCTTTTATTTAACGATTGTGATTTAATTATGTAATTTGAATTCATTAGCTTTATTTATGAGTAGATTAGTTCTTAATGCGTACAGTGATCTTGCTTAAATGATGTCCGACACTTTTTAATTGCAAGTACATTAGTCTAATTATTAGTTTTGCTTTAAATTGTGTAACGTAAGCATCATGTTTGAATGTTTGAATGTGGAAGTTTTCAGTCCCTGAAAAGTTATGGGGAAATATTTTAAATGTTCTTTGGATTTAAATCGTACGCAAAAACTCATGTGAGATGGTCTCACGGATAATTTTCGTGAGACGAATTCTTATTATCCATGAATTGAATTAATATCCACAAACTTTCATATGAATTGCTAAATGTGGGTTATGGGTTGACCTGTCTCACGAAAAAAGATTTGTGAGACGGTCTCACATAAGACTTACTCTTAAATCTATTGTTACACCATTTAATGGTTATCCCTAAGCTGTAAAAGGATTCTCTATCCTGAAGTTTCAAATGATTGGCATGTATTTGTTACTTTGTTAAAATTACTTATTGAATGACTTCTTCACATGGATTTCACACACACAAAAACAACTTTTAAAACAATAAAACGAAAATTACTTGCAGAACATGCAGAACCATTTGAAAGAAAATTAGACCAAATAAATAAAAAGATGTTTACATCAAATGGAAAAACATTTTGTGAGAAACTACATTGAAACACGTTTAAGAACAAGCATAATTTGAAATATTATTATGTAAGGCAAAATGAACAACAAACATTACAACAATACATTATCTTCAAATATTTATAAAAAAATACTTTAAAAAAGTTTGTTAATATTGATAAGAAATTTTTAAAACATTTAGTAATAATCCCGTGCAACGCACGGGTAATTCCCTAGTAGTATTAATTTACTATTGCCACGCCGCCCTGGTATTATTAATTTTATTTTACCTATACTATTTCATTTATTTGGTATTGTTTTGACTTCACAATAAAGTAATAAATAAGTGAGTAGATTAAAAATAGTTATGGACAGAATTAAATATCCATAATATTTAAGTGTAGAGTTAAACAGTTCTGCTAATCTAACTACCGTAGGCACATATTAATGTGTCCTGACGTGACAGAGATCTAGCATATCAATTAATTTGATTTTCCATATAATCAGGGGATGAGATATTTATATGTCAGCGGTCGACATATTAAGAGTTGTCCACCGTAGGTATTTTAACATAAATATAGAGATAAATTAACATAACATTATTCTTGTTGAAAATAAAATAAGTTTCATTGGATGGTTCTATAATTCATTGTTTTGGTCACAGAAGTAAATGGCATTAGGAAATTAAATAATTGTTTATTTTAAACGAAAAATACAAAAACATACTAATATTGCATGAAGGGCCGTTGACTAGGAATAGAGTCAACCCTATGGAATAATCTGGAGACTGGTGTATCCTCTGTGGGCCCCTTTGACACCCAGGATTAATCCAGTGTAGGTGAGCACACCGGAATAATACAACACTGTCCCTGTTGAGTTCGATGAACGTACTCTGTTACTGTAAGAAGCAGGGCGAATCTACATGGGGCCATGGGTACAAGTGCACCCCATGAAAAATAAAAAAATATATTATATATTTACTAATATACCCCTAATCATTTACATAATTACAATTTTACCATTTTGAAAGTGTTTTGTGTTTCAGCTCAAGTGTTGTCTAATTCTTTTGTTAAGTATGGGAAAAGTCACGCTTTTACTAAAAGAAGCGTGCATTTGATTTTGTTGCTTCCATTTCCGTTTTGTTAGTTATGCAGGGTTGATCTCGGCCGTACATCGGATTCAAGGGTCACGATTAAGTTTCATTATGTGTCTAAGGAAGAAGTGCAACTTCACTTATAAAAGCGTGTCTCCAGAAATGCGACTTCAAGGTAGTTATGTCCGTTGAGAGCCGTTGCGTCTGGAGATGATCTGAGCCGTCTATCTGATCAACGGCTGAAGAGTATTTGAGCTGG
Source organism: Scutellaria baicalensis (assembly GCA_005771605.1). Lineage (NCBI taxonomy): Eukaryota > Viridiplantae > Streptophyta > Magnoliopsida > Lamiales > Lamiaceae > Scutellaria > Scutellaria baicalensis. Next base: position 15,687,723 of record CM016726.1, on the reverse strand, counting down.
GAAATATCATCAAGAACGGGGGTGATCTTTCAGCTGAGATTCTAAGCTCGTTTCTCAACCGATTCAGCTGATTCTTGTTGTTGCAGTTAGCTTGAAGATAGGTCTATAAATAGGAGTTCATTTTACTTTGTATAGTAGAGTTTTACTCAGTGAGATTGTAGATAAAAGTGAGCTGCGCGATTTAGGGTTTTCTAAGTTTGAGTGTTGAGTTGCAGAGAGATTGTAACAAAGATATTGATCGATTTGCAATAAGAATTCCCTCCCTAGTTTTCCCGTGGATGTAGGCATTTGTTAAGCCGAACCACGTAAATGATTGTGAGTTGATTTGCGTTGTTCTTGATTCTATTATCTTGCATTGCTTATTGTGTGAAGTTCTCTGTTTGGTGGATTCAATTGTGTTGCCAATTGTGAGAATTGGAGCTGTTGGAGAGGCTGAATCTTGACAAATTGGCGCCGTCTGTGGGAAACGAAGTCACAGCCTCAAAGAAGATGGGATCCACCAAGTTCGAAGTGGAGAAGTTCAATGGTGAAGGTGATTTTGATCTGTGGAGGATCAAGATCAAAGTTCTCCTGGTACAGCATGGATTAGAACCAGCCTTGGAAGGGATTGAAGCATTCCCTGAGGAAATGTCCTTGGCTGAAAGATCAAGACTGATGAAGAAGGCACACAGCTCCCTAATTCTATGCCTAGGAGATAAAGTACTAAGAGAAGTTTCAAGGGAAGAAACAGCTCAAGGAGTTTGGACAAAATTACAAAGTCTACACATGGTTAAATCATTAGCCAATAGGCTATTCATGAAAAAGAGGCTCTATGCCTATAGGATGAAGCTAGACAAACATGTATCTGATCAACTACAAGACTTTCAGAAGATCTTGGATGATTTGGAGAACATTGGAGCAAATTTAGCAGAAGAAGACAAAGCCTTGCTGTTACTAAGTGCTTTGCCTAGTTCTTATGAGAATTTCATTGACACTTTGCTCTATTCTAAACAGGATTGCATCACATTGGAAGAAGTTATCATAGCAGTGAAGAACAAAGAATTCACTAAGAAGGGTGGAGCCAAAGATGATACAATTGGTGAAGGACTTGCTGTCAAACCTGGAAAGAAGAAGCAACACAGCAAGCAATCAAAGCCTTCACAAAAGAAATCAGATGCAAGGCCTCAGGTAGAATCTCATAATGATATTGAAAATAACACTTGTTTTCACTGTCATAAGCCAGGTCATCACAAGAAGGACTGTATTAAATACAAGCAATTTCTGAAAACCAAGGGCAAGACATCACAAACTCAAGCCAACCCCACTGTGGAGCAGGAAGATTCAGTCTCAGGATATGAATCTGCTGAGGTACTTGCTATAACCTCTGAAACTTCTAATAAAGAATGGATCCTAGATTCAGGATGTACATTTCATATGACTCCTAATAAAGAATGGTTCTCTGATCTAGAAGAAAAAAGATTAGGCTCAGTTTTATTAGGAAATGATCATGTTTGCTATATAGAAGGAATTGGATCTGTCACTTTTATGATGCATGATGGGATTTAAAGAAAACTTAATCAAGTAAGATATGTTCCTGAACTTAAAAGAAATTTGATCTCTCTTGGCATGTTAGATACACAAGGCTATAAATTCACATCTGAAGATCGTAAAATGAAAATATCAAAAGGTTCTAAAGCTGTTATGACAGGTTTTAAAAGACATGATCTATACTATCTAGAAGGTGAAACTGTAGCTAGGAATGAGTGTAATGCTACCAAAGGTGATTGCACTAAGCTATGGCATGAGAGATTAGGTCATATGAGTATAAAAGGTCTGCAGGAACTATCAAAGAGGGGAAGTTTTGGTTCTGATAAGATCTCAGATTTAGAGATGTGTGAATATTGCATTCTAGGCAAAGCTAAGAGACTAAGCTTTGCAAAAGCCAAGCACAGCACTAAAGGTCCCCTGGAATACATCCATTCTGACTTATGGGGTCCATCTAGAACTCCAACTAGGAATGGAGGCAGATATTTCTTGTCTATAATAGATGACTATTCTAGAAGAGTTTGGGTGTATATACTGAAATCCAAAGATGAGACTTTTCAGAAGTTTAAAGAGTGGCTTAAGGAAGTAGAGAACCAAACAGGGAGAACTCTTAAATGCCTTAGAACTGACAATGGTCTGGAGTTTGTATCAAATGAGTTTAACAAATTTTGTGCAGAAAAGGGAATACTTAGACATAGGACAGTGCCATCTACTCCTCAGCAAAATGGTTTAGCTGAGAGGATGAATCTCACTATTTTAAATAAGGTTAGATGCATGCTCCTTAGCTCAGGATTAAGTAAGAATTTCTGGGGAGAGGCAGTAGATACAGCTGTTCATCTAATAAACAAAAGCCCCTCTTCTGCCATTGAGTTTAAAACACCATATGAAAAGTGGAATGGCAAAATTTCAGACTACTCTAAGCTAAGGACATTTGGTTGTCTTGCATATGCTCATGTAAAACAAGAGAAACTGGAAGCTAGAGCATGGAAATGTGTTTTTCTTGGCTATCCAAAAGGTATCAAAGGCTATAGGCTATGGTGCATGGAACCAAACAATCAAAGATGCATCATTGCTAAGGATGTGACCTTTGATGAATCAGTTATGCCTCTGAAGTCTAAAGCTCAGTCTGAGAATGAAGTGCAAAATCAAGCAGAGAAAGAATCATCTCAGTTTGAGGTGGAGTCTGAAAAGGAAAGTGAGGTGCTTCAAGCACCTGAAGCTTTAAGCTCAGAATCTGAAACTGAAGAAGCAAACACTGATGAAGATGAGCAGATTAATCTAGAGAACTATCAATTGGTAAGAGATAGAACTAGAAGAATGATCAAACCACCTTCCAGATTTGCAGACTCAAACTTTACAGCTTATGTTCTCCTAGCTGCTGAAGAGATGGACAACCAACAGGCTAAAGATTACAGAGAAGCCATCACATGCAAAGAGAAGGATAAGTGGTTAATAGTTATTCAAGAAGAACTGCAGTCTCTGGATAAGAATCACACATAGGAAATAGTAAGCAAACCAAACAAGAAGAAGCTAATTAGATGTAAATGGATCTTCAGGAAAAAGGTGGAGGCTACAAAAGGTGGAGCTATAAGGTATAAGGCAAGATTAGTAGCTAAGGGCTTCACACAAAAGGAAGGAGTTGATTACACTGAAATCTTTTCTCCAGTGGTAAAACATTGTTCTATTAGAATATTACTTGCTCTTGTGTCTCACTTTAACTTGCAGCTTCATCAAATGGATGTCACCACAGCATTCTTGCATGGCAAGCTTAAGGAGCAGATCTACATGAAGATTCCAGAGGGCTTACATCTAGCTGATAAGGATTCCAAGGCTTGCTTGCTTCAAAGATCATTATATGGTCTTAAGCAAAGTCCTAGACAGTGGTATCTAAGGTTTGGTCAGTTTATGTTTAAAGATAAGTTCACTAAAAGCAAGTATGATGATTGTGTTTATTTTAAGCATGACTCTCTGTACTTTGTGTTTCTACTCTTATATGTTGATGATATGCTAATTGCTAGCAATTCTCTAGTTGGTATAAACTCAGTTAAGAAAATGCTCAACTCTGAATTTGAAATGAAAGATCTAGGAGAAGCTAAGAGAATGTTAGGAATGGACATTCTAAGAAGTAAGAATGATGGTAGTATAGTCTTACATCAAACTGATTATCTTAAGAAAGTGCTCATTAGGTTTCAAATGAATCAAGCTAAGATAATTAGCACACCAATCAGTGTAGGAACTAAACTATCTTATGACCAATGTCCTAAAACACAAGAAGAAAAGAATAGGATGGACAATATACCTTATGCAAGTGCAGTAGGCAGCATAATGTATGGGATGGTCTGTTGCAGACCTGATTTAGCACATCCAATGAGTGTTATAAGTAGGTATATGTCTGATCCAGGTTTAGAACATTGGCAAACTGTCAAGCATGTGTTAAGGTACATAAATGGAACTATAGAAACTGGTTTAAAGTTTAAAACTAAATCAGATGAACTTGAACCTGTCATTGGCTATGTTGATGCTGATTTTGCTGCAAACTTAGACAATAGGAAGTCTTTAACTGGCTATGTCTTTACTCTATATGGTACTGCTATTAGTTGGAAGACTAGCCAGCAGCCTGTAGTTGCATTGAGTACAACAGAAGCTGAATATATTGCCTTAACTGAAGCAGTGAAAGAATCTATGTGGTTGAAAGGTATTTTGCATGAGTTTGGTATTAATCAAGCTTGTATCTCTGTGTTTTGTGATAACCAAAGTGCCATTCATCTAGCTAAGCATCAAAGTTTTCATGAACGAACTAAGCACATAGATGTAAAGCTTCAATTCATAAGAGATAAAGTAGAGAAACAAGAAGTTAAAGTGTGTAAAATTCCCACTGAAATTAATCCAGCTGATGCTTTAACTAAAGCTTTACCTGTGAAGAAGTTCAGTCTGTGTATAGATCTGATTGGTCTAACAGGGAAGGCCTCAACTAATGGAACATGAAAAAAGTAAGTGTAAGATACTTAACAAAGACTAAGAAGAACATGAGCTGAAGGTGGAGGATTGAAAGTGTTTTGTGTTTCAGCTCAAGTGTTGTCTAATTCTTTTGTTAAGTATGGGAAAAGTCGCGTTTTTACTAAAAGAAGCGTGCATTTGATTTTGTTGCTTCCATTTCCGTTTTGTTAGTTATGCAGGGTTGATCTCGGCCGTACATCGGATTCAAGGGTCACGATTAAGTTTCATTATGTGTCTAAGGAAGAAGTGCAACTTCACTTATAAAAGCGTGTCTCCAGAAATGCGACTTCAAGGTAGTTATGTCCGTTGAGAGCCGTTGCGTCTGGAGATGATCTGAGCCGTCTATCTGATCAACGGCTGAGGAGTATTTGAGCTGGGAAATATCATCAAGAACGGGGGTGATCTTTCAGCTGAGATTCTAAGCTCGTTTCTCAACCGATTCAGCGGATTCTTGTTGTTGCAGTTAGCTTGAAGATAGATCTATAAATAGGAGTTCATTTTACTTTGTATAGTAGAGTTTTACTCAGTGAGATTGTAGATAAAAGTGAGCTGCGCGATTTAGGGTTTTCTAAGTTTAAGTGTTGAGTTGCAGAGAGATTGTAACAAAGATATTGATCGATTTGCAATAAGAATTCCCTCCCTAGTTTTCCCGTGGATGTAGGCATTTGTTAAGCCGAACCACGTAAATGATTGTGAGTTGATTTGCGTTGTTCTTGATTCTATTATCTTGCATTGCTTATTGTGTGAAGTTCTCTGTTTGGTGGATTCAATTGTGTTGCCAATTATGAGAATTGGAGCTGTTGGAGAGGCTGAATCTTGACACATTTATATATGTATATATATATATATTCATTTACATTCTACCCTATTTTGCCATTATACAATGCATTATATATTATAAGGTTTGAATATCATTATTCATATTCATTAATTGATTCAACTATTTGTTTATTTGTTTATACATTAGTGTTTGTGTATTTTCATAAATGTGTATGAAATGTATTGATTTTATGATAGTGTTGTGATTTCAATAGGTTCATGATTTGGGTTGATATTACAGTTTTATTTCGTATGGAATTGAAGTTATATATTTCATGTATTGTATTCTCATGATGTGGTTTAAATCTCAAAGATTGTTCCTCTTCTTTTGACATAGAAAAAATACTCAAACTTGTCATATTTCATCAATTTGAGTTTTCAAGTATTGATTTGATGACTCTTGAATGAAATCTCGACATATTCATTGAAGATTTACTTGATAGGTTTCAAGATTTACTTGATCTTAGTGCTCTTTCGAAGAAGCTAGTAGAAACAAACAAGCATGTCATTTATCTGTTAGTGTTGATTTGTCCTAACTTCAATTTTCTTCATCTCCGGTGCTGATTGGAATTCTCCGATTGGAAATACTTGTAAAAACAAAAAACACCGGGAGTTTTTCCCAGTGAAGAGACTCCGACGCTCAAGTCAGTAATCTAGGAAAAACTTGCCGTTGCTTTTTCTCTAGTGATTTTTGTATATTTTTTCGTGTGTGTTTGAGAATAGAAAAATAAGGGTTATAAATACTCCCTGAAAGATGTGGCAGTTAGATCTTCTCCTAAAAAAGTGGAAAGTGGGCGAGATACCCGCGATCATGGCAGTTATTCAAATTTGAATTAGTTCGCTTCGAATTTAGTTCGGCATCTCATCTTGAAAGTCTAATTAGTTCGCATCTGTCTTCCTATAACACGCGAACTATCCTGTTCGCATCCATGTTCTGTCTGCTTCTCTGTTCTGTTCGCGTCGATTGGTCTTCAAGTCGGTTAGGTTTCTCAAATAGTTCGAATGTGGTCAGTTCAACCACATCAAGTGTATTTGCTTATCAAGTATGTATTTGCATATTTTAGTCGAATAACTTTTACGTATAATGTTTTTCTGTTATATATTTAATTATTTATTCACACCCCATCTTCCAAATCCTGGATCCGCCACTGGTAAGAAGATAACGTGTAATGACGAGCACAGTCGCACCATTACTAATGGGCTCAAAAGAGAGGTTTGAGTTGAAGATTGCAAGAAAATGGAAGTCGCAAAAACTAAGGTTAAAACTTGAAATTTTCGCATCTTGGAAAATTATCACAGGAAGAAGATTGTTTTGTCATTAAAGTCAAATATTTTATAACTTTAAAAAAATTCATATCCTGCAAAATCATTACAAGAAGAATATTAGTTTTATATCAAACTATAGAGATAGGAAAGTAATAAGTGAGGCGAGTGTTGGTGAAAAATTAAGGTAATCACATTAATTGGACAGAATTAAAAGATATGATATGATCCTCTTGGAAATAAAAAGTATGATGATTGTAAAATGGGAGTATGATACTTGAAATTTTTCAAAATGAAATCGCATTAAATAACTAGGCTATCCCATTAATTGAAAGATTTGAAATACAGGAGTTTGGTTAATTATGAAACCAAATTTCGCAAAAAGTAAATGAAATTCACCCCAAAAACTAAAGAGAGTTGATGAAATTCAAAGTCCAAACTTTTGACTTATAATTCATGTGATAGGACATATTTTAGTGCTAACTTGGATAGATTTTCAATTTTTTTTAAAAAGTAAAAATTCATGTTAAACTTTCTCACATACGATCTTATAGTTAGTTTATGAGATCAATTTTCAAACTCTTGATTAAAAAAGGAATGTCTCTTTTTATAATTGGCTAATTATAATTTCATCCCTATTTTAAATTTATTCTTAAACAATTTAATTGGGTTTAAAATGCAGTCTAATTTAAATAGATTTGCAATACAATAACTTTGAAATTTTATATTTTAAATTACTCAATATATATTTTACATTTTAACTTTAAATTACTCAATATATAAACCCTACCTACAAAGATTTGAACATGCATAATCCACCCTACCCCACCTCACAAACCAAGCCAAAACAGTGAAAAAAAAATCATTTGGGATTTTTAAAATTTATATTATATTTAATGAATGGATACTAAACACATTTTATTTAAAAAAAAAAAAAAAAAGGCCAGATAGTATGGGGAGAAAGTGATGGTGGACAATGGCATTTGGGAGAATAAGATTTTATGGATGGGAAATGTCATATGGAAAGCTTAGTGGAGAAAACACGCAGACTACTGGTCTGAACTTCCCCTTCAAGTAAGATCCCAAAACGATTTAATATGAAACTTACTCTAATTGTGTTTAAAAATAGTGATTTGATATGATTTAAAATTAATGAATTTCAAATGCACTTAATTTAGAGTAGATTTCAAATCTATCTATTGATATTGTTCAAAATTCATTCAAAGTAAAAGCTTTGAATATATTAAGTAATGGATTTTTAAATTCACACCTATTAAGTAATATATTAAGTAATGGATTTTTAAATTCACACCTATTGAAACACGATCGAAAGATCTATTAGAAATTTCAATTTCCTTCTCAAATACCTTCATCAAAATGGACCTTTAAATTATTTTCACGTTTCTCCAAACCAACAAACACAGACTTACATATTATAAGTATATTAGTAAATTATTTATTATTATGCATTTAATCTATCATTTTCCATATAGTTTTTAAGTTCTGCATCCTATTATGATTGGTCAAAACTGTAATCTCATCAGTGAAGATGTTTAAATTTTAATGTGTATTAAGTATATTTTGATTACATTTCTAGTTAAGAATTTGCAAATAATAAGATTGATTTTATTAACCGAATCAAACAGAATGAATAATATTTGAAGCGCGGAGAGTTGTAAGACTAAAGCTTCTTCATCTTTACACCAAGTTGGAGTCCAACCACCACACCTCCATTTATAGATTCCCTCCCCTTATCACTATCATCATCAATATGCATGTTCCATGTCTCTATTAATTACTCTCTCTCTCTCTCTCTCTCTCTCTCTCTCTCTACACTAATTGTATGTATTCATAAGCTACAAAATATATGATGATTAATTTAAAACATGAGATGAAACGCATAATTACAGATGCAATTTGATATATATAAATAATAATATAGTACTCTGCATATCACATGAAATCATGTATAGTAGTGAGGTAGAGAGTGTGATGTGATAAATTCCAATTGAGCCACTTGGAATTGACTATTTAGAGTTGTAAAGTGAAGGTAATGAGTCTTCACTTAGATGACTTCCCCCCATAAATACTCTTAACATTTTTTCTCATTTCTTCCAACTCTCAACTAATTTCTTTTACTTATAGTAACAACTCTTCTTCAAATTCTACAACAACAACATTCTCAACTCGCCGCGTCTCCTAAATGCCAAAACAATAATCTAACGAACCTTCTTTCTACTTACTTAACTAATTAACTAGTTAATTATTATTATTATTATTATTATTATTATTATTATTATTATTATTATTATTATTATTATTATTATATATTTAGTATATACTTTTCTGTTGAAGTAAAAGGAATCATGAAATTGTCACTGCCGGTTCCGAAGCACTTACTCCTCCGCCAGACGCCGCCGAAAGAGAAGGTCGTGGTGGTCATGGGTGCCACTGGCGCTGGAAAGTCCCGCCTCTCCATCGACCTCGCCACCCGTTTCGCGGCGGAGGTAATCAACTCCGACAAGATACAGGTCTATCAAGGTCTCCACATTACCACCAACAAAATCACCGAGGAAGAGCGCTGCAGCGTGCCACACCACCTCCTTGGCGTCGTTGATCCGGAATCCGATTTCTCCGCCTTGAATTTCCGATCCATGGCGTCTCTTTCTCTGAAATCGATACACCGCCGTGAGCAGCTTCCGATAATCGTCGGTGGATCAAACTCCTTCATCGAAGCACTGGTGGACGCGAAATTCCGATCGAAATACGATTGCTGTTTCCTCTGGGTGGACGCGGCAATGCCGGTGCTTCACGCCGCCGTGTCGGATCGGGTGGATGAGATGATGGAGAGAGGAATGGTGGAGGAAGTGAGAGATCTCTTCGATCCAAATGCGGACTACAAGAAGGGGATCCGGAGAGCGATCGGAGTTCCCGAGTTCGATCACTTCTTCCGAGTGGAATCGTTTTGCGACGAGGAGACTCGGCTGAGAATTTTGGCGGAGGCGATTGAGAAAGTAAAGGTGAACACGAGCAGACTGGCGTGCCGGCAGATGGAGAACATTCATCGGCTGAAGAATATTAAGGGGTGGAAGATGCACCGCCTTGATGCGACGGAGGTGTTGAGGAGGTGCGGCGGAGAGGCGGAGGCGGCGTGGAAGGAGATGGTGGCGGGGCCTGGAGTGGCGGTGGTGAGGAGGTTTTTGTACGAATCGGAGCCGGTGGTTTTTGGCGGCAAGATGGTGGAGCTCAGAGGTAGAGATCCTCTAATGGCGGCAGCGTCTTATTAAATTCTCTTTTCAACGTGGATTCGAATTTCTATTATATATATTAATTTATGATGATGATTTTTAAATTAAATAATGTGGTGAAATAAAAGTGAGATGGGTACTAATACTGCATAGAATTAGATTCTCTTTGGTTTTAGTGGCAATTTTGAATTATGCTTATCGGCTAAAAATAATTATTTCCGTTTTCTTTTGATCTACGAGGGCTTGTAATGAGTGATATATATATTTAGGGTTATATATGTCCTTTTACGTTATAAATAAATACTGTTACTTCAAATTATTAGTTAATTATTTGATAAAATGAGAATTTTAGTGGTATTAAAGTTTCGTTGATTTAATTTATTTTTACCCAAAACTAGTTAGGAAATTTGTATTTTTTTTAAGAGAGCTTTAAATCTCTATACTGATCCTACTCACGAAATTAAAAAAATTGCCCTCCCCGTTCAAATTCTCCTAATGAAAATTGAAATAGTGTTTTTATAAGTGAATGATATGTTCGATACTAGCTTGTCCCCAAGCATTATCACCTTAGTTCATGGACAATTCTAACCCTAAAACATGTAAGTCACTCAATTCATGAGTCAATTCTAATCCTAAAATATGTAAATCACTCACACACATCATATTTAAACAATTACTCACAAGTACATATGGACATCAATACATGAATAAGAAAGAAGAAAATATCATTTTTTTCCCAAATACTAGTCAGAAAATATAATGATGCTTGAATAACAATTCATCTTTACAACTTGAAAGAATTCGAGAGAGAAAATAAAACCCTAGAAACCGTGTATATAGAATTACATTTAAAACACATATGTAAGATAACTAGACATAAAACTCAATATGTACGTACTAAAAATATATTAAAATAATTATAAACGGAGTTCATATTTGTTTCTCGTTGTGTTTGTAAAAGTGTGTGTGGATATAGAATTTGAGATTATGTGTGGCGTACAAAGGAGTACTAGCTAGTTTTCTTGCATTGTACGGAGAAAGAATCTAAATCTTCTCGTTGCTGGCCAGATACATTAATTCTTATTCACATTATTCCACATCGTGGCAAATATTTATTCTTTTTTCTTGTTATATATTTTGAAAACTACTCTTGATTTATATATTGGAAATATAATTCAGACAGATCTTTTTACTAAAATAATTAGATCTTTTAATTTAATTAAGTGTAAATTATTCTTCATCAGATAAAGTGATGATAAGTTGACGAGAATATAATCATAGAGTGGAGCCCAATCAATCACACAATTGTTTTCATTTCCTCCATCCATTTCTGCCATTGCCACCCCAGAGCTAGCTAGCTCGAATCCATCCATGCATACTTTAATATTCTATATACATATTCTTCTTCTTCTTCTTATTTTTTTGATAACCTAATTAATTAATATATATATAGTATCCAAGTCTAAATGGTGATAAGTAGATTGATTTAACTCATTATTATTTAAACTTATGAAGCCAACGTTTTGATCTTAACAAATATTATGTTTCAAACTATTTTGTTCCTTTATATGCGATAAAATAGTTTTATTTACATTTATTGAATTTCAATTTTTTTAAATGCTTATATAAGCAAAAACTTATATACCCCTGTGGCACAAATTTAAGTGTTATATATATGCTCTTCAGGTGTTATATATATATATATATATATATATATATATATCTTATAAGTGTTATGTTTCCTGGTGCTATAATATACTCTACAGGTATCATATGAATATAAGAGTATACTTGTGATACCTGTAGAGTATATATTTAACATCATATCATGATTAATTTGGGGGCACCATGCCCTTGGGGCACACAAGCGTTACTCATATATATATATATATATATATATAAACTCATGTGAGACGGTCTCACGGATAGTTTCCGTGAGACGAATCCTTATTACCCATGAGTTGAACTCATATTCACAGATTTTCATATGAATTGTTAAGTGTGGGTTATGAGTAGTTGATCTGCCTCACGAAAAAAGATCCGTGAGACGGTCTCACACAAGACCTACTATATATATATATATCAAAACATGAACGAATTTTAATCAATCACTACACGTACGAAGGAATTTAGCCCAAATATATATTAAATTTCTTTTACATTTTTTACAATTTTTATATTTTCTGAAAACCATGCGAACTCTTAAACTTATGATCAAACACGATGATATATATATATATATATATATATATATTTCAGTTCATAATTCGTGAGTCATATTAAATGAAACTGAAACGAAACATAAACTTCCGTTAACTAACCAATCTCAAATCATATGATCATTTCTCTCTTAGGCCTGCCCATAAACAAGAAGAGAAAAAAACACAATTAACAGTGTACGTAGCTAGAAATTGAAATAAAAACTTTTAATTATAAATGAAACACAATAACATTATGAAATTACAAATATAGTACCTTTTACCACACGTGCATAAATATAAATATATGACATCACACAATTAATTATAATATATAATTTATAACTAGGACAATAATTAATTAATTTAATGGGCAGAAAAGTATGTCAGAGCACCAATCTGGAACTGCACCGGAAAGTAATGTCGCAGGATTCACGGACAATAACGCTGTAATTATGAACAGGCCTTGTAAGAAACGGGGGCAACCGTGCCAGCACATCACACACGCACTCATTGTCCACCTCCTTCAACCACCGGCAGCACTCCTCCTCCGCCGCCGTTCCTCTGTGCGCGTGTCTCCGGTGCCTGTGACCGTGCCCATGCCCATGCCCGTGCCCGTGCCCGTGACCGTGGCCGTTCTGCACAGGTCCGTCGTCGGGAGTCGGCGGAGATGGCGGCGGGATTGGGGTGTAGGGTAGTACGGAGCAGGCACGGTTCACCAGAGCAAACTGCGACGTGCAGAGTGGCCGGTGGGCCATCCAGTGGCTCTCCGGCGTCTTTGGGTGGAGGAGTAGCAGAATCAGAAGGACTGTGAGCAGTTTCATGGCCGCCATGTTTGTTTCACTGAGTTGATTGGAGTGAGTTGCCTCGGATTGCTGTTCTTGTAGTATTTATGGGGTCTGATTTATTCTTGTTTCTTCACAAGCTTTACATGCCTTTTCGATTAGGTTAATTTTAGGTTCTTAAAGTGAACTAGGTTATAAAAAGTCTCAAATTATGATTTCATTATTGTTGTTGCTATTAGGATCGTAATGGTTAGGAATGCATCATATGCTTTGTGTGGAATTCTTTGGATCGTGTTAATTAATTGTATTGTATATTTGTATGTATTAATGAGGATCCTACAGTACTATTTTATTTCATATATGAGTAAATTATAATTGTATATGTGTCTATAAAATTGCTAGTCCTTTTAAAGAGGTAAACTCGATTTTCATAATAATAGTTATGAGAAATTTTTGATGTGCAGCACTGGTTTTTATCTCATGCATATTTCACGTTTGCTTTATAAATGCATATCCTTATATGTATGTACGATGCCGTAAGTACTTTGCAACTTTATAGTATTAACATTCAAATGAAATTAAATAAGAGAATATATATACATACATAAAACTCCTGTATGATGTTGTTGCTGCTGCTGCAAAACAACAACAATGACGATGAATTGATGATGATGCTTCTCAATACCTATATATGCGTTTATTATGCTACAAAACAAATCCTAAGTATTCAAAATGAACAACTAAACTATAAATTGATTTTTTTCATAAGTTTTTAGACAGAGCTGCTACCCTATCAACCGTGGGCACATTAATATCTATCTGTCATTAATGTGTCAGATATCAAACATATAAATAAATTTTATCTTCCATATAAAAAGGGGATATGATCATTACATGTTAGCAGCAGTGGACATGTATTGGCTAACTTGAATTTTAGCATTTTCTATTACATATAATTTACCAAACTAAAATATAAATATTTATCGTTGTTGAGTCTTGGTCCATCTAAATAGAAGAGGCTGATCCAACGGCCCATAACTCAAAAGTCCCAAACTATTGATGTTTCAATCATTCCAAGCCCAACAGAACGTTTAATAACGTTGGCTACGACCATCTCAAATGCTGCATGCAATTTCATGGAAATTTTGCATTATTTTAATGTAATAATCCATACCATACCGGAAATGAATATAACATATCATTTTCATTACTAGTATTAATATTTTGTCCAAATATAAAATTTAAAAGGGTAAATTTCGATTTCGAAGGAAAGACGACATTAATTTTAAGGAAATATCAACACTGATATTTATTGTGTCTTCTTTTATATTTTTCAGATATTTGTTTATGGATATTTTCCTAGTATTCGTGAATTTTCCTTAAATTTGTACCATGAAGTTATTATATCGACTTCAATATCAATATTTATCGACATTTCCGAAACATTTTTACCAAATTTCCTATAATTTATACCATATTAATAGTGATAATTTGATGAGCTTTTGGGTTGCTATCTATTTGTGAAAAAAAATGAAAATATTAAATTATCAGTAATATCTGTGATAATTTCATCCAAAATTTAAATTGTATAATTTACGATGATAAATTAATTGTGATAAAAAAATATATCTTAGCGCTATAAGTTTCCTCTCAAGTCTTATCCACATACATTGTGATAGGGAATGACAAAAATACCCAGTTTCTTAGCGCCATAAATTCCTCGTACCGACTTCTGTTTCTACGCTTAATTGTATTGTACTCCCAAAGCCACGTGAGAGAAAGGTACAATCAGATCAGCGAGAAACCGTCACATCGTACAAGTGGTCTTATTCACTATTCCTCATCAAATCATTTACACATATAGAATAGAATATACATACATATATATATATACGTGCATTAAAATAATAATTGAATATAAAACAATATCAATTCAGAGAATATATAGCGGCACAGAGATAGAACTGATTCGCTCTGACGAAACTCGCAGCGCAATTTCATGTAAATTTCCAATTCTTCTGTTTCTTTTTCTCGAGTTTTTATGTGATTTGATTTTTTAACTTTACTTTTCAGTTTTTCGTTTCGTTTTTCTGGTTTTTCGCATTCAAATTTGAGCTCAAGTATCTGTTTCTTGGTGATTAGGAGGAGAGATTTGTCGGTGTATTGTTAATTTCCCTTTTCTGTGTGTTCTTCTCTCTTGGCGTTTGATACTGATAGAAGATGAAATTTTGTATTGTTATTTCAGTCATCTTGGAATTACTTTTTTCTCTTTCGAAATTTTGTTTCTTGCGGTACAATTTTTTCGTAAGTGGCTTTTTAGGGAATTAGGGTTTTGGGATCTGTTTACATGTTATGTGTGTCTATTTTTGTGTTTGTATTTGATTGTATGTCTGTACTGAATTGATGAATGAATGGAAATTAAAAATTATATATGATCTTGTAAATTGCAGTCTTCTGGTTATTTGCAGAGTTGATTTTGAGAATTCAGGGATGGGATTCAATAAAGTTTACAAGTCGTTGGTGGATATCTTCCCGCAGGTAATTTCAAGCCTTTTGAGCAGATAACTATTGTTAGGCATAAAAAGATGCATTTAGGTTATTATGCTATATGAGTTATCATGTTCCTTTGTGATGCCATATGATTTTCTGAGAGTTGATTGTAAATTTGTAATTTCTGAGATAAAATATGTGGTTTTTCTGGTGGCATTATTTTTGGTGAAAGCTTGACGTTCGAGTTCTTAGAGCTGTTGCGATTGAACATAGCAAGGACGTTGATGCAGCTGTTGAGACTGTGCTTTCCGAGATTGTACCTTTCTTTACAGAACGACCTGTACAACGAACACCTTCAACTAGGAGCATATCTATTGAAGAACCATCAGAAGGTGATATTTTCCTTTGATTATAATGCTCAATTTAGTTTTTTGGTCATTATGATGATTCACATGCACCATAGTTGTTAGAGGCGCCTCTTGAACACGAGTTGCAAAAATTCATAAAATTCTTTAAAAAAATGAAATGTTCCGTGTACTTTGGGATTATATGAAATTGTTGTGAACCATATTAAATGTCTAAAACGGAACTAAAAGACCATTACCAAAAATATCAAATTAAAGAGTAAACATATGGGGGTAAGCTGTGGCAACGATGTTCAGACTGCATGGGTTATCGATGTCCAGCAACATATCCAAATTCTTTTCTTTTGTGTTTCTTGGGCAATCCTTAGGTTCCTAAGTGTTTTCCCTATCAATATGAAGCTCTGATGTTCTGCTGTTTTCCTGAAGTAGACATCTTTAAAAATCTTACTATGGATCTTGAAAACATGTTTGGGGGTTGAGCCATTGGAGGGAGCCTGTGATCGAGGGGTATGCCTTAGAAACATGAAAAAAGGCTCAGGAGACACTGAAAGGGTGTGGCTCACGTACAGTGCCCTCTTCTTAGTTGTAGAGGCGCTACAGCTTACCCTATGTGCCTCATGCATCAGAGTGCTCCTCTAACAACTATGCGTGCACACCTTGTTGAGTTTTATGCATCAATTTTTTGCTAATTTGGGATTTTTGCTTGTTTCTGTGGTTTCATTTCTTGTTTGAACTTTGAACAGGTGTTATTGCCACTACTCAAATTGCTGATGGTGTATCTGTGAACGCAACGAAATCAGCTGATGGCCAAAATGGTAATAATGTGAATGTTGAAAATCAGCAGTCTTTCCATGATGCTATTGATGAGCAAGGTGAATCCTTCTATGGAATAAGTAATGGGCATGGACGAGAGGGTAATACTGTTGAATTAGCATTGCCTGGAAATATTCTTGGAGATGATGTGCAAAGAAATGTTGGTGTTCTTGCTCATGATGAAGATGGAGAGTGTAATACCCCGGAATTGACTTTGGCTGAAAGTATTCTTGAAAATAACATGGAGAAGGACATTGATGTTCACAATCACAGTGATGAGGATCAGTTGATTAATAAAGATTGTGAAAATGCTCATCAAATTGAAGTATCAAGAGACCCAAAAACAGGTGAAACAATTTCAGATGAGAAATATCCAGAAAGCAGCATCAGAACTGCACCTGGTGATATTAACTGTCATTCTCTGGTAACCTCGCAAAATGATGATAATGGAACCAATCAAAATATAAATCTCTTTCAGGGAAGTGTAGACAGTGGCCATTTAGAAACTGAGTTTGGCACAGATACTGATAAAGATGACCAGGGGAAATTCTATGGAGATGGAAATGGTTCTGTGGTTGGATCTGCTTCATTGACCATTTATGATCCAACAAGTCCTTCCAAAACCAATTCTCAGTTGCAGAACATGTATGAAAGTGTGTTAGAGGAATCAGATGTAAGTTTGCCAAATAATCCTGCTTCCAAGATTGAAACTGTCAGCAACACTGTTGGCACTGAAGATGAGTGTACCTTGAATACTTCCATGTCCCACTCTAGCCAAATCAGTATCATTAATAATCTAGAAGAAATTATTACCGATGCAAGAAATAATAAGGTACTAGTAGTTTTAAACTCGTATTCTCTATGAACCATCTATAATTTATGTGATATTGGCAAAAGAGTGTAATTCAGATGGGGATCCATGTATAGAATGGTTCTTTTTTCTTATAGATGGATTTAACCTAAAACATTGGTTCAAATTTTGTTTCTTTATTCCCTCGTAGATATTCTAAGTTTAGATGTTTCTCCCCTTGCCTTTAATTGTTATTTTACAATTTGATGATATTTAGATTTACCAAGTTCCTAATTCTGTACAAATTTGCTTGTCAAACTGACACTATATGGATGTGTTTACGAGACTGATCCTCCTTGAAGCCTGAAGGCAGGGTTCATCCAAGTTTTTGTGGTCTAGCCTTTGGAGGATTTAGGGATTGAATGTCTTTTGTCAGTAGATGGAAACAGGAGTTCTGTAAGGATGTTGTGGGTCTTACAAGTGAGCATGAAACAAAAATCATAACTTGGCAGTTTTTACTGAGGCATTACATCATTACATGTCAATAGGAGGTGGATTTTTTTTAGAAAAAATGATGCAAGATACCATAATTTCCCTTGTACTTTGTTGCCCAAGTGTGGCTTACAGTTTTCTTGAACATAGTATATTTCATTAGATTGTCTGCATAATTTTCAACTGATAGCAACTCTGATGGATTTTAAAATGTTGCAGAAAACATTATTCTCCTCAATGCAGTCTGTTATCAGCTTGATGAAGGAAGTGGAGCTTAAAGAGCAAGCTGCAGAACAAGCCAAAGTGGAGGCTGCAACAGGTGGTGCAGAGATACAGGTCAAGTCTGCAGAGCTTAAGAAAATGGTGCAACAGTTGGAGGAAGCAAATGCCATGGTTGTATTCTTATTAGTGATATTTTAACATTACTATTAGGTGCTTTGTATCCTTTTTTTTTTTGTTCTTTCTAAAACAACAAGCATGTGTCTCATCATGTCTCTTCTCTTCCAGCATGCTGGGGAAGTATATGGCGAGAAGGCCATCCTAGCGACTGAATTACGAGAGCTTCAGTCTCATGTTCTCTCTTTGTCAGATGAAAGAGACAAATCTCTTACCATTCTTGATGAGGTGATAGAACCCTTTCTCCTTATCTTTGTACTTAATATTATTAGTATACCTGTAGCACGTTGTGGTTGTGGGTTCAACTGTGCATGTAAATACCTATTCGATCCCATAGTTCTATGATTTTGGTGCAGTGTTTTTAGAAAAGAGTTGTTACTCTAGTTTTTTTTCTTTTTGACTACTTTTAGTGTTCTTTTTTGTTGGAGATTTTTAGGGTGCCATTGTGATAGTTTGTTCATAATTCTAATCATTTATCTTACTGCAGTGTGTATCAAATAGCATTTGAAGGTTACTTTTAGTCCTACCTTCTGTATATGGATCTTCACTTTCACGAGCATTTTGAATAGGACCAAGATTGGCCGTTAAATACCTTTATCCCACACCTGCATTCTTACTTCTTAAAGACCATTGAAGTGAATCATTATCTTTCCATAGAGTTTTCTTGCCCCCATTTCATTAATACAATAGGTGGAATATCTTTTCCTTGCCATAATTAGTGTATTATTTCAATCACTATTAACAGGACGTGTTAAAAAGGCTTTTCTTTTCTGGTAATCCTTGGGTAATACTTCGCTATATATGTATATGAAGAGATGTCTTTTCTATTCACATTAAATATAATGATAAATGATGATAGATAGATATCCTATGTCTTCATACTGAACAACCTACCAGTTCAGTACAAGTTGTCCAATGTAGATATGATCAACCATCTTTTCTAAAATCATACAAGTTCTACAATGGTTGATTATCATCAAATATTGTAATATTTCTTCAGATGAGACAAACTTTGGAGGTGCAGTTAGCTGATGCGCAGAATGAAATAAAAGCTGCTGAGAAGATAAAAATAGAAAAGGAAAAGGCTGCAGTTGAAGTCCTTGCTGAACAGGAACTCATTATGGAGAAAGTGGTGGAAGAGTCTAAAATCATAAAACAACAAGCAGAAGATAATGCCAAGGTAGAGTTCCCCTTTCCCCTGTCGGTCTATTATTTGTATTGCTTAATGTTCAGCCGTTTGTCTAGTATTGCTCTGGATACTATTAATTATGTTGCTTAATGCTTTTTTGGTCGCCCAAATTCTTTTACCTCCTTATGTTATTGCTCAAGTAACTTGTACTTTGGTTTTATTTATTACCTTGTTCATTTTGTGTTTCAGTTGCGGGAATTTCTTGTAGATCGTGGTCATGTCGTTGATACATTGCAGTAAGTTCAAATATATTTGGTCATTTTCCTTCTCCTTATATGTACTAGACTAAAATTTTTGTTTTCTTAGATCACCATCATCCCCTCTGTAAGTATACCCACGGAGCAGTGCTTATTGTTCCTTTTCCACCCATTTATAATCCATAACTTCAGATTAATATTAGCTCCTGATCAAGTAACAAGAATTGTGCAATTGAGTTTTAAATTTTAAGATCTAATAATGGAAACCTGATCTATTGCTCTATGGACTTCCCATTTCAGTCAGTATTAGTTTAGATCCTTGTACATCTAAAATTGCTAACTTCCTTTTGCGTGTGAATAGCGCTTGATGTCTCTAGCTGATGAGTGTCTTTTGCTTTTTCTTGCACCTGTCATCCAGAGGAGAAATAGCAGTTATATGTCAAGATGTGAGGCTGCTAAAGGAGAAGTTTGATGAACATGTCCCGTTTAGTAAATCGCTCTCATCCAGCCAGACCAGTTGCATACTAGCTTCTTCAAGCTCATCTTCAAAGAGTTTTATTCCAGGGGAAGTGGAGTTGCTACCAGATGAACCAGCTGAATTGTTGTCGAGTCAAAAGGAGAGAGGTATGCATTCTTCTACTGAAAGGTCGTCTGAAGAGGACCCAGATCGGAAGGCACTTTTAGACGATGGGTGGGAACTTTTTGATAACCGTGAAACTTATTCTTGAATGGATTCTAGTACTTGATGAAGAAAACATGGTGAATTTGCAGCGTCATCTCTTTCGGTTCTGATAGTTTTGAATTCCTGGTTTTGTTTTCATTGAGTCAAATGTGATGTCTTCCTTGTAGAGATCTTTTCAATGGCCATTTAAACTATGGATTCTGAACGCTGGGAAATTTGTTCGTTCTTGTGAATATTTTGTTTATTTTATTAATAAAACCATTTCATTTTTTAGGCTAAAAATTCCCAATGTCAGTTTCCGATCTTTCTGTAAATTATGTGGGTGTGTTTATGAAATAAGCAGTTAAGCAATGTAGACTTGAAAGGGTTGTTTGGTTCAGATTATAAGTTATTCGAAACATTTATAAGATGTTTTAAGAGATTTGAAGCACTTTAAATATACGATGTTTAAGAGATTAATAAGCACTTAAAAACTTTTGAAGTGCGGTTTTATTCCATCTCAAAATAACTATATTTTACAATAAGATTGATACTGCATTTAATTACGCAAATTGTTATTATTACTAGCATTTCATAGGTTCTATCATCTTATCATTGAAACACGACATCTTATTTTTAACACTTTTGCTCCAAAAGCATAGTATAAAATGTAAGTGTACAAAACCAGCCTCAGAAGAATCCACTCGAAAAATCCACTTTTGTAATGTATATATTTTCTGTAAAATCCACTCGAAAGCAAAGAATATACAAGGATGTTGATACAACATACCAAGAAAACGTCCGCTTTTTCATATACACCAAAACTAACAGCATGTGATCGTGGCCTTTGTATAGTATCTATAAACCAAATGAAAGTCCTTCAAGTTTTTTCCAAAGCCTTTCTGATATCACTCTGCAATACATGATTCAAATCAGCATAGTAACGACGTACGAAATTTGGTTATGAGAGAGAAAGGGAGGGAGGGAGAGAGACCGCAATTGCCAATGGTGAGGTTGTAGTTCCATAACGTTTGATTACATGCCCATCTTTGTCGATCAGAAACTTAGTAAAGTTCCATTTAATGGTAGACCCGCAAATACCTCCTTTACTCAACTTTAGGAACTTATAAACTGGTGCTGCATCAGGTCCATTCACTTTCACCTGTAATCAAGATTACAAACAAGTGAAAGAGGATTGAAGATGAAGAAAAGTGAGTGATTTTTGACCTTCTGAAAGATGGGATACTCGGCCTTAAATCTTGTACATGCATATTGCTCAGCATCAAGGCTGGATCCAGGTTCCTGCTTCATGAACTGATTGCATGGAAATGCCAATATCTCAAAACCCTTATCCTTGTATTCTGAATAAAGCTGTGTCAACTGTGTGTAATTTGAGGATGTGAACCCACTGTTCCACACACAATCAATGAAAAACATGAATAAAAGTATAGACCAATCAAGAAAAGAAGGGGTAATATATATACCATTTGGAAGCAACATTGACAACAAGCAAGACCTTCCCTTTATATATATCGAGGTTGACATCATTACCATTATTGTCCTGCCCACCATTATCAATTATTACAAACATGAAACATGGAGATATGAGAAAATGAGGAGGATGAAGAAAAGAGGGTAAGACCTTGACATGGAATTTGTGGATGGATTCCCGTGGGGCTGATGAATAACCACCCATCTCTCTTTTACCATTTCTAATTTTGCATTCTTGTTGGAGGTTTACATAACATTTTTAACACTTAATTGCGTATCTTGTTTTTGAGGTGAAAAGTTCAAATGCCTTGTAAACTAAATGGGCAGAATTATGCTCTCACTAATCTTTTTATGGAAAGAAGGGTCCGTAAAATCAGTCTCTCTCTCTCTCTCTCTCTCTCTCTCTCTCTCTCTCTCTCTCTCTCTCTCTCTCGTCTAATACCAATTGGGATTGTCATATACCAATTGGGTAAGGGAAGAAATAAAAGCACCACACAAGTTATTAAAAGCACCACACACTTTTTTTTATATAATTTTTTTTTTTTGTGAAAAGACTAAAATATCCTTCATTAAAGCACAGCAGAACAAGCGGCCGTGGCTGCCGAACGCACAGCATGGCGCGCTGCCAAGGCAGCCGAACGCGGAGGGTGCGTGCAGCCAAGTCAGCCGAACGCGCAGGGGGCAGCGGCGTGGGGGTGCCGGGCTGGGGCTGGGGCAGGGGGGTGGGGCAGCGGCGGGGGACTGCTGGGGCTGAGGCATGGCGGGCTGGGGTTGGAGTTGCGGGGGGTGGAAGAAGAGGGAGTTGCAGTACGAAGAAGAAGGGTGGAGGAGAAGAAGAAGGGTGGAGAAGAAGAAGAAGGGAGGGGGCGGCGGGCTGGAGTTGCAGGCCGGGGGGTGGCGGGCTGGGGTTGGAGTTGGGGGGAAGAAGAAGGGAGTTGCAGTACGAAGAAGAAGAAGGTGGAGAAGAAGAAGGGAGGGGGCCACGTGCTGGAGTTGCAGGGAGGGGGCGGCGGGGCGGCTGCCGGAGAAGAAAGTTTTTCCCTTTTTTTTTTTTAATAATTTTTATTTTTGATTAAGGATATTTTAGTCTTTTCATATTTATACAATAATGTGTGTGGTGCTCTTGGAAGGATATGTGGTGCTTTTAGTTCTACCCTTGGGTAATTTGCCCAATACTCAGTTAAAACTTCAACCAATTGATTCCATTAACGTGTAAACTAACTAAATTTCTCCAAACTCACTGCATTTGCTCAATGCAAAATTTTGTAGGAAAGAAGAAATAAAAAAGTAAGCAAACTTCATTAATAAGAAGAATCTCCATTCTAGAAAGTACACCATTTTGATAAAGATCATGAATATTATTTTCTAAAATATTTAAGTAATGATAATGACGTTCAAAATTATACAATTGTGAAGGAATAACAAGTAGGAAAAAAATGTGAATTACTAGATACCCTTTTTTGCTAAATACACCATTACAACACTTTACATTTACAATAGTAAAAAATACAAAGTGGCAATTAGAAAAGAGGCAATCTCTGTAGGATAGAGGCCGGATGTAGGGATGGCAGCGGGGTGGGGATTCCCCGTTCCCCGCGGGGATCCGCCCCGATCGAGGCGGGGATTCCCCGAAAATTATCCCCGCGGTGACGGGGACGGGGAGAATTTTACCCCCGACTGGCGGGGCGGGGCGGGGACGGGGATGGTATTACCCGCCCCGCGGGGATCCCCGCCCCGTTCCCCACGGGGACCCGCAAACATTACATATATATAATATATTTAATAATATATAATTATATATCATATAATATACTTTACTTTTCCTCTTCTTGTTCAAACCCAAAACCCTAATCCCCACCACTCCCTCCACCTCCACCTCCAAGCTCCGGGCAAGTCGGCGGCGTTTTTAGAGTTGAAGCTGTAAGACTCGGCGGCCTCCTGCAAGCACTTACACACGGCCTAGCGGTCGGCGGCAGTGCTGCATTCGCTGTTCAGAGAACTGATGCTGCTGCAGCAGCTGCTCGACGGATCGCCGCCGTCCTCCAGGTAGCTCAGGCATGGCTCCAACCCCTCCACCACATCCTCACAGCTGATCGACGCCTCAGCTGCATGGAGACCCACCAACACCATCACGCCCAGAACTATTGCCAATATTGGAAGCTTTGCCATTGCAGAGGTTTATGATTCTTGGTGTTTATGTGTGTTAATGTTTTGCTTGAAGTTGTAATTTTTGATTTTCTTCTGAAATGAAGTTGAATCCACTGGAACAAAAAAAAAAAAAATTGTTAAAAAAAAGGGTGAGGCGGGGATTCCCCGCGGTGGTGGGGATCTTCACGGGGGGCGGGGATCCCCGCGGGGAACAGGGATCCCCACGGGGCGGGGACGGGGGCAGTTTTTTCCCCGTTTCACGGGGCGGGGCCGGGGACTGGGAATCCCCACGAACGCGGGGACGGGGATGGGGATTGCTCCCCCGACCCCGCCCCATTGCCATTCCTAGCCGCATGGGTATATACTTAAATAAATATTCTGCAAGACATGACAGAAAAAGGTACTCCCTCCGTCCCACTATTTTCAGCCTACTTGCCATTTTCGTTTGTCCCAATTAAATCTGCCAGCCCCAAAATGGCAAAGAAAATTTTACTCTCTTACCCCTCCATTTCTTTCATTTTACAACTTTTGCACTCAAAAAATTGGTTTAAATTACAAAATTACCACTCAAAAATATTAAAATAACACATCCAATCAAAATCAACAGTTTTTTCTTAATATCTGTGCCGGTCAAAGTAGGCTAAAAATCATGGGACGGAGGTAGTATTTTATAAGGCATCCAAAATCGTATGGAGCTTTCAAGTAGAGAAAAACAGAATCATAAGCCTATTTTTCACTATATTCACAGCAATAGTACAGAATCCAAGAATTGTACTTATGTGCATAAACACCGTTATTCTCATTATAAGACCACAAAATAATAAGCATCCACATTAAGAGAGGGCAAATTAGAGCCCATGCCCCTTTTTTAAGTGTTAATGCAGAAAAGTTTGGATATCAATCAGAAAGCATTCCCCATCAGCTGAGGAAGTGGAACTACTCACAATGTACAGTGCCCGCTGCGTTTTTACAGTGATAAAATAGCCACCTCAGAGAATACAAATCATCACTTGAACTATAATGGCAAACCCTTACTCAGACTACGGCATAAATACATTATAGGCAAAAATATAATAGATACTGACAACTACGTCACCAGAAGTAGTTAACAGCTCAGGGATAAGCTCGCACCACCCAAGCTTGCATTATCTAATCATCATCAGGCAACTTCAGTAAAACACCAACATTCATATGTACAACCGCCAATAAGCAAACCATCTTTTCTCTTAAGAGTTAAGGAAACATCAACCTTTGGACAATCCCAGAAGAGTTGCCGTGAAAAATGTCTCCTGAACCATACCACCCTAATGAGATATCAACCTACAAAGGAGATGGCAAGATCAGCAAACAGGAACACATGACTGACATATATTTCCAATTCATAACCAGTGACTTTTCAAAGCTAAAATCTTGCAAACCCAATTGTCATTTTAGATCCGTTTCCAACTTTATTCCAAAAAAAAAACCTCATATTCTCCAACTCACTACATGTGTATTTGGGCATTTTAATTGTTAAGAATATAGTGGTTATCTTTTAATGTTCCTAAATTTTTGAAGTAAAACTTTTATAGACATTTATTGTGAACCTGGAGAGAGAGAGAGTAAATGGAGTATTCAGTAAAAGGAGTGCCAAAAATTACCAGTTTAATGCATAGCTGCCTCTGAACGAATTATCTTCCTTTCCAAAAATTAGGGCCTGAGCAGCAAACAAATAAAGGAATTGAAGAAAAGGTAACAATCAAGTTATTCAACAAACCACCACTCTTTTTATATTGAAGAGATAATTACAACGAGATGCTTAAAACACTAAAACAAATAAGTAATGTTTGTTTTGCCTTTCATCTTTAACTAAATACATATATATATATATATATATTACACACACACACATATATATTGATAGAAATGAAATATTATAAGACAGGAGAGGCTGGGGAAGTCTTCTATGCATAACTTGGACGGGAAATTATACTTTGTCATCACAAAAAAAAAAAAAAAAAGTGTCCCAAAGTCTAGATTTTCCATAATGCTCTCATGGAAAAAATGTAAAATGTGATTGTTAAACAAACAAAAATTTGGAGGGGCATGAAGTAAAATGTACATTATTCGGTGACCAATGATAAACAGTTTATTCTTTGGAGGCACAATTGCTCAGATTCAAAATCCTTTTTCCAAAATATAATTAGTTGATTAAGTCAAAGGTATTATTAATACAACACAGTATAATTCTGGAAATGCCAGAAATATGTCACTGGCTTCCTACAGTCGTGCACCACATTTTTTTTTGTTATAGGCACGCTCAAGAAAACTAAAGAGACTCCAAAAGGAATCATCTCACACGTGCAAATTCAATCTCAAAAGATCTGGAGGGAGGTAATCCATTGCAGAACAGATATATTTGGCAAAAAATGCAGAGATACATGATATACCTCTATTTGTCACTGGAATAGGACCATCATAAGGTGGCCTATAATGATTGAACTGCCTGTGGTTCATGGACCGGGGAGGAATCCACCTATTGTTAGGTAATGCTGGCTCACGGGGTGGACCACTGTATGACATAGGTGTATGAGCCATCCTGGAACCATCTTGATGGTATGAACCTGAGAAAATATTAAAACGCCTATGATTGACAGGATCCAGACATAAAATGAAAGACACGATGCCTAAAAGAAGTACAGGCAAGGGCAACCAACTTACCAGAAATGGATGGCAATGGTGGCCTCCACTGCTCTCCAATATTATCACGTTGGCCAAATTTATTCCTGTCACGATCCCTATAAAAGTTCCCATTTTCTGCATTTCGTGTATGGAATCTGCTGGGATGAGAATGGTGTGTGATATCCCTTCGAGAATGGTTTCGTTCTGAAACATATAAAAACTGATTTGACTGAGCAGGGTTTGGCGGGTACAGATGAAAACCCTTGCTGAAGGCATCATCCACTGGATGGAAGCCATTAGAAGCTCGACCGGATAAGTGGGAGGTAGGATTCTCGCCTGAAGGACAAGCATTACTGCAGTGAGATATCTGCCTAGGCAATTGAGCTTCAGAATCTTTGTTTTCATGACAATGATGATGCACAGCATCATAGGTTCTTGGCTTGATTCTTGGTGAAAGAGACTGTTTCCCACTGGAATCCTGCACAGAAAAGTTAAAATCAGACATGTCCACCGTCAAGAGAAAAAGACATCACATAGTAGTAATGATCAAGTAGGAAATGCTAAAGACAAAACCGAGAGAAACCTGAGAACTCGGATGAAGTTTTAAATAAGAAACTTCTGAAACAGAATGACGTACTTCACTAGGAAAGACAGATGGTGGAAGTGGATGAGGTGGAGGTGGTGCTGCTGCTGCAGATGGAAGCGGAGGCAAAAGGGGAGACCTCGACAAATGAGCAGATATTAGTTGGGTATCGTCAGGTTGATGAGCGTCAAATGGTGCTCCATAATGTTGATGGTGTGACATTTGTTTGCAATCTGTTCCAGTAATAATACTGGAAGGAGTAATTTCAGTGTCAAATCTCGGAGCCACGTCCTCCATTTCAAGCTCACCATCCACATCTTCCAAGATATGGCTACGCTTCTCAGCTTTAACAATCACAGCCGTTTCTCCACCAAGATTATCAACATGATGCTCTGGAGTAACAGCCTCAAAGCTTTCTCCATCAGAATCACTTCCTATGTCATCATCTGTCCGCATGGGAGGCATGCAGAAACCAGGAAGTTGAATGCTTGAATTACTATATTTATAAGATGAAGCTCATTAGTAACAGTCTAAAAAAATCCAACATGCTTAAAAGTTAAGACCAAAGAAAAATAGAGAGTACAACGACAGCATCTACGTTAAGTTGCTGGAATAAGAATCATACCTTCCATATTCATCAACCAACATTCCTTCCATTTCTCTGATTGGATCGTCAAAAGGCCTTTCAAATCTACAAGACCGGCGGGAGCCACGAGGAACATGCAAACCATAAATAGCATCAAGTTCTCGAATATGGTGGCGAATAATTGTTTCTGGAAGAATCTTCCTCTCCAGCCAAACTCTTAAAACCTATAAACAATAAGAGAAAGAGATGTTTATCACCATAACCCTGAAAAAAAAACTACAAAAAACAAGAAATTTCCAGAAGAGCAGGTCTGAAGAGAACCCTACTCACCTTTAAGCACTGCCTACGATTCTCATTAAAACTGGTAGGAGGAGGGGCAGCAGCCAATAATAAACGTGGCAAAAGTGCCAGGATTACTGAGGGGTATACGCCAGCATCACCTGAACAGGTTTATAATACAAGTCAGAAGAGAAAGAAACTCCTGCATGCAATACAACATTAAAACAGCACAGCAGCAGGGACACGTGCGCAAATAAAATGACCAATGACATCCAAAGAAACTTAAAGACGGATTACCTTTCATGCCTCCAGAGCACTGAGCGATAGAGTCAACAAGAAAAAAGAGATCAACTTTTTTGTGTGGACTTGACTCACTTTCCAAATTACAGGCCAGTGATTCCACCACCTACAACATGACAAAAGTACAATATTAGCACAAGGCAGGAGGTTAATAAAAAAGTTCAAAATTTTAAATTAGACAGTATAAAAATTCATCACTGTATAAATCCACAAAAGCATTACATTACCAATACTAGTATCATTGTATGAGTTCAACTACAGCTAGTACATGAGGTCTGGAGTGCTTATTCTTTGACATCAGCAATCAAGGGGTGATGCACACTTGTTGCTATGAACTGACATCACTCTCATGCATAACTAGTTTAAAATTGGAGAAAATTCCAGTCAGACTGCATCACTAGCAAACCTTCCTAAATATCCTCAGCTATAAATTTTCTCTAGAAGCAAGATCAGAAGGAGACTAGGTGAAGAAAAAAAAAAGATCCTACAAGGCTGTGCAAGGTTCTTATGGATTTTGATGTGTAGCCATCAAGTTCTGACAAACAAGAGTGCACCAAAGAGCTCCAAAACTAAGAATAAAACCATTCATAAGAACAATTTGCTAACAAACATACACCTCTTTGATAAATGCTAATTTTGTAAAGATGATTCATTGATGCACACATCAGAAAATGCAATGCATAATAGATGTGCATTTATCAAATCTTCCTCTAGCAAGAATTGATCCACAAATACTGACCATCAAAAATAAGAGTGAATAAAATAGTTAACATTAGATACACAAGGCTCAATAGGTGCATGTGATTGTTAAAAACATGCAAATAAAGGATATGAAAATTATGACCTTCGATAATGACATTCTATATTGCTACAGAAAACACATACAGAAGAGGTCCAACATGTTGGTGGTCATCAGAATTATGAAACATAAGCTTTGCATCATGAGGGAGAGGTCTACCTTTGTTGCATGACCACATTTTGCACAGTCAATGGCAATCCTTGTTGCTCGACCTATGCAATCTTTTGTTCTTGTCAAAGATCTAACAATTGCTTCAAAAGATGACAGAAGTTCCACCTTGCTGTTTGATCTACCAAAAAATCTGGCTTTTCCAAGATGTAATTGGCCATTATTGCAAGAGCTACTCTTCTCAACATAACCATCTGATGATGATATGTTGCACATGGAAGAACTGGGAGGAGATGCGTTTGCAACAGATTCTAGTACAGATGAAGATTGAGTAACTGAAACAGCTCTGTCCTTCAGACGACCATCGGAAACAGTATTAGAGCGAGAGAGATATCCATGACGTCCACTGTTCGAAAGCCTCATTGTACATTCTGGTATAGCATCTCCGAGAAACTCGGACCTAAAGTTACACCAAACCCGAACACAGTAAACCAGGTTATAAGTGTAATGATTAATTGGGGGGGGGGGGGGGGGGCGAGAGCAAAGTACAGCAGTATTTAAGTTTACCTCTGACTATCTTGGTTCTTGGACAAAGAAAGTTGCTTCTTCATCTGTGGTTCATCACCTCCTCCAACTTTACTGTCTGTATGGATACAATTCTCAATATTAAGTGAATCACCAACAATTTCTTCCACTAAGATCGCATCTGAGTTTATTGGGGAAACATCATGTTCAGATCTCTTGGCAGCCGCCTCCAACTCTGCAGGTTTGGCCTTGCAGCCATCTGGAGACACAATCAAGCATGGTCTGTTGCTGTCTAAATGAAACAAATCTACCCCATTATTCGATGAATCTGGATTTACATGTTGATTCTCAGCAATCAAGGGAGATGACTTCAGACATTTACTCTTATAACCTTCAGCATATTCCAATGTATCTTTGCATAATTCAGGACATGAGCTATCAACATCAGAACAAGTTTTACCACAATCTAATACCACTTTAGTAGTATTTTCAACATTTTCCAGCACTTCCATATTTAACCCAGGACAGTCCTCAAAAGCATCACTGCTATGATCGTCCTCCTGTCCTGCTCTTGATTCAATCAAGGTCGTTTTTTCAATGGAAAGCTTAGGGCATTTTTCAGAAGATGAAGAACACCTTTCAGCATGAGTATCCTCCATTGGAGAACTGGAAGCTCTTTGACTATGTTCAGCGGCATTAGCAGACATGGCCTCCAGGGCACGATGCAGGCGTTTAGATGGAGGTAATGCAGCTTCACCATCGGCAAAATTATTTCGAGTACCCCAATACTGAGGTTTTCTAGCAGGACTTGCATGCAATAATGATGAAGTACCTGGATTTCCCTTGGTGTGATCTGATTCAATGTCAGTAGGAGAATCCACCTCTGATATCAAGGGCCTACAAGAATGTGTAGGAGAACTTTCAGGAATTTTCATCATATTTTCCTCTTCACATGCTAAACTGCCTTCTTCATCCCCTGCAGGTAATAATCTGCCCATACGAACTCTGGCCCTTTTGACCAATGGCAAGTGCTCATCACCATCTTCTTTATGACATTTTTCTGCCACTTTCTCATTATTAATAGGTGCAACAGACACAATATTGAGTACTTCAGTCTCTGAAACAACTTCATCCAGTTTGGCCACCAGATCACTTCTAAGTCTTTTGCGATTCGGCTTTCTTTTCTTCTTGATGATGGTTGCATTACCTTGAAAGTCAAACCTATCACTCAACTCAGCTTCTCTTTCATTATTTTCAGTGAAAGGTTCTTCTCCAATCGATTTACAACCCGAATCCACAGAACTGCCATTATTGAGACCATCTGGATCGGAGTCTACTGTCATAATTTCAGAATCATTATCATCCATGCTATCATTTGATACAAAAGGTGAATTGTACCCCTCAGAATCATCAGATGGCCTTCTACTGCTTCTCAGTGATTTATCCTGCACATTACTAGCCAACCACCTAGAGCTCCTATGATTATTGGTAGAAGGCAATAATAGGTTCTGGAGTCTACCGCAATCAACCCTAGATGAACGTCTTAACCTCCTAGCAGATATCCTCCTGTGCGAGCCAATTTTCCGTGATTGGGCAGCATCAGTTTTGCTTCTTGTTGAGTAAACACGTATTTCCAATCCAGAATTAGAATGTGCCTCCTCCAATTTCACTTCATCATGCAATGCATCTTCTGCTGCTGCAGCTACAGCAGCTTCAGTAAGTGAGTTCAAATTATCAGTGGGCCCACTACAGATCCGTTCAACTGCAACTACTGCGGCCTCATCATTAATAGATCTAGTCAAGGACTCTTCTGAATTATTTTCATTGGTTATATTAGTTTCTTCAGTGAGATTATCACTAGCAACTTGGTCCTGATTCTTCAGCTTCTCAAAGCAATCAATTATCTCGTTTAATGCACGAACAAAATCAGAACCTTTTCCATGGCGCTTTCCCAATAGAGACACTTTTTTCTCTTCCGTGAACTCTTCAACATCCACAGAGTTACATACGGCACTGTATAAGAGGACAGGTGTTAACAGATGCAAAGACCACTATAATCATTTAATAGGACTATCATTTATATGTGGATACTTTTTACAAATATGTATTAAACGTCTAAACCATAGAATTGCCTTGGACGATCAATGAATAGGATGAGGAACAGGAATTAAGTTCTTTCAACACAATATACTAGAGCAGAAGTTTGTAATAGCACCAAGGATTTCGTACATACAGTTGACAACATTAACAATAATGATAAATACAATTCACATGGGAGCATCAGTAGGATGCACTCAGCATTAATAACTAACCAAACACACAATGAAAAATACAGCAGTCAATAGAGCAATAGAGGCTCATCAACTTAATCTACAATCAAATTTGTTGATAAAGATCAATACATAATATATCTGCCTTCCTTCTGCCAAGAGGAAACTAGAGCATGAAGACAATTCCAGTTACATTTCCAGAATAAATAAGTGAACAACCAGTAGCTTCTAAGCAAAAACCATGTACAGAAGTGGAACTTACATTTGTTGAGTCCCAAAAAAGTAGACTAACACTCTCTTCTTCAAATCAGAAGGGAAGCCCCACTTCTGTGGCTCGCTCACCTGCCATGGGAAGAAACAATAATCAAGAAGCAACTAGAATTATCAGAGAAGCAGAAGTCACAAATGTGACGGCAAAGCTGGCAAAGACGCTAGGCACACCCAAGGCACCTATGCCTTAGATTGCCTGAGGCGATAGGCGCAATATAAGTACACGCCCAATCAAACATAAGCGCACAGATGTAATAAAACAATAATAGACATAAAGGTAAGTAGCAAAATATTTACTTCCACAGTAATTTATAAGCAAGTAGCAGCTGAACACCCTGCAACAGCCTGTATATTTAGGAGAGGGAGAGACAAAGGAGAGAAGAGAGACAAATAGACGGTGGAGGCTGAAGCCTTTTGCTCGCGGGTTAAGGATCCTGGGGACAAGATTACTCCTGCTCCAACGATCAGTGCTACAGCTCAGCCTGACCTGACGATCGAGAAACTTATTCACTAAAGACAGGCTGTACAGCAAGAAGTTATCGCATTGAGTTGGCCAGAAAAAATATTGTAATTTTATTTAGTGAGTTGGGGATCTTTTCTATGACCTTTTTATTATTTTAGAAGCCCAATTGTTACCAAACTGGTTAGGCCCAATTCAAGTTATAAATTAGGGTTTTCAATAGATTTTTTGGATTTTTCTCAATGCTCAGCGCATTTACCCCCCTAAGAGCCCTCAAGGAAGAAAAGCAACCCAGGTATACCAAGGCGCTCCAGCATCACGCAGCTCCCAATTCTCATCTTGCGCGTGCCTTTGACAACTATGGGTGGCCGACAAAACAGCCATGAGAGTTAAGCCCATCATGCATAGAACCAAAACCTAAACAGCTATATAACATTTCAAACAGAATGGCCTCCATCCATCCAACTTAGAGTAAGATATAAATAATAACTCATAACAGCCACCTTGACCAATCAAATATGCAACCATAACAGTGTACTCAACCCCTGCACCTCACTGTTGTTCTCATTGCCTACAAATGATCAATATGTACTCCACCCTGCTCTTGTAATCCCAATTTTTTCCTTGCACTTTTTTTTTAATCATGTAATATTCTTCTGTTTCTATTTCAAGGTAGGTAACCATTAAAAACATACTCTATTATCTCATCCAAAGTTCCTAGCACATCTTCCTCCTTTAACAAAACCAATTGATATAGAGAGAGCTTCCAACAAAGAGCCATTTACATGGTCTTCCATGCTCAAAAAAACACAGTTCCAAATTACAGGATGTTAACATAATAAAATTAAGTAGAACTGAAAGAAACCCCCCAACCCACCCCCCCCCCCCAAACAAAAGAAAAACAAAAAGGAGGTTCTTAAAGATAAAAGAGGGGGAAAAAAAGGATAAAGGCAAAAAAAAAAAAAAAAAACAATTATATCTGGCTGCAATCGGAGGCGGCAGGACAGAAGAAGCGAAGCCTAATGTTGCTTGCTGGTGGAAAATGGTTCACCAGTCAGAAACAGAGACGCTCTCTCATGAGAGCCATTGTTTTTCTCATATGTTGTTTTCTATGATTCTAGCTTCCTATTTCATTTTTATGTTGCCCTAAATTTTAAGAATCCCAAGCTTGTCAGGTTTAATAAAAAAACTAAAAGGAAAAATAACACATAAAATGAAATGTCACAAAGGCGCGCCTTCAATCATGGCCCTAAGGTGTTTGCCTTCAGAACGACGTCCGCTTGGCTTTTCAAGGCACCAAACTCTGCTCCAGATGCACCTCGCAGCTCGGGTATAAATTAACAACTACATTAGGAATATAAAACCTAATGACATCTACAAGTGCATTACTCACAAGAAGCACAGTAAGAATCTTCTTTTTTTTTTTTTTTTTGCACTCACTTTTTCAGAAAAATGTTGAGACCATTTTCTGTGTGTGCAGTCATCTATCCAAATTATGCCATTGTATTTATTACCTCTTATATGCAGTAAAGACACCTGTGTGTAACTGATAGTGTATTCCTCAGAAAACATAGTATGTTACCATGATGAGAAGTATTCACAACTAATTTTATAATCAATGCGCAATAGCATTATACATCTGTTGTGCAATCCATAGATGGAAATATGCAAAGGTGATCTCCATGCCACAGTGTTATATTTGATCTAACATGTAACTTTTTTTTTCCAAATTTGTTCCACACTCAACTAAAGTTACCTATAACACAAAGATAGAAGATTTACATCCATACAACTATAGGAAAGGTTTACATTTACATTCCTTAACATGCATAACTAGAAAAATAGCTAGGCACCATTTGGGAGGCAGCATTTCCTATTTTTTGGTTAGTTTCATGATATTTCTAGAAAGTCTAGCTCGAAATTCTGTATTCTACTTTTCGGGTTGAATAACTAAGAAAGCATGTTGCACGTAACAATTAATTAAGTAAAGTTTTCAACAAAATCAATAACATACCAGACATATTTAATGCCACTACAAGATATACACACTAATGTTGAGAGCTGGTGACACAATGACAGCAGCGGGATAGAGAGAAGAGGAGCTTGATTTAAGAGAGCAAGAGTGCAAGACAGATACTGCTGGACTGAACGAGTGGAGAAGTGATGATTGCTACCCTAATTGAGCTAGTTCCATGATACATTCGAACATATAATATGTTTAAGACAAAACAAAGCCATCTGGTTAACATTAAGAAAAGATTGAATATAAAAATTAATAAATAAGATATAAAGACCAAACGACATTCTTTGGTCATTTAAAAAATAAATAAACAGAATAGACTTAGCTGGCTTAAGTGGACCAGGCCAACTAGTAGCCAGGAGGCTACATAACAAAACAGATTAGAGCAGAGCCGTGGCGCCAGTGGTTACTCACCGCCGAGGAGTCAATTGCACCATTTCACCATGTCTCATGAGAATCAATGAACTATATTTAAGAAAAACGATCTAGATGCATGTGTACATTATCTAGATGAAGGAGGACATGATACATAAAGATAAGAAAAACCAACGGAAGGCAGAAAGTTAATCAAATGGGGTTGCACAAGAACGAACTTCCCACTTTACTAGCAAGAAATAACACATCCACTCAACCCAGCTAACCAATGTTACTCATAATAGTGAGTAATACATATCAATGCAACTCGCTAAGGTAGATTGGTGCACATGAAGGACTAATCATTAATATTTATATCAGAACTGAAACGGCTTTCCTTTCCTTGATCTGCCCTTATTACTTATTTCAGCAAGCTATACACACAAAAAAAAACTCGCCAGGCTAATTTGAATAAAACACTTAAAAGAAATCAATAAAGTTGTTTCTCAATTTATGCGTGTTCATGGCACAATATTATTTCATTTAATTCAACATTTAACAATAATTTGAAAGATCAAAAAACCTAAAAACACAAAACCAGGCCAGAATTACAACACTCGCCATAATTCGCCGTCATATACTATCAACAACATAAATAGAGAAATCCAACAACAACAAAAGCAGCATGCAGCACGAAACCCTAGCTATCCAGGGTGAAAAATACGATAGATAAGAGGTTTCCATAGATAAAAAGAAGAGGTAAAAGGCATACAGTTGCAGGCCACGCCGGAAATCCTTTGACTTTGGCCAGCACAAGATCACCAAAGTTCCACTTCCGTGCCGCCGCAGCCGATGCTTTATTGGCGCTTTTTTTCCGGCTCGGAGCCATAAGTTACTACACAAACCAACAACTCCCAAGCATCGGAAGACCGAATAAAAACCAATTAAAACCCTAACACCCAAAAACTCTCAGCATAGGATATCCCCACAAAAGATACACCTTTTTTCAGATACAGGCGTCCTAAACAGTTTAATGAAGTTGGTGAAAAACCCAAACCAAACCCTAACCCTAACCCTAATTCGGGGTGGGGGCAATGGAAAATGATAGGGGGTGAGTGTTTTGTGGAAGAAAGAGAATGCCAAATGGAATACCACTGTTTGGTTTATTTTTTTGAAGAGAGGCGGTGCTAAACGGCGCGGGTGGGGTGTACGATAGAAAGTTTACTGGCAGCACGTGACCCGCTTATTTATTTCGGATTCGGGTCTGGGCTTGGGTTATATGCCGACCCAAACCCAATGATGAAAATATCGCGAATATATTGCGAATACGGATATTACGATACGGATATCGGGTGTTAATATTTTTTTTCCTGGGTATCACGGATTTGTCGTAAAATATCGCAAAATATCGATATCGATTTCGATATCGGTTCAGTGTAGTACAAAATTGGATGGAAATTGGGAAATATCGTGAATATATCGCAAAATATCGCATGTATATCAAAATGAACGATTTTGATTCAAAAAAATGAACTATGTGATTTTATTTTTTTTACTTTGTATAGTGTATTTTGTTTGATAGTGGAAGGAATATATTCTCTTCTCAAATCAATCTTTCATATCCATATTTATAGCACACTTAGATGACAATAAAGGAAACTCTGATCCAAAAGTAGCTGCTAGGGCTCGTGATTATGGCATTGATGTTGATAAAGTGTTACAACAAGAAGTTGGTCATACATCTTCTACTTCAAAATCAAATAGCTACTGGAGGAAATAGTGATGGTGGAAATGATGACAGTGATGATGGCAATGATGATGGTGGGAATGGTGAATATAATCAAGAGGATTATGTTTCAAACCAAGTGTTATTGAGTTCATTCACTGGTGAGACTGAGTTTAGTCATGCAACACAAGATATGGATCATGGAAGTAGAGAAGGTGGTCCAGTGATATGGGCTATTGGAAAAGAATACACTAGAAGAAGTGCTTGGAATCAAGAAGAAAGTCCATCTATTGATATTGAACGAATTTCAATAAGTTTTGATTCCATGAATATGGGTAGCAAGTGATATGTCTCAAGATTCATATATTGCTGACACCTTTGAAAGTTCACAATTTGGTTGGAGTACTCGAGATATTTTTCATCATCCACCTCCTCAAATGTTGTATGGAAATCAAAATGAGTATCAACAATATGATTGGATTAGTGTACATTATCCAATTCATGGTGAAGCAGTTGGACGAGATAGATCAACTTATGAATGACATGTGCATAACTATATTAATAAGTACTCTAATGTGATGAGTTGGTATTAGTACTGATTGGATCAAGATGATATTCCATCTACTATGTTTGAACCTTATAGATCATCCTTTTGGTACTAATGTATTGTGTGATGTAATTTTAGTAATTTTGACTTGTATTGTGTAATATATTATCAATTTTCATTAGAAAAACAGTATTTATAATACGTATTATCTATATGTTAGTTTTAAATATATTATTTTAATGTGATTTTGAGTGAAATATATGTGTAATGAAGTGTAAAAATAATCCCTAAAATTTCATATTAAATTTCCAGAATTTTAATAAGATTTCCGTTGTTTTTTCAAATTTTTTGCAATATCGATATGCGATATTGATATATCCATCGATATATCCATAAAATCAAAGTTGCGATACGACATGGGATATCGATATTTTCACCCTTGCCCAAACCCTACTTTTTTCTCTTTTTTATTCGGCTACCTTTAAAGCAAAATCTTACTTACATATAAATAATTTGAAGATGATATTTTCAATCCTTGAGATAGGGACCGTGGTGGGGTGAGGAATCCCGATTCCTTATGTAATCAATCTTGAATGGGGTGGGGATTCCTCGAGACGGGGATTCTTCTAAATAAACTCCACATGAGTGTGGATGGAAGTGTTTTTTTCCCTAATTAGCAGGGCACGGACGGGATCATATCCTCCATCCTGTGGGGATTCCCATCTCGTTCCACGTGGGGCCCACAAATCTATTCTATACGTAGTATATAAAAGAAGGGTATTCTGTCAAAAATAGTTGTAATAAAATTCTCATTTTTAGAAATCATTAGTAACATTCATTTTACATTTATTAATGAAAAATAAATAAAATTTTGATTTAAAAGATTTATTTACGATATTTATTATTGTATTTATTTTATATAAACTCAAAACAAATAATAAATACATAAATAAGATAAAATGGGTGATGATATATCTATTATCTTTCACTATTTTTTTCAGTATAGTAAACATTTTATTTTAAACTAATTTTTAAATATATCATATAATTTTTATGATTTTAAATGTAATATTTATATTAAACATATCAAATTAAAAAATGGAAAGTATGTTTGAGGATTTAAATGATTTTTTATACGTTGTTATGATAAAATACAAATGTTACTTTGTTATAATTTGATATTAAATGTAAAAACAAAAATACATAAAATGGAAATATATTTTAGGTATGCTTAATAGTTTACACATACAAAAACAAAACAAAATAATATTTATGAATAAAAACTGTTATTACAGATTAAACAGTCTATTCATTTGAAATACACAC
Organism: Scutellaria baicalensis; assembly: GCA_005771605.1. NCBI lineage: Eukaryota > Viridiplantae > Streptophyta > Magnoliopsida > Lamiales > Lamiaceae > Scutellaria > Scutellaria baicalensis. The sequence goes on along the minus strand of CM016726.1, from coordinate 15,649,043 downwards.
ATGTTTTATTTTATCTTTCTTATTGTTTTATTTTAAACACACATAATTGTAATTTTTTGCATATTTATATTTTCAATGAAAATCGCTTAATCATTTGGACGAGGGTGACTTTTTTGTTTTTTTACATATCATACATGATATATTGATTTATCAATTATATCATTATAATTCATAATAATTTTATTGAAAATGTTAGATCAAGTCCAATTTTAGATTACTATATTTAAATAAATAACAACTGATAAACTGTGTATGTGTATTTCAATAAAGTCCAATTTTATCAATTGTTTTTGTGTATTTGATAAACTGATATAATTTTTTATTCGATTCAGAATAAATGAGTTATGTGTCATTTAACAAATATTTCATTGCCTTAAAGATTTATAAATATATACGTGCATGTGTGTTATAATTATTGAATATATATATACATAACATACCTTATAAATTTAACTTATTGAAAAATTTAAGTATTTTACGGGTCCACAAGTTTGGCCAATTTAATTATTTTTATTTATCTTATATTTTGAAGAGTAGGACTTGGGTGTCCCAGGGCATGTATCCTGGATCCGTTCCCCCAACCCGACCCGCACCCATTAATTTTTTTATTTTTTTATTTTTACTTTCACGTAGCACATTTTTCTTCTTCTTATTCTTCTTTCTTTTCTTCTTCCTCCTTCTTCAACCTGATCTGCTTCCTCCTTCTCCTTCTTCTTCTTCTTCTCATTTTTTTTCAACCCTTCTGCTTCCTTCTTCTTCTTCTTTTTCTTTAATCCGACCTGCTTCCTTCTCCTTCTTTTTCAACCCTTCTGCTTCCTCCTCCTCCTCCTCCTTCTTATTATTCTTCTTCTCAACGAGAGCTGCTTCTCTCTAATTCTTCTCATTCTTTTTCAATTTATTCATATGATTATTACTAGTTTTGTGTTCTAATTTTTTCAAATTTCAAAATTCCTATTTCATCTCTATTGTTCTTTTATCTTATTTAAGGTTTATATATTCAGGATTCACTACAAGAAATTCTCTCATAGACTACACCCCTAAGACATGTGTTTTGTCAAAAAACCCTTGTTGTAGCTGAAATTGGCGTTGTCGTAGATAAAACCGTTGTCGTAGATTGCAAAAATGCTCTCATAGACAAGGGTTTTTAGTTGGCGTTGTCGTAGAGGCGAAGTCGTAGGGTAAAATTGAGACCTAAGACAACGGTGGTGACTTGAGGTTGTCGTAGAGGCGAAGTCTTAGGTTAAAATTGAGCTCTAAGACAACGCTTACGATATGAGGTTGTCGTAGAGACGTAGTTATTGTGCCCTAAGACAACACTTATAATACGAGGTTGTCGTAGAGATGTAGTCATTGTATCATAAGACAACGATAACTTTTTAGAGTTGTCGTAATATCATAATAGCATTGTTGTAGACTAGTTAAATTAAATTTCTTTTATTACATTTACATTACATGTAAAAATCTAAAAATTACTAAGGTAAATATTGACCCCAAATTGAAAACCCTAAATCCCTCCCTCCTCCCCAAGCCTCCGCCGCCGACATCGTTGCCACCGCAGCGCCACCTCCAGCCCTCGCCGCCGCCTCCTCGGCCGTCATCGTCGCCGCCAGTGTCCCTCTCCGTCGCTGCCAATGTCATCGCCGCCTCCAGCCCTCTCCGACGCTGCCAAGCCGCCATCTCGATCTGCCACCGGGCCTGCTGCCGCGCCTCCTCCACGTACGCCTTCTCCGCCATTGCCATCCTCAGCTGCTCCGCCGCCTGCTCTTTCACCCTCGCCGCGTTAGGTTTCTCCGCCGTCGAGCTGCTGCCCCGAGGCGAGCACCTGCTCCCCGCGATCTCGGTCCTCTCTCTGTTGATCTCCGACGAGCCGATTGAGAGCTGCAGCTGGGTCGAGTGGTCCTCGTCGATCTTCGTGGAGATGTTGACGCCGCCGCTGTCTTTGGTGAGAAGCTGCAGTTCCAGATTCGGCGGCCTTGCCTCCTTCCGCCGCATTATTGATGAAGATCGAGTGGTCCACCGGAATCGGCAGGGCTATACCTTAGTTATATCTTCCTCCTCCCTACCGCCGCTGCCCCGCCTCTGTCCCTTGCCGTTGCTGCCCCTGCCTCCATCCAGATTTACCCTCACCTCCTTTCTCTCCTTGTTTCTACTCCTTTTTAATCTCCCTTCATTTTCATCGCCCATTCTTCCATACAAATCTCTCCATTTTCATCTCTGTTAATCTCACCATTTTCTATTGTTTTTCTTTTTCATTTTGGTACAGAAATCATCATCAATAGCTTCTTTAAGCGTTCCATGCCCCAAGGTCACGCCCATGGTGGCGTCCCGCCGTTGCGTCCCGCTGTTGTGTCGCTCCTGCTGCTGCCCCCACCGTTGCCGCCCCGTCACTGCCACTGTCTCACCGCCGTCTCTCCCTACTATTTGCAGGTTGCATAGTTTATCACTTGTAATTTTGGATGGTTAATAGATTATATTCAGATTATTACTTGTATGTTTTTCCATGTCAATAATATTATTTACAAAATCCAATGCTTTGTGAAAGTTACAGAATAGAAACTTTGAAAGTTTGGTTACTAATAGATTGATACACTACCTTTTCTCAATGGAAATTTAGAGACTTATTGTTGACTTAAAAAATGGTGCCAGTTGCCTGAGATTGAACATCTCTTCATTGGTATATAATTATTCTTTCATGGAATCTTATCTATGCATATCTTGTTGTAGTTAGTCTTATTGTATTATTTCGTAGTGTTAGAAATGCCATTGATAATTTACTGAATAATCTGTTTAACTAATCCAATGGTTATCTAATTTATCAACTTACCTTTCTGATGCATGAATCAGTTAATTCATGCTATTGGTAGCATTATGCCTAGTCGTGCTTTTTTATTATTTCAGTTAACCATGGACATGATAAATTTCTTAAGTTAATATGTTTCTGATTTCAGCAATGTATGGTACAAACCATGTTCTTGTTCTATCTGACTTCCCTCTAAGTACTCGGACAACTGACCTAGAGAAGGTGCTCGAGAAACTCAAAGATCGTTTTGTGATTCGATGGGTGAATGATACAACTGCACTTGCAATATTTAGAACACCATCTATTGGTAATGACAATTTCTTACCTATTGCTTTTGGTTTTGTTGGTTTCAAGAGACTGGAGTTATGAAATGAAAAACATCAGATCTTGTGCAAGGAAATCATAAATTCGCTTGGTTAATGTGATCTTCTTATGCAATTATGCTTTTACTTATATGGTATAATATGCACTTATTGTTTTTGGAGTGAATTAATCTCAACCCTGTTTTTGGCATGTGTTTCTGTACAAACAACTTGGTCTTTTTGGAGCATTGGCTATGATATTGAATTATTGAAGACACTTGAAGATATACTGTGTAGGATATGCTCAACTTGGAAGATTTAATGAAGTGGTGAAATTTGGTTGAGAGTTTTGTAATTGTTGTTTTTTGTTATGTATGTGTGTAGTCGATTCAAATGCATATGTTCCCATGCATCATTTTATTCTTGTAAGCATCTTATTACAGGATAAATATTTGCAATGATTTATTATATGTGATAATCATCACGACATCATCTTAAGGCACACCATATTGCTAACTTGTCTGCCACGACATAGCTTGCTTATCTCATTTTCTTTTTGCTCTGTAAAATTAAACCACATGTCTGTTAAAAAAATAAGAACCTAGTTATATCATATGCATGTGGACTTTAGAAAAGGTGAGAAATATACATTATAATCGGTCCCAACTCTTACCTGCAAACTCTCTTGATCGAGTAGTAATATATGAGGTTGTAGCTAGTTTAATACCTTGCTAGCTGGCTTACATGTTAGAATTGTTGATTTTTTAGCCTCATTTCTTGCATTTTCTCGGTCTTGTAGACGCTTAATATTGGCAAGTGGAGTTGAAGGTATGGAAGGATTTCGACAAAGATGGAGTCTCCATGGTTGCCTTACTGATACAAAGTAATGTTTTTTTTCACATTCTAAACATTCATGAGTCAATGATGATGATGTCGACTTGTTGGCATTTCAAAACGCAAGTTTAATGGCAACTACACTCGATACTTGCTGACTATCCGCAACATAATATGTTTGTGTCATTGTTATTGTGTTGTAGGAAGAGATTGGAAGCCCTGAATAAGGGAATGGGGAACAGAAAGATAGATGAATCAGTTAGAGAATCTACTACCAAGAAGAGGAGATGGTTCTTCTAGTCCAGTTATATATGATTAAAATCCCTCTTGTTATCACATAAATATGTTGTTGGATTAAGAAGAAACCATTATATTATTTGGATGCTTTGGATTTACTTTTGGCTTTATCATGTGATTAATGGATTTACAATGAATGATATTTGTTGTATGGACTATTAGATGAATATTTTAATTTGATATGACTATATTTGGATTTTGTATATTTTGTTGAATATTAATTTTTGTATATTTAAAATATCAATCAATATAAAATAATTGCAAAATGCAAAAGTAAAAGACAACACTAAAAAGACAACGGTTTAAAACTGTTGTCTTTATAGTCTACGACAACGGTTAAAAATCGTTGTGGTAGAGTCAAAGACAACGGCGGGACAACGGTTTTTAACCGTTGTCGTAAGTGTCTACGACAACGGTTAAAAACCGTTGTCTATGAGCGCATATTTGCAAACTGCCAACCTACGACAACGGTTTTTAACCGTTGTCACGCCGTTGTCGTAGAGGTCTACGACAACGGTTAAAAACCGTTGTCTATGAGCGAAAATTTTCAGACCCTACGACAACACCACCTACGACAAGGGTTTTTTTTTGCTACGACAAGGGTTTTTAACCCTTGTCTATGAGCTTTTTTCTTGTAGTGATTGTATATATATGTAATTTGATATGCAACTTTGTTGGTTATTGAATTATGGTATAAAGTTGTAGAAATTTGATTGACTAGTATGAATTTGCAGAAAATTTGGGGAAGAAAATGATAAAATCGCAATTCACAATCAATTATTTATATATAAATATCACAAAATCTTAAGAACAGACATTTAACACCTAAAAAAGTATATATATATATATATATATATAACACTTATAGAGTATATATTAAACATATCAGTTACATAATATGAAATATATATATATATATATATATAATATCTCAAGAACATACAACACCTAAAAAGTATATATATAACACTTATAGAGTATATATTAAACATATCAGTTATATAATATGAAATATATATATATATATAATATCTCAAGAACATACATGTAACACCGCAAGAGTATATTTATAACACTTATAAAGTATATATATTACATCTATCACTAAATCACATAATATGAAATTTATATATGTCATACCTCAAGAACATACATATAACACCGCAAGAGTATATTTATAACATCTATAGTATATATATATATATATGCATGTATATATATATACATAACACCTATCACTATAGGTGATTGAGTGATCAAAGATATGATAATAATCATATCTGTTATACGTGTATCTTAATAATATCAAGTGAACAAGAGTTTTCATTCAAAGTCATGAACAAAAACAAGGGAATGTTATGAATGCAGTTACTTTAGGTGTTATGAAAATATAATAAAGATAGTACAAATATACTATATAGGTGATATAAGATCACATACATCTATAAGATATAATAAATACAATTCCTTCAGATATTATGAAAATATTTTAAAGGTATTACAAAGATACTCTATAGGTGATATAAAATTACATGCATCTATGATATATAATAAACACAGTTCCTTCAGGTGGTGTGAAAATATTATAACACCTAAAAAACATACATATAACACTTACAGAGTATATATATGACACCTACAACTCAATCACATAATATGAAATCTTCTATATATGTGATACCTCAAGAACATAGATGTAACACCTAAGGAGTATATATATAACACCTGTAGAGTATAACTATAACATCTATCACTGAATCATATAATATAACTATAACACCTATAGAGTACATATATAACATCTATATATTACATATATAACATCTATCACTGAATCACATAGTGTGAAATATGGTGTGCGTGGGAGCATATCAGAACAGGTGGGGGTGCGCGTGGGGGGTGTGGTTGCGGCCCACGCACCGGGTCGGGTCAGGGGCACGGAATCCAGGTGCATATAAGTTTTGTTGTATTTTGAATATAGACTTTGCAACTAGTTTGTTTAATTCATACATTGATTTATTACATTATGTATTTCAAATTTATAATATTTTCAACTATAATTATTTATAATGACATAAATTTAAGTTCAAAATACCTTGCTTTGTATTATTATGAATATTAAAAGTATTAATATATTTATATTAAAATAATAATAATCATATTATATATAGTATTATAATTCTAATTAATTATATATATAAATGTACATATATTATATACTGTGCAACGTACGGGTACACTACTAGTTATATATAATATAGTTAAATTATTATGAAAGATATATTATATTTTTATATACAAATCAAAAAATACAAAACCCTAGTTTCTCATCATCTTCTAAGTTTATTGGAGCACTCAGAAAAAAATAAATTTCTTGTGAGATCGTCTCACATAAATTTTTGTGTTTAGAAAATTAATGAAAATATAATAAGATAATTTATCTTTGTATCTTTTAGATAGTATGATCAAATTATGTTTTATCTGTTATACAAATTGAGTCATTTTCTGTAATTTTGTTGATCCTTTAGTTATACGTAATTATGTGAATTATTTTTATGTATTAATTAGACTAAAAAAAATCAATTTCTTTATAAATTAATAAAAGTTTTCAGAAAATATTGTGGGACAGGGACATGGGAATTTTTTTCCCACGAAATTGATGAGGACGACGATCCCCGTGAATGCGGGGAGGGGATGGGGATTGCTCCCAGACCACGCCACATTGCCAACGTTACTTGAAATTGGTGCATGTTATTTCTAGCATGAATGGATTGAAAAAAATATATAAGGGAAAAAGAGAATTTTAATTTATGTAAGTTTGGTTAATTAGATTTTTATCTTTTATCATTTAATTTTTTATTTCTCAATGTAGGATAAGTCAGTTTCTTCCATAACATTGTGTTTCCTTAATAGAATGTAGATATACAATATATATATATATATATATTCATATGATATTTATGTTTTAGGAGAAACTTTCAAAAGTAACCTGAGAAATATCTCCTTTTTTCTGAATTGTTCTCAAGTTTCACTTATCGGAATTCTCATGCAATATTACCTACGTCAAAAATAGATACTAATAAATAGACTCTTTAGATTCTAAACTACTCATGTAGATTCAAAACACACCAACATTTAATAAGGTATTCAAACTCTCCCTGTGTTAAAATTTAGTCCAATAAAAAATATTTTATTATGGCAAAAATTTATAGAGTAAGTCTCTTGTGAATCAGGTGGATGGATCTTAGATCCATGCACCCGGGTCGGATCCGTGTTAGGGGGACCGCACCCTCTTTTTTTTTTTCACTCATGATTTTTGAAAAAAATCACATATCAATAGTATATGTTAGACATACCAATAGTATATGTTAAACATACCTTTAAGCTATGTTAAACATACCAGTTCTGCCCAGATTCCATGCCTTATCTTTTTTTGGCTTGAATTTTGAATTTTGGCACATACCACTACGTTATGTTAGACATAGCTTTACGTTGTGTTAGACATACCTTTATGTATACTTAAACATACCTTTGTATATGCTAGACATACCTTTATATATAGTTAAGCATACCTTTATATTGTTAGACATACCTTTGTATATAGTTAACCTGGACACATAGAGGCACATATCTAGATGTTATATATGTGTTATTCAGGTGTTATATATATATACTCTATAGGTGTTATGTTTTTTGGTGTTATACATATACTCTACAGGTATCACATCTATATAAGAGTATACATGTGATACCTGAAGAGTATACACATGATACATGTAGAATATTATTTAACATCAATATGATGATTAATTTGGGGGCACCGTACCCCCAGCGCACACAAGTGTGACTCTTTTATTATTCATGATCGTATAACAATGATCTCAATTCAACGAAGGGTTTCATAACAAAGTCGAACATATATATATATATATATATATAAATTGTAAAATAGATACGATGTCTTAAAAATATACCTAAAAAAATGTCACCTATGTGTTTTATACATCCGCATATCCACCATTGAAACTTGACCAAAATAGTGTTGATAGGGGTCATATAAATATGGAATCATCACTATGTTGACTCCACAATTAAATACGACCACAAGGGTAAATTCAAACAACAAACTCCCCACCGTTGGCCGCGCCAGCCTTTTGCCGCCTCCGCCCATTCCACCGCCGGAAAACCACCACAAATCACCGATCGTTTACCTCATTCCGTCGAACCTGATAAATCGGCGGGGAGTTTCATTCCTAAGGCGCACATTATTATCGCCATTGTACAAGCTCAAGGATAAATGTAAGAAAAACTCAGAGATAAGAATGAGGATTTGTAGATTCAACTTTCGATTGATTAGTTTAATGGTGAATAGGTAAAACTCGACGATTAGATAGTTTTTCTCTCTTTCTTTTGCTGCTTCGCTATTTTCATGTTACCATTGGATCTTCAATTTTGTTCTTTCGCTTCTAGTTATGGATTAGAATGATCTGAATGTCAATGTGAAAGTTTCAACCCGTTTAAGCATGCATCTGTGTGTATTACATCACTGAATAGAACTCAAGAGGACAAAAATGATGTATATCCTTGGATAATATCAACATAAGGGAATTCGTGTGATGTGGGGAAATAAAACTCATCTTGTTCATTTTTGAAGTGCAGGTGACAAATAATATTCATATCAGCATATGGCCAATCTTCAGGATATTGCTCTATCAGCTTATGTGAATATCATATCTGTCCTGACATTTCTTTCAGCCTTTGCAATCTTACGACTTATGCCAATCAATGATAGAGTTTACTACGCAAAATGGTACATAAATGGCACAAGAGATTGCCCTGAGAACAGGTCTATCAAATCAGATATAAGAACCTGTCTAAGTTTTTGGACTTGGATGTCAGCAGCATTGAGAATGCCTGAGGCTGAGCTGATAGAACATGCAGGGTTTGATTCTCTTGTGTATATACGGATTTACCTTCTAGGGTGAGTGAATAAGATCGAATGCCTTCTCCATGTTGATCTTGAACAGTGGCACTTTTCTATATTCTTAAGCACTTGTAGTCTGTAGACACTTGCTCTGATAGAAATCTTCAATGCAGATTGAAAATCTTTTTCCCTATAGCTATACTTGCTTTTGCAGTACTGGTGCCTGTAAATTGGACAGGGGAAACTCTAGATCATATCATAGATTTGACATACAGTGATGTTGATAAGCTTTCAATATCCAATGTTCCTTCAGGATCTTTAAGGTGAGTATTATCCATGTGTTTTTTTACCTTTTTCTGGATAATACAGCGTCTTGATCTATCTCATATCTATTGATGGGCTACCAAGTATTTTGCTTCATAAATCTATGATCTTTTCTATAGTCTGGTTAAAGACGATATTTCCTGTTCTTATTCAGGTTTATCGCGCACATATTAATGGCATATGTTGTTACATTATGGACATGCTATGTGCTTTACAAAGAATACGAGATTGTAACTAACATGAGGTTACAATTCTTAGCTTCAGGCAAAGCGTCGCCCAGACCAGTTCACTGTGAGCATGTACTAATATGCTTTCTAGTTGTTTTACCAAGCCTCGTTTTTTCACAAATCCATTGTTTTTGAGCTAAAGTATACAAATTTCATCCTGTATTTCAGGTCCTTGTTAGTAATATTCCACCAGATCCTGATGAATCAGTCAGTGAGCATGTTGAGCATTTCTTCTCCGAAAATCATCCTGATAATTACCTCACACATCAGGTACACATTTCTATCTGGTTTTTCGGCCCTTGTAAACTGATAAATCCAAGAGGAGTAGGTGTATACTTGTGAATTAATACAGATTAAGTCTGCAAACTGTATTCCTTAGTTTAATTATATCTACCTTGTAATAACTGGATCACAGGTTGTATATGATGCAAAAAAACTTGCCAGGTTGGTGAAGGAAATGGATAAATGGAGGAATAGACTGACTTACTATGAAACAAGATTTGAGAGGAATCCTAAAAGTAGGCCTACAACAAGGGTACTACTCGCTTGCATCTTCATATTTTAACTGAAGTTGAAATCTCTTCCGAGAAAACTGTCATTTAATTTGTAGAAATTATTTGATTTTCTTCAAGTGTATAGATAGGTTGGTGGGGGTGTTTTGGAAAGTCTGTTGATGCCATTGACTACCACAAAGCAGGAATTCAGAAGACATTGCACAAAGTAAGCCTTCAGCTATGCATAATGTCGAGCTTGAAAAATGCATATTAACACCTATTTGTTGGCTACTATATTTTATTTAGCTAATCAACTTATTTCTTTATACTTCAATGACTTTATTTGATCTTCTTCCCTTTTTGAGGATGCAGGAAAAGGACAGAAAGGGAAAGGATTGTGAGAGACCCCACATCCATAATCCCAGCAGCATTTGTTTCATTCAAGTCCAGATGGGGAGCAGCTGTTTGTGCTCAAACTCAACAATCGAGTAATCCAATGATATGGCTAACAGAATGGGCTCCTGAACCACGTGATGTTTACTGGGACAATCTCTCGATCCCACATGCTCAACGCAATGTCAAAAAACTGATAGTAGCTGCTTCTATGTTCCTTCTCACATTCTTCTTCATGATACCTATAGCCTTCGTGCAATCCTTGGCAAACATTGAAGGCATTCAAAAGGTTCTTGTGTTTCTAAGACCGTTGATAAGAAAGTAAGCTACTATAACATCTTATTATCTTGATGGTTGTTGAGGATAACAGAGACAACAATTTTGAAGAATCATTATTTATCTTCTCTACACTTCACATGAAATAATATTATTATTTATATTGTTGACATGATGCCCAATGTTGATAACTTATTTTCTATCTTTTTAAATAATTTGAGTCGCAGTATTACAGTTGTTATTCCCTCAAACTATTTCCTTTGGTTTTATTTAGATAAATAAGTCTGGTAAATTAACCAATGTTATCTTACTAGAAAACCAATTTAATTTTCTGCAAACTCATTCCTTAATGTACAAGCATGTCAAATTAATTAGTAGAACAGGATGATGCTTGAGATAGCATTATGTATTGGCTAAGACACTCGTGTTTTATTGTAGGTAATCCTCACTAAAATTTCTTCTCACTCTTGGTTTTCATTTGGATATTGTATTCATTAGAACAGTTTCATGATTTGAGTTTTTCTATTTCAGGAGACGTGTCAAGTCTGTTATTCAAGGTGTTCTTCCTGGAGTTGTATTAAAGATATTTATGATTGCTCTTCCCACAATCCTCACAATGATGTCCAAAGTAGAAGGCCATACATCTCTTTCAGTTCTCGAAAGAAAAACAGCAGCAAAGTATCACTTCTTTGTACTTGTTAATGTATTCTTTGGAAGTATCATCACAGGAACAGCATTTCAGCAACTTCACATGTTAATTCATGAGGCCCCATCAGAGTATGTTACATTTTGCAGTCTAAGCCTACTTGTTGCTATCATAATTGTATGCTTATCTGTTGCCTTCCTTTTATCAGCATAAAAAGAGAATTGTAAAATCCCTTGAATTTTGCATAATACAAAGAATAAAGAATAAATCAGAAATATGCAACCTGAGTTGTTCTCATCTTGTACTGGTTTCTTCAACATGTATTAAATGATAAACTCTACTCAAAAGTTCTAACACATCTATTTCATCTTACCTTGTAGGATTCCAAAAACGGTGGGTGTTGACATTCCAATGAAAGCCACTTTTTTTATCACTTATATCATGGTAGATGGTTGGGCAAGTGTTGCTGCAGAGATTGTCAGGGTGGTCCCCTTGATCAAATTCTACCTTAAAAGGACCTTCTGGTTAAATACAGAGCTCGATTTGGAACAAGCAACGAAACCTAGTTCTATAAATTTTGCCGTAAATGAACCCCGTATGCAGCTGTACTTCTTGCTGGGGCTCGTTTACTCAGTAGTCACTCCTTTAATCTTGCCCTTTATAGTTGTCTTCTTCGCCTTCGGCTATTTGATTTTTCGCCATCAGGTATGCTCTTATATATATCACCCTTTTTAACTAATCATGAAACAAAGTATAAGAGTCCATGCTGTATCTTTACAGCACCAGAACAAGAGTAAGTAGAAAAGTAATCAGATTGGCATTTCGTTCTTACATCTAGATCATCAACGTATACTGACCAGAAGTACGAGAGTGGGGCTACATTTTGGCCACATGTGCATCTTCGTATAATTATAAGTCTAATTTTATCACAACTTCTGCTAATGGGGTTGCTGAGTACAAAGAATGCTGCTAAATCAACTCCATTGTTGCTTGTACCTACTCTCTTCACCATCTGGTTTCATCTATCCTGCAAAGGCCGATTTGAGCCAGCATTCGTGAAGTTCTCAATACAGGTTAGCTCAGGCCATCAGTGTTTTATACTGATCAAACAAACATCTCTTCTTTTTTTTCTTGAAACTTCTACATGTGTGGTAACAAAACAGGACGCAATGATAAAAGACACATGGGAAAGAGCCAACGAACCGAATCTGAACTTGAAAGCATACCTTATGAATGCTTACATACACCCAGCAATGCAAGGGATGGAGATGGATAAACTGGAAGCCATTGATGAAGAGGAGAATAATCCACTTTTTCCTACAAAGAGAATTTCACGAAAGACTAGTAGTTCTAGTTCAGGTAGCTTTCGTGCAGATATGATGGAAGAATTATTTTCATATTTATGAAGAATTATTATCTCATTGAAAGAAACAGGATGTGGTTGTAGGATTATCAGTTTAGTAATACCAACATAGAAAAAAAATCCAGAAGAGTAGCAAATTATGCATGTTGTGTACATGTTTAGAATGAGGATGACTTAAAATAATGTCATTTAGAAGTTAGTTCACTTGGTTATATGATGAGTTTGAGATACTTGATTTAAAAACCAATCTTTAATGAAAATCTAGCACTTATTTTAGTCGTTAAATATGAAGACTTGGGAGGTTTAGCCAAACCAAACGACACGATTCATCAAAACACAGCCCTCCAACTCCATCCATCCCAATTAGATGAGTAGAAACTGAAAATGTCAAACAATTTTTTGTCGAAAAGGGAATGATGATTCAAATTGCAAAGCTATTTAAAGTTTATAATTTTTTTAATTTTTATTTTTGATACTAAATTTGTAAGTCGTAATAAAATTGTAATTTCATGTAAGGTTGTGAATTTTGCAACTTATGCATTTTATTTTGTAAGTAAATAAAAACAAATTAAAACTAGTATGAAACACAAATTATCATACTTGAAAGAAAAAGATATCATAAAGTCTAAGGCTCAAATACAATTACAGACTGTTTCTTGGTTACATATTTTCGTTCATAGCTTCAAAATCATGGGGACAATACACAATTTCAAACTCACAACAGGTAATAGAATCTTCAAAGACCCAGCTTTTAGATCACAAGCAAGACAAAACACTAACACATCATTTACAATTACATCAAACTAGAAGCTGCAGCAGGAAAAAAAAATGATTCTAACAAAACCCTACAGAAGAATCTATACTATTTGCTTTTCCAGCTATCATTCACTATCAACTTACACTATAGCCTTTGCTTCACACGTCTACCATTGCCATCACTTCCGTCCAGGATACCTCCGGCTCCTTGCTTGCCAATAGCAATAGAGTGCTCATTGATCCTAGCGACACATTCTAACAATTCGGTCAGAAGATGGGGGCAACTCTCTTTTAAGTATTCAAATCCATCTGTCTGCATTACAGCTGCATTCATCGAGCATTGAACCATTAGTGACAAGAAACAGAATTATAGGACTCAACTAAAACAAGTTGGAAACTTTAGAATCCAGAACAATATTTTTTGAATAGTAGTAGTATATGGACAATTTGGGAGGCTGGTAAAAGGGGAAGAGGGGTTGCAAGGGTCAATGAACTATTGAGACTTTTAGCTCCAAAATTATATAATGATTAATGATTATATATCACAACTAGCAATCCACTATGCTTCCTTCCTTCATTAAGCTCCTACCAAGTAAAAGGGAATACCAATTCCTCGCTTCCACAAGTTTTAAACCCTTTCCCTCCTATATTTGTCACAGTGTAACCACAAAATTATAGGATATTCAGATATACTGAGAACTCAGTTAGAAAATCAGTATAATCAGGCTTAAAATGCATGTCAACATGACATATATAATGATTCTCGTATTCATCACAAAAATGTTGTACTATATTAATGTCGTAAAGCATTCAAATATGAACACCAATCACCAGCAATCTGTAGCATCAGCATGATACTCTTGTCACCTCGTATCATATTAATCAGGAGTAATGGAGCACCCACAAAGCCCAACTTACTACTTCAACTAATAGGCACAAAATAAACCTTTTTTCCGCCCGAAAGTTTAAAGCTAAAAGTAAATGCATTCATAAGAGATACCTCTAAGATTCTCAGGCAATGCCACAAACTTGAGACAGACAGCTTTTAACTGGAGAGAGTGGTGTTGTTCTGCCAGTGCTAACGTTGTCGCAACAGTGTTAATGGCAACATCCTCACAGAGGTTAGCCTCACAGAGCAATCTGAGCCTATCTAAACCATACCGATCAGCAGCAGCAAGCAAATGCTGAAACATTAAGGTAGAAGCCCATGTTGAATTCAATCCAGTAATCTCTTCCATATCAGCCAGAGCATCCCAGTATATATAATGAAGCAGAGCCTAAAGATGCAAAGACAAAATAATAAATTATTATTGCAGTCTCAGAGAAGTATACAAAAGGGTCAATATTCATCACAATTGAATAAAAAATTAAGACATGCAATTCACCAGCTATCAGACATTAATATTTCTCAATACACCACTCAAAAACATGGATAGAGGAGGTGAAGCAGCTTCAATAACCCAAGTGCCCAACCATACGATCAAACGTTAAGAACAAAGCCAGAATTGTAACATGTATAACCATGTCCACTTGACTTAAATGTATAACAGAGTTTTTAGCCAAGTGCAGGCACCATAATTATGTACTTGACAAAAGAAAAAAGAATTCCGAGAACATAAGCATAGATATATTAAAAGGATGTGATAAGCATTTTCAATACATTGATCCTCAAAACTTGAAAAACTAATAACAAGTACTAATCAAGTAAAATACACATGAAATTAGCACTATAATTATACTTGGGAAAGAAGATGAGCACTACAACTACCAACCTAGTTGAAAACAAGATTAGCAGCTTTTGTAAGCTGATAGTAAATACCTCCCCTATCCATATGAATATTATATATAATATATATATATATATGAATAACTGTAGTCAACACTCAACAGCTAAGAATAAATTAGAATCAGAAGACAGACAATACATAATGCAATGGACAACATATGATCATTACAACGAAAATTGATAGTTGTTGGATGGAAGAGGAAGCTGCAAGAGACCTTAAAAACTGGTGCTTCCATGTCTTCAATTTTAATATACTCTGTGTTTTGATCCTTCATTGGACCATATAATTGAGCTCTAAATACAGGAGATCGAGCAGCAAGTACCAACTTGTGAGCAGGAAAAGTTTCTCCATCGACTTCAAAATTTACATCAGTGCCTTTTCCACTTTCAAGCAACTTTCCAAAATGCTGCCCAATGTCTGACAGGGGCAACAGTATAGAGTAGATCTTAGGTCCCTCTGTGTGAGACTTAACAACACCAACACTGCAATGAACTTGAAGGCAATCATCTTTCAGGTAGTCAGAAGATTCCAGAGCAGTTCTTTTAAAAAAACGCTTGTATCCCCTGCAACCAAAATAACCATTCATGTTAGCAATTCAATATGGGACAAGTAGTGTATTTCTTCATACTTAATGGATGCCCATGCCCCATAGCCTCGCAAACATCTTGAAGAAAAGATGGGTGGCAGACACTGCTAAATGACTACATAATGGAAATATAAATTATCTTCTTATCTTCTTTAAGACAGATAGCATAGATACCCGTGGAAGAATAATGGAGCTGTAAACAATGGAGCTAAATACCTGCAACAATTCATCCCCAATCCTACTATTTTCAAGTACAATACAGAAAGAACCAAATGCCATGCTATTAAACCCTTGGCATTTTTTCCCTCAGCCACTCTATAATGCAAAGACATGCATAAATCGTTGTCCAAGTCTAACATGTAGATGGCCTCTTGAGTATGGAAGGAAGCTCACTTCAACAACCCCTCCAAAAGACAAATAGTCAATACATAGAAATTCGACAACAGACAACATTTCCAAATGAACAACTACCAAAATCATAACATAGACATCTATACATGAAAGTTGAAAGAAGTTACATTGAAGAACCATTTTCAATCAATGCCATTGATATTAGCATAAGTGAACTAAATTATAATGAATCCACTTTGCAAGAAAGGATCACAGCAAAAAAGTTGACAGTCAGCAATACTTCTTAAAAAACACTTCCCTGATTTCCATGTTTTACTTTCCTTAATATATTGACAATGCAGAAACAAGATGATTAACATCATATGGAATAAGTAAACATTCAGCAAATACAGAAAACCATAAATTCTCCAAGATGAGAAATCACAAAGAAAGGACAGAAACCAACCACATGCTGCCTCTATATTTTAGCGTGTATGGCCCACTCTCCAAAGCCCTGCCAAAATGGCTATGAACCTTGTGTCTCTCTCTTCCACTCTGATCCAAAAGAGTTAACTCAAAGAGCGCCCTCACATCCGTTCCCTCACTCGCTAACGCGATAAAAAGTGAAACATAGGTGGCATTATCTTCTACGCTCTTCCCATCAGGGTAGAAATATATCGCCCAGGCGTACCCACCAACCATAAACGTATCCGACGCTATGTACTTCCCAATCCCAATTCCCTTCGATAAAGAATACCCAGTGATCTTGAGTTCGTGCGACCCATTAACGGTTTCCGATATCGACGTTGAAGTCGTCACCGCCGGCGAAGACGATGACTCCGCAGAAGAAGATGGTTTCCATGTCTCCTTGTTAATCCTGCCCATTACAACCATACACGCTGCACTTGTGAATCTATACAATAGAAATCAAAGAAATTTTAGGGATTAAAAGAATCGTAATATGAATAATTTTGGGGAATTGAGGACCGATCTCTCCGAAATTCGAGCAGGTTAAAAAACGCGTCAGTGGAAAAATATTAGGGTTTTTGTATATGAAAGATTTCGAGGAAATCTAGCGTTTTTGATTGGATTTGACAATTCTGATAAGTCGGATAAACTTCTAGGGTTTCGGGGAGATATGTTGATGGTGGGATGAGAGCTTTATGAGAGAGAGAGAGAGAGAGAATTTAGCAGAGCAAATGATCACAAATTTGAGTTAATCTCGCGCTATTTATACCTTTATTTTAGCAGAAAATAATTGCCCACGTGGCCCAAAATGATTGGTTCTATCAACTACTTGGAACTTCAGTTAACACTCGAACCCTTTTGCTTTATAAACTCTCACATCTACCTGCTCGAATATTAATTTTTATAAGCTAATATTGTTATAATACTTTTCAAAATAATATTACAATTTGGGTATAAAAAAACTGAAATTAATTTAATATTAGTTGCTAATTAATCAATGTAAAAAAAATCCGAAAACATAAAACAAATCAATATAGTACTTGGAAAGCAATTTCATTAAAATTCGCATATACCTGGTACTTGATTGTTATTGTTACTGTGACTGAAGTAAGCTAGCAAGCTATTATTGTTATTCAATACTATTTCTTCTTGAAGAATGAAGTGTGATTACTCTCTAATCTCTATAGATGCTTCAAAATAAACTTGAGCAGCAAGGTAATGCCAAATTCATTGTCGTCCAAATAAAAGTGAATGTACAAATGACTAATCTGGCAGAGGCAAAGCATGTATAAAATGCTTTAGAACACCAACTTATTGCTGATGATAAATTAAAGAATTGTGTTCTTCCAAATGCATTTCAGTCTCAACTCATGACCTTTGAAACGACTCCGGCGCCTACAGTCCGGCCACCTCTCTCAGGGCAAATCTTTGTCCTGCCATTAATCAAAATACAAGAAACCTTTTTACTCCTTACTGCTAGTTAGGAAGAGATGTCATATTCAGAGTTTTTGAGTATTGAATGAGTGTAAAAATTATGTTAATAAGGATAGAGGCACCTGCTTCAAGAGGAACTGGGTAGATTAGCTCAAAGACAGCAGTGACATTATCCCCCGGCATAACCATCTTTACGTTTTCGGGCAATTCAACTTTACCAGTGACATCTGCTGTCCTCATATAGAATTGGGGTCTATAGTTTGAGAAGAAAGCAGTATGGCGACCACCTTCCTCTTTTGTGAGGACGTATATCTCTGCTTCAAATTTTGTGTATGTTTTTAGAGTACCTGGTTTTGCAATCACCTACACTCAAGTAAAGAGAATTAGGAGAGAGGGTATGCTGCCAGTTAGTCACAAAGAAACTTGCATGGAATGGAATACAACTCCAATACAAAAGTGAAACTTCTAGGTGCACTGACCATTCCTCGTTGGATCTCATCACGTTTCAAACCACGTAGAAGAAGACCCACATTGTCACCAGCCTGGCAAAATGGAAATGTGTAAGATGTGTAAAACATGGAATGTTCATTACTTAAGGAAAACAGGCTAAATCTCTCACCTGGCCAAACTCCAATGTCTTCTTGAACATCTCAACTCCAGTTACTGTGGTTTTAAGCTTATTCTGTATAAAAGAAAGCAATGTTAGTTGTATAAGAGTTATGGCATATAGTTAATTTAGAAAAAATATATTTGCTACCCTTTTTGTAGTAAGGTTCCAATATTTAATATATTCTAAAATGAAGCGGTAGAATATGTTGAACACAAAGTGACAGAGCTACCACGGTATCAAGAAAATGTAAAAAAGCCTTATTAGAAGTTCCTGACTATGGCCATGCAATTCCATCTCTACATTTTTTAAAATCTAGGACTCCTTCACCCGTGTCCTACCTCAAATACTTTCAACGGAAATATGAACTAAGGAAATGAAATTATTTGGGAAGAAACTTCCAACCATCGACAAAATAAAGTGGGAAAGAAACTGCAAAATAGCTCTGTATAACGATATAAATCACCTGTTGGAGACCCAAAATGTCCACTTCTTCCCCTGGTTTGATAATACCCTGTTCAACACGGCCAGTTGCAACAGTTCCACGCCCCTTCAACATCAAGACAGAAATATCCAATTACAAATGAAACAACGAAAACTCTATACTTGCAAAGAGGTTCAGTTCACTCAACGGAATCACAAAAACTCATCATCACTATTTATTGGACATGGTCAACTATAATTCTCACCGTAGTTTGAATATTTTCATCATCCTAAGCTTCACTCCTTTTTAAATCCCCTGAATGATAATTGACAAACCAGAAAGCCTGTTCTATTTACCTGAATAGTAAAAACATCTTCAACAGGCATCAGGAAAGGCTTCTCAAGTTGACGCATGGGATCTGGAATGTAAGTATCTACAGATTCCATTAACTTTAAAATAGCCTTTTTCCCAATTTCTTCATTTGTACCCTCTAATGCAGACAAAGCTGATCCTCGAACAATTGGGATGTCATCCCCAGGAAACTTGTAGAAGCTAAGCAACTCTGCAGATAGAATAAGAAAATTTTAGAATTATTTGAATTAATAAAGATGAGTGTCGTATCCAGGTCTTTGATGTACCTCGCAGCTCCATTTCCACAAGTTCCAGCAATTCTGGGTCATCAACAGCATCAACTTTATTAAGGAAGCACACAAGTGATGGCACGCCAACCTGCAATAAATGGAAAGATTGGAGAAGAACACAGAAGCAAAGCAACCTAATGAAGTTTTATCATGGTTTTCCATGTTGTTTAGACTCAGTTCATGTCAAGATGACCTGGCGGGCCAAAAGTATGTGCTCCTTAGTTTGTGGCATTGGTCCATCAGGAGCAGATACAACAAGAATTCCCCCATCCATTTGAGCAGCTCCAGTAATCATGTTCTGCATTAAAATCATAACCAGGAGGAGAATCGCATTTATATAGGCAGATAGTGCATTGATACAGTCAATCAACTTTAAATTGTCATTCAAAAAAATAAGTTTTCAAAGGTTTTAGGTTGGAGACAGGAGTGCTATTGTTTATTGTTGATTACAGTATAAACAGAAACATTTGAGATGTCAATATGGAAAATTCTTCCCAAAGAGGCATAAGTTCTATTCTAGGCCAGTTAATAGGCATCCAAGACTATCTTTCTCGAGATCATTAGTTATCGTGTGCATGCATCGTGAAACATATCACCCAAATCTAAAATAAAAAAACAGAGTACTCGAGAAAGTTAAATTAAGAACAAGTAGATTTAGAGCCTACTTTAACATAATCAGCATGTCCAGGACAATCAACATGAGCATAATGTCTCTTCCCAGTTTCATATTCAACATGTGCCTACACCATCAACTTCCAGCAATAAGAAGAACATAGACGACATCGAGCAAGGATGCATGAAAAAACAGAGAAGATCTCCAACCGTGGCTATGGTGATCCCTCTCTTTTTCTCTTCAGGCGCTTTATCAATCTCGTCAAATGCAACCGCTTTAGCCTTCCCCTCTTCCGCTAGGACCTTAATTTACACAAGCCAAGCAAATGCATTCCTTTACATATTTAAGAACAAAAAAATCTAAAAATTGGCACACAACATTGTAGCACCAATAAATCATTCATCATATCCGACTCCACCTTAGTGATCGCCGCAGTTAAAGTGGTCTTTCCATGGTCCACATGTCCGATCGTACCCACATTCAAATGCGGTTTCCTGCAAACATGCAAAAGTCATCAAATTCCCAAAATTCAAAATCGAAAATTTAACCAATAAAACCATGCGACTTACGTGCGAGCAAAGGTGGCCATGGATCTCCACCAAGGGTTTTCAGTAGGACGTGAATCATGCATCGGCGAGGAGAGAGGCGATTCGCGGCAGCATAACGAATAAATGCTCGGTGACAGCACACAAATGCGCCTCGAATTCAGATTCCGTAATGCGAGAGACGCCATTTTTGCTGAGAGAATCAGAGCGAGAAACGATAAAAGCTATAAGTGATGATGAGTTATATAATTCCAGGGTTTTACGTTTTACTTAAACCTTAATTAGGGCTTTCCTTATTAGTATAGTATATTGTTGGGCTTATCCATCAGAAATGGCCCGTATTTAAAATCCACGTGTACAAAAAACAACAAATTTTTATTATTACCAAATTAATCATCGTATTTGATTCCATGCAACTAATAACTCATTGGATTTGTAGACTTTTGAGACATAGAATCTGATTCCAGGTTTTCTTCTGGGAAGAAATAAATGCCATCCAATAAGCACTCAAGCTTTATTAAACTCACTCTATTATATATGCTTAAAATATCTCGATATATATTAAAGAAGGCACAACAGAATCTGCAGGGTCATGAAAATGTTGACAAAATTTCCCAGCAAACTTAGCAAGAATATGAGCTTTTCACACCCAATTGCAAGATCAGATTAGGCGAAATATTATTGTATAAATAGTGATAACATGTTCATTTGTTGTCAACCACATTGAAACTATAAGCACTTGAAAAAATGGGAGAGAATAAGGACAGCAGAAAATCCGAAGGTTTTTGCCAGAAAATGCGCAATGCTGTTTGCCCTTTGGGATCAAGAATTCGACATGTTTCAACCTCCAATGATAAGAAACAAGCAGAGCAGATTATGCACCAAACTAGCCTAAACAAAATGATCCCAGTTGAGTTCAATCATAATTCTGCTGAAAAAACGAAGAAATCAGCACCCAAATCCAACCATGCTCGGTTTGCAAAGGCTAAGACCAAGAAAGATGATGAGCCAGTTCATGATGATAGGTTTTCAGAGTATATAAAGAAGGTTAAGAACAGGATGATGAAAACAGCCTCGAGTATTGGTGGTGGCGGCAGAATTTCAGTACCAAGAAGAGATAGCTTCAATGATAAGGTCACAAACTACATTGATCAGGCGAAGATGAAGATCAGAACAACGACAAATGTCGGAGTCGAGAAGAGCATCTCTCCCAAGTGAAAAAAAAGCAAGAACAGTACTCTGTGGAATTATCTGCATTTTCTGGATTTGTTTCTGTTTCATGTATGATGATCTTAATGTTATCAAACCTTTGTAATATTGTGATTGTTTACT
Organism: Scutellaria baicalensis; assembly: GCA_005771605.1. Taxonomy (NCBI): domain Eukaryota; kingdom Viridiplantae; phylum Streptophyta; class Magnoliopsida; order Lamiales; family Lamiaceae; genus Scutellaria; species Scutellaria baicalensis. Next base: position 15,626,640 of record CM016726.1, on the reverse strand, counting down.
ACATATGATTATCTTGTGCTGCTGATTAATATCAATGAAGTTGCTTTTGCTGTAAATACCAATCAATGATTGCTGCTGATAGGATTCAGAGCCTTTTGCTTTCAAGTGTTGAAGAAAATGACAATCAAGAAATATTAGAATCTCAGCTGTCAAATTGTTATACAAAAATATGTGATCCCTTTCATTAATTAATTGGTTGATACTTCATGTTTTTATCCTTTTAAGTACAAAATTGATTAGCAATTACCAGTAACTATGAGAACGTTGATGTGAGATATATATATATATATATATATATTTCAAATCTTCTTCCCATGTGCAAAATTAGTTCAAATAATATATTTAATTTGGATAGTACATTTGGCGTAACATCTAACCATATATCAAGTTGGAGAGTAATATATGGTAAATATTTAGAAAATCTATCAAACTACAAAGACAAATATAGATTTTTTTAATAATGATTTATTGCAAAAAAATCAATTTAAAGTATGATTGTTTTATAATTTATAACTTAAATATTTTTTTTAATTCAATTGCCACCTTAAGGGTCAATTTGGATGGGTGGATTTGACGAGAGATTTGAAATCCATGGTAACAAATTCACCGGTGGTGTTTGGATGGATGTGAATTTGAAATTCATGATTTTCATTTTAAGCTAATTTTGGAGTCATTTTGGTGGATTTCAAATCCACTCCAACTTGAGAGGATTTGAAATCCACTCATTTCAAATTCTGGGTTTCAAATCATTTTATCCAAACGGAGCCTAAAAGTTTTTCAAAGTGCAACATAAACAATTTTTCTTGCAACATTCCGGCGATATGCATAACACATGATTTTTATAAGGATAAATTTGTCATTTCAAAAAAGTTTAGGTTTCAAATTGAGAAAAAAAAAAAAAGTCATTTAAATTTTAGGTTGCAAATTGAAAAACAGACATATTTTAATCCCATGGCGTACATTTGTCCAGAAAAGTTGTTGGGAGAAAAAAAAGACGATGGTGCACATTAAGAAATTCTTGAAACTCAGGTTACAATCAATAGAAAAAAGTTTAGATAACAAATTTAAAACAACAATATTTAAGTTAATTTTTGCATTTAATTCTTCTTATAATTAATAAATAACGCATGTGCTCCGTAATATAATGAGTTAATTAAAGTACTACTATTTGATTATTTTATTATATAACATCTCAAATATAACCTATAATATTATTAAATCAATATTTAATTATTTTTATATTGAAAATTATATATATATATCATTTTGTATGATATTTATCATCAAGTTGATATTAAATTAGTATAAGATTCATGTGTCACACGAATACTTTAATAGTACTGATTATAAAAATTAAAAATTATTATTATTTATCATTAATTCTTAATTTAATTAGTATGTAAATTAAACTTAGATAATATGTAAAAAAAATCAACTATCATTTTATGCAAGTATAACAATCAATTAACTTCAATTAAAAAATTTACCTAAAATTTCATTGGCAACCATTATCATCAATATTTTGGTTTTCATTTATTAACTTTTTTCAAATATTTTAATTATAATAAATTAGAAATGTAAAGTGAATTAATTGAAATTGAAATTAAAACTTTGATTGAGAAATATGATTAACAAGATGTCGTACGTGTCCCTCTTAATTATTCCTTCAGTATGAATACATATAGATTTAAATTTAATCGTGCAATTTTTTAATAATCATTTAATATAATTGCAAACATCAACTTAAGTTAAAATATTCATAAGTTACAATTTCATTATCATCATAATTATTGACATTTTGTTATTCATTTATTATTATATCATTAAATACTCTATTATAATAAATTATAAATATTAAATTAATTAATTAAAAATAAAATTTAATTAAATTAAGAATATGATTGACAGAGAGTGACATATGTCACTCTTGGTAATTCCTTTAGTAAGGATATAGATCATTAAATACTCTATTATAATAAATTATAAATATTAAATTAATTAATTAAAAATAAAATTTAATTAAATTAAGAATATGATTGACCAGAGAGTGACATGTGTCACTCTTGGTTATTCCTTTAGTAAGGATATAGATCATTAAATACTCTATTATAAAAAATTATAAATATTAAATTAATTAATTAAAAATAAAATTAAATTAAATTAAGAATATGATTGACCAGAGAGTGACATGTGTAACTCTTGGTTATTCCTTTAGTAAAGATATAAATATAGATATAGATATAGATTATAAGTATTAAATTAATTAATTAAAAATGAAATTTAATTAAATTAAGAATAGAATTAACCAGAGAATGACATGTGTCACTCTTGATTATTCCTTTAGTAAGGATATAGATAAGACAATATTAATTATTTATTATCTAATTAAATATCATATCCTTATGATTAGTTAACTGCAGTACAAGTAGTGCAATAAACATGTTTAAACTAAATATATTACAAGTTTCCTCTTTCCAAATAAAATTCAATATTATGATATTATTATACATGACCAATGGTTATTTTTAAGAAATATATAAAAACTAATATCTTTGTGGATTATTTCTTCTGTTCTTATTTTAGCTTTGTACTCTTCTTTCAACATGTAGACTGCAGTAGTTTCTGTCGACGTGAAAAATGAAAAGTAGAAAAAACAATTGTTTAGATGATTGCTTAGTGCAATAGTTGTTGTCACGTGGTAAATGTATATATAGTTTAAAGACAAAGAAGCCAATAAAGAAAGCAGAGTAAGAATATGATTCCACTCCATTTTCATTACCTTTTCATCTCATGTGAAAGCTCAACCAACTCTCTTTTCGTGATCCCAAACTAGCTAGCTCCATTTTCCACCATGTTTCTCAGACAAAACCTGTCCTGATTCCTTGACTAGTCTGCTTAATCTATTCTTACATGGACGGTTTTACAAGCTCTAATTGCTCGCTCTCCACGCAACGTTACCAATCATCATGTTTGATTCCCACAGCTCAGAGATGATCGTTTGGATTCCATAGACTTCTGAGACACAGACAGAATCCGATTCTTGACTTGGTGTCTCTTCTAAGAAGAAAATTGATGAGATGGCATTAAACTCCATCCAAGAGAATCTCCTGCAGGGCCATGAAGAACAGTGTTTATGTGACAATTTCCATGAAAGTTGCAAAAAGCAGTGAGGAGTGAGGTGTTCACACCAAAATCAGGCAGCTAATTAAACTTCTATTTCTCCATCCATTGTATAAATAGAGATAGCATCTTCACCTTTTCTTCATCATATTAAATCTACATAGTGCCATTCAACACTGGAAAACATGGCACATAACACCAACAAAAAATCTCAAGGGTTGTGCCAGAAAATCCACAGTGCTGTTAGCCCTCTCAGATCAAGAATTCGTCGTCTTTCCTATCAGCCTCAGGGCTCAATTTCTATGACCAATGATGGAAAACCAGCTCATGTTTTGCAGCAGTCAAGCTTAAGCAAGATGATCCCAGTTGAATTTAACCATCTTTCTGCTGAAAACACCAAGTTAGTAGCCCTTCCATCCCCCCTTGTTCAACCTGCAGGGAAAGAAAACGCAAACATCAGTGGCAAAATGGTGGTGCAAGATTCTGTTGACAGAGAAATATTGATTATTAGAGGCCAAAAGTTTGCTATATCTGCTCCACCTGTGAAAGTTGAGAAGGGAGCTCCAACTGAAGGTAAACAACCATCTAACCATGCCCAATTCACCAAGGTTAGCTCCAAGAAGGATGATCACCTGGTTCATGATGGTAAGTTTTCCGATTATATCAGCAAGGTCAAGAACAGGATGATGAAAACTGCCTCAAATGTCGGTGGTGGTGGTGGTCACGTCGAGAAGACCTTTTCTACTCAAATGAACATAGCTTATGGAATTGTTTGTTGCTTGTTGATTATTTATTTCATGTTTGTTGAGATCTATATACTTACATATATGAACATCAGAACATGTATGAATGAATATGCCTAAGTTTTGATGTGGAGTTGTGATTGATTGATTGATTGATTAACTTGCTATGCTGGAGTTGAGATCTCAGGTGGACTTGTTTAATATACATTACAACTATGTAATTTCTTTGTTTTGTTTTGATACACACTAATTATTCATATTACTTGTTTCTGTTCTAAATATTCGAATATGAATATACTGGCAGAGGAAGAAAGCTAAACTCTGTGAGAAGCTAAAACTGAAAACTGAAGGAAAATTACAATTGATCTTTAACAGCAACTTACACAGACATGTTCATCCAATAAACACAAAGAGCCACATCCAAGAAAGTACATTCCCAATTCATCATCAACAATCAAGTGAAAAAGAATGAAACATGTTCATCAGTTTGATACATTCATGTTCTTGATATTTACTTGGTAAAAAGCTTTAATCTTCCAAAGAATTTTATTACCAACACTTACTAGGTAGGTACCATGTTTGCACTTAGCTCAAGATTTCACTGGCTCATCATCATCCTCGATATCCCAACTCAAATCCTCATCATCTTCTCCAGCAGTCAACTGCTTCCTCAGCTCTGCTCTGTTTGGTCTCTCACCAGCTGAGATTTTCTTCTCGTCGTCACTGCCAATGTCCTCAATCTCATCCCACCCCATATCCTCCTCATCTATCTTGTTCGACTGTCTCACCTTTTTTCCCACTTTCAACCTTATCCACACCCACATTCTCATTATTCTTTTCTTCCACACTTTCTTCAGAGTTAACTGTTGCAGTAACTTCGTTCGATTTTACTTCTTTCTCATCACTACTCTTCTCACTCAACTTGGCTTCATCATTCTTAACTCCACTATCCACAGTAGCATTGCCTTCTTCTTTTCATGCTGTGATCCATCATTCAAACTCTCTCTTGTCTCTATGTGATTTGAACTTCCATTACTGGCTCCTTTGTCTTCGGATCCACCACCTCCTTTGACATTCTCACCACTCTTTGTCTCAGTCTCATTACCATCCTTCTCCTCCTCCTCGTCAACATCCCAAGACAACTCATCATCATCTTCATCAACCGAAATTGCCCTCTTCACAAGATTAGCTCTCACCTTCTCCTGCTGCTTGAGCTTATCCACTCTGTAAAAATATCTACACCAAAACGTCTCGTGATCAACCACATTTGGCACAACCTTTCCATAAACACCCTCCAGACTACCATTCTCCCCAATCAGATCCTCAATTTCATTGGCGTTATCCTCCAACTTAAAGCTCGATTTCCACTTGCTGTACTCCTCCACATCCTCCGGCTCTTCACAGAAAGTATTCAAATCACTCTGAATACCATTCAACTGCGCATCAAACCAGCTATACCGACCCGAATTCAAGCTCCGGTTCGTTTCCGGCGTATCGGATTCCCCATCCGATGCAAAAACTTGTGTTTCTTTAGCAATAATCTCAACAGTTGATTTCAGCACTCCATCCAGCACACCGTGTGCGGCTGACGTTCCTGCTTCGATCGAGGCCGGCAGATCCTTCACGGCTCGGCTGGCGGCTTCTTTGATAATCTCAGACTCTTTCCTGAGACCCGATCCGAATTCCTTCAGATCTCTGCTGTATGTCTCGATCACAGATTCGGATCTGGTAGCTATGGTCTTGATCAAACCCCCGAAACTCCACAGACTGTCATCCTGACCGACGTCGTTTTGACTGCGATCTTCTTCAGATGGTTTGCCGGCAGAGTTCGATTCTAATTCAGGTGAATTTTCATCTTTAGGAGGATCTGGATCGTCTAATATAATGGATTTGAAGAAATTCATGGTGTGAGTTGGCGAATCGAAGGATTCCGATTAGGGTTTCCCGTTTTACAGTGATTCCGATTATCTGTCTTTGTGAATCAGATGATGTACTAATTATGACACAACCTGTTACCTGGTGATAATGAATTAATGATTAGTGTGAGCTCACCGCACCCAATTCATTTGGGCCGGTCATGTGGGCTATAGCCCATTACCTTATTGGGCCTACTCATTTTTCAGCCTACCAGGAACTCTTTTAAAATGTAAAAGAGGAGGAGTTCAAATTAAGATAGAAATTCTTTTTCCTACCGCAATAAATTATACTATTTTTTATTTATAAATTAAAACATCAATTTAACTATAGTTGATAAGATTAAATAACATCTTCCTTCACATCAATCAATAACTTAGACTATACATGTGAATGCAGGAGTCATTATAAACTTTTCACTTAAATTGAAAGTAGAAAAAAAAAACAAAACTATATATAACGGTACAAAGGTTAAATTTATTTGATTTTGTGTTCAATTTATTTTGAAGCACAAAATTGAGCAGCCAAGTCCCATTATGGTTTTGTTGAATCGAATGTATGTATTGTATAGGAATCCTATACAAGATAGAAAAAAAAAAAAACCTCCTCAAACATTCCATCATATATATATATATATATATATTCTCAATCAATGAATCACTCTTCAAAAGAATGCTTGGAAGAACGATAAAGATCATAAGGGGCCCAGAGATGATCGACATTACAAGGCCGTCTTGAATCCAGCCTCAGCCATGGCTTCCCCTTTCCACTCCAATGGAGAAGACTAATGGGGCCGGGGTGCAATCCCCTGCACCTCCCTTCTATGTTATCACCCCCCAATCCATGCTGGTTCCACCTGTGATCAACGGCCTCGATTTCTCCGGCCAAGATCAGCAAGAAGGGCGGCAGTGAGCCCAAGTGATATATCCTCTTGTGCTTCTGCACCACCATCCAATTCTCCACTCTCTCAGTGCACCCTACCTTTCTCCACTTCTCCAAATCCATCACCATTACCCCTGTGTTGAAATAGCAAGGCTTCCGCCCCTCGAATGTTCTGGAAAGCTCCGGGCTCGACCAGAAGGCGGGAGTGAAGTAGTTGGTGAGGTTGGCGTGGCAATACTCCGGTGCGGCCAGGACCTTCCCCTTCAGGTCCACCTTCCACAGCTTGGCCACGTCATCGACCATGACGAGGTCGGAATCGAGGTAGATGAGGCGCTTGACTTCCGGTGGGAGTATGGTTCCCAGATAAATCCTGGCGTAATTCAATGGCTGGATCCAGAGCTTGTCGAATGGACTTGGAGATGAGGCCGCGCACCCTCCTCGTGTCGAAGACGTAGACCTTGAAATTGAGGTAAGGGAAGGTGGATTTGATGGCGGAGAAGACCTCGGGGTCGGTTCTGACCCACAGGAAATGGAAGGTGACGTTCTCCGGGCAGGTGGAGTGGCGGAGGATGGAGAGGACCGCCGCCATTGTGCCGCGGAGGTAGTTGGCGTCCAGGGTCATGGCGATGTGGATGGTGGTCGAGTCGGACGAGTTACATGAATCTCCATTGCGAAAGGCAGGGGCTTCCCGGAAGTCGAGGAGGGAAGTGGTGGTGGTGGCGGCGGCTGACTGGAGGAGGAGGAGGAGGAGGAGGAGGAATGGAATGAAAGAGGAGGTGGGGATGAGAACCATCCTATGCTGAAAGAGAGGTGATTGTGGGGGAAAAGGAGAAAAAGAAAAGAGCAGCCATTGGAGGTGGTGAAGAGAAGGTTTAGGAAATGGTTGATTCTGATAGATTAGATTAGTTGGAAATGAAGGTGGAAGGAGAGAAGTTGGTGGGATTCTTCATTTTTTGGGAGGCATGCATTTTTCCTCGGAGGATCCATGCAATGCAATCAACTCTATATATATATACATACACACTACTACACACCTTTGTACAACTTTTTTTTTTAAATTAGATTGTATTTTAAATTTGTGTTTTCGTTTACTTTATATTCATGAAAGGTTGTGATTCAAATATTGTATACGTTATTGTTGTACATTGATAAATAAATATGAAATTAGAACATGAGGGAAAAATATCAAAACTGTTTTTTGTATGGTGAATATGGATTACACCAAAGAAAATTAAAAAGACGTAAAGTGTGTTCAAGTTTTTTACCATTTATGCCATGTAATATGGGATTTTGACAAATTTTTTTGCATGAGAGCGTCTCAAGCAGATATTATATCATAAGTCAGCCAATATGGGTCAACATTCATCATCGTAGGCTTAAATATAGAAATTAAATCTTTTATTCAAAATTGTTGTTTCATCTTATATTCCAAACACGGTTATCGAATAGAAGATCCTAATTTTTAAAAATATAACTTATTCCAAAATAAAATTATAGTATTACTTTGACTTTCAAAAATATAACTCACTATTTTTTTAAAATTATTACTTCAGTTATGAAAATATGATTATTTTATTCTAAAGCATTATCAGTGTTCATTAAAACTACATTTGAAAATACAAAAGTGATGAAAAAATATATGGAAAACAATCAAACCCAATCTATGCAAGCTTCTTGAACGCTAAAAATGAGAGACAACGATGCTTGCAAAGCCAACAAGAGGGGGGGATAAAATGTATGGAGCTTCGTAGCGTGTGTCCCACATACATAGATTCATATTAGCTCTATATTATATTTCATCGTAAACACAAAAACAAGTACACATCTATCTCTGTAATTTGTGGTTATGAGTTATGCGTTCATGTGCCAATAACTGTCACTCTTACAACAAGTTCCAAGTTTCTATCATTATCATTTTAGCATTTTCTGGAAATGGGATCGACAGTAGCAATTGCAACAACAACAAAAAAACGAATAAAGTTTTCATATCTTTAACGTCGATACAGTTTCCAAATGGAAACAGGGGTTCAAAGGAAGAACCTGTTAGCAATCTTCATATCATACGGAACATCATTGTACAACCTGAGGAGCTTCGGGTTATCAGCAGTAGAAAGTTCTATGAGAAAGATCCTACTACAAGGTCAAAGCTCATCTTTTATTTGCCTTGATTCATAACATGCCTCGTCCCAATAATAGGGGAACTTCAATTTGGCAGCAGTATGTGGCATATTCCAATCATCATATATGAACCTGACATAAAAATTCATACACTGTGGGAACACTTTACCAAAAAACACAGCAGATTATTATCTTCTTGTTTGCACAAAGGAGCTAACAATCTAAACCTGGAATAAGCCCTACCTAGACAATTCATTAACATAGTGGCAGAAAGACTGGACATGTATAAGAAAGTGTCGGCAGTTATAGCTGCTCAAAAGTGACTAGAAAGAATGTACAATTTATAAGCATGATACAAGCAATCAGGTAGGTGAAAATCCCATCTCATAATAGTCACACATGCAAACGGGTTGTCTTCCACAAAAATAAATTTATTATACGAGAAAGATAATTCATTTGAAAGATAGAGTTTTCAAAGGCAGTTCAAAAACCCGATTCACCAAAGTCATGGCTACATGCGCAATAGTCTTTCACAAAATAAATTTTGTATACATGAAAGACAATTCGTTCTGCAAGCTATGGGTTTCAAAAGCAGTTCAAAAACCCAATTCACCAAAGTCATGGCTATTGGTGGCAATCTGAGAGAGAGAGAGAACATGATGACTTACACTTTCACAGGTGGTCTAGATATGATTACCAGGACTTGCAGATCCTCCTGTTCATTTGTGTTCCAAATCTGGAGACAATCATAGTCAATGGGAAGAGAAAGCACTCGCGCCAGCAGATAGATAGCACAAATAAGCAGATTTGGGATAACATCATGCAGCACATTGAAGGTCCTACTTGTTGCTATAAGACTCAGAAATCTAAGTACACATTTAGTATGAAGATATTAAATAATTAAAATATTAATTAAGAGCTATTGAAAAATTGGAACTCACATTAAATGTACAGTGGATAGAAGAGAAGACAAATAACCTCCAATAAAGACAAACTTCAGGTAGCTACATGATCCGAGATAACAGAATTCCAAGGCTTGATTGACAAGCAAACTCGGTTCAATGTTGACTAATTATATAACAAGGAAAAACAGTCCATCCCCAAACAGATTACCAATTGCAATGCATCATACATCACTCCTATGTGCAAATCATATTAGCATTAACATGTTAATCTAAAGAGTGCAGATATTATCATGTGAGCTATGTTGTTCCCCTTATGCATAAGTTTTGACCACACAATTTAATCCATATTCTAATTTGTTTGCCTACTTGATATGCAATAACTGCATTTCTAAAATACCAAAAGCATCCATCATAAGTGCAACTTCTGATTCACAATCTGTTGCTTCAACAGGACAAATTTTCGACTCTAACCTTAATATCAAAATACAAAAAGGAAAGCTAATGTACCTGATGAGCATCATTGACAGGGACATAAAATGTACTGTTCTTGAAAATTGGAAACTCCTGAGGTTTGCCCGGATAGTTTTTATATGAGCTCGAGGCAAGATAAAAAGTACCACTCCCTTTTAGAACCACAAAGATTTCCTCGCATGAATGCCTGTGAATTGGCGTTCGAACACCGGGTGCAAATGTTTGAAGCCACACTTCAATCTGCCAAAACCCCAAATTCATCCGATCCTTAAGAATCAAAATCAAAGTACTAGGAAGAAAACAACCCACTGCAAATTAAGATCATCTTAAGCTGAACAGTAAGATAACTAATCAAACAATCAAATGGAACCACAATTACCTCTTTGAAACCGTGCATGACGGAACCGGCAATGGTAGTGTGGGATAAACCCAGCCTACCATAGCTATCCTCACCAATTTCACTGATATTTCTCACAATGGGCACACCTGAAAATCAGTTCAGAGATAAACAACAAAATCATACTCTGATCATCACAGGAAACGGGGACACTACTTGAATAACCTTACGCACACCATGTGTTTGTTAAAATGCATGAGAGTCGTTTACCATTGGCCGCGCAGTGAGAACCTTCAGCAGTTGCAGAAAACCATAGCACAATCAAGGAAAAAATCCAAAGAAAATCCATGAATTTTCTAGAAACAGTTGGCGTCAAAATTGGGAAGTTCATATAGACTTTGGTAGAGTAATTTCAAGAGCGCTCTTCATCTATTTGGTAATTTACGTTTGCTGCCCTCGCGTAACATTTTATTTGCAGTTTTGGCCCTTAAATTTACCAAAATGACAAATTGGTACAATGAAAAGTTCATTCCATACCATATATATTACCCCCGCCCGTCAACTACTATTGACCGGCACGAACCTGAAAATGCAGTGACTAGTACTTTGATTAAAAAAGTTTTTGTTGGTTTTGACTTTTTGGTACTTTTGACTTTTGGTTACTTTTTGTAAAAATAGTTTTCTTGCTATTTGGGGTGGCAGTTTGATTGGACGACGAAAATGGCAGTAGGTAGCTTCGAGCGGAGGAGTAGACCATTTACGATGAAGCAGGGTTGAAAAAGTAAATGGTCAATTGTGCTCTCTTAATTGTAAGCAAACATGATTCACACGTTTAAAGATGTGTCACTTTTTAATAATATAATGTGATAATATTATCCTAAACTAAACATATATATTAATAAGAATTTAAATATTTTATCGTTTATTTGTCTTATTTTAATAATATTATAATTTCAAAATTCAAATAAAAATATATAAATGTGTAAATATATATATAATTAAACAATAGATTTTAAATTCTATATTTAAAATATGAGGTTGTTAAATAAAAACCAAGATTGTACACCCTTTAATATTGTAAATTAAAATATAAATAATTAACTTTAGTATTAAGAAACACTTATTATGTCGTGAATGTTAAACCATAATTGATATTTAAAAAATATTTTAACTCCTAAATATATATTATGTATGTTGTAATTAATATAGATATAAGTACAATGATTAATATATTATCATTATTTTTTGATTTATACTCAATATATGATTTTATTAACAAAGTTGTTAGTAAATATTTTCTAGGCATACACTATTATAGATTTCTTTGAACTTTTTGGTCTAATCAATACAAACAACTTAATTGTTTCAAGTTAAAGAAAAAAAAATACTCATCAAATACCTAAAATATCTTGATATATATTTAAATAATATAAGTAATTCAATAATTAACCCGCTTTTATTGACAAATAGACTAAACAATTATATGAAAATGTTTCTCATTGTAATTAATTCTCAAGAAATTTAACAATGTTTATTTTAAAAATTATTTTTTTAATTTTAGTTTAATTTAGTTTGTTTTTGTATTTGTAATTTTGTTAAGTATAATTATGCACCAAAATTTAAATATCAAATTGGTATAAAAATGACAATAAAAAATTACATATAGAACTGCTAAAACTGATAAATTATAAAGTAAACACAAATTCTCGATGAATTAATTATTTGATATTGATATCATGATTTCTCATTTAATTTGCATTAGTTATATAATCGGCACTCTGAACTCACTTCTTATCAAAATTATGAATACAAAATAAAAGGAACAACTAAACTCTAAATAAAAAGTGATAAATCTGATATGATGATTAAAACAAAATTTAAAATGAAAAAACTATTTAATTTAAAGATTATGATTTATATGAAAAGAGGAGAGAACAAAAAAAGTCGTACATAAGCCTATATATAGGTCATAATTCAACTTAGAGGACCATAGAACCCTTGAAAGTATAAATCTTTTTATTTATTTATTTATTTTTAATTCCTGTAGCTACCTTCTTTCCAATTATAGTACGTGAATTTAGAAGGGAAAATTAGTTATTGTCATTTTTATTGAAGGTATTCTATATATATACTAGTATTTCACCCGCGTGATGCGCGATTTATTATCTATTTTGAATGTTATATTAAAAAGTTATTTATAAATCATTTATTATTCTAAATTTTGTATAATATAGAAATATAATTTCATCTCTTTTATTGATTTTTAAAGTTATATTTTATTATTAAAAAATTATTGAGTAATGTAGAGTTTTAATTGAAGAAAGTAGAATTTGGTTGACCCCTATCTCGCGTGTGTTATTCGAACTTTCTTGTGCATTCGTTTTATTGTGACATGTCATTCTACATTATATTTGACAATATTAAAATGTTGGAATACATATTTTGTAAATAATCTAAACAACGAAATTGAAAGCTTATACTCTATTTCTCTTTTTAATAAAAATATATTTATGGTCGTTGGCTTGATAGATATTTTGATTAGTATCATTTAACAATATAAGCTTTGAAATCTTTATTTATGTACAAAATTTCTCATAATTACAAAAAATATATTATAATTTCTTTTAACTTTAAAATTGATAATATGAATAATTATAAATATTAAGTAATTTTAGTAACAAAAAAGGAAAAAGATAATGAATTAACAACTTGAAAGCTTACATTTTATTTGTTTTATTTTTCGTTGAACTTTTTTCACTGCTTGATAGATAATTTAATAAACTAAAGATTTTTAGAATTAATTAAATGTGACCAAGTAATAATATAAGTCTTGAAATATTTATTCATATTCAATTACATTTCTCATAATTACAAAAAATATCTTAAAATTTGTTTAACTTTAAAATTGATAATAAGAATAATTATAAGCATTAAGTAATTAAAGTTAGCAAAAACAATTAAATTCAGAAAAATTGAAAACTTACATCTATTTGTTTCTATCTTTTGTTGAATTTTTTTTATTTGATCAATTAATAATTTAAGCTAATGATTCTTGGAGTTGGTCAAAATTGTTCAATCAACAATATAAATTTTGTGATCAACTTTGAAATATTTACCTTGCACACAACATTTTGCAAAATTATAAAAAAAATATCCTAAAATCTATTTAACTTTAAATTTGAGAATGAGAATAATTTTAGACATTAAATAATGATAGTTAATACACAAAAATTAAATTATTGCTCACTATTGTACAACATTAATCAACAACACCAACAAATAATAATACATAATAGTAGTAGTAATAATAATGATGATGATTATAATAATTTTAAGTATAAATAGTAAAATATACCATATTGAAAAGAATGCTAAATGATATGATTAATTTTATTGAAAAACTATTATTTATATAAATATTTTATTGCTCATTGATGTGACATTTTTAGGAGGAAAAATGACATTCTTGTAAATTCTTACAAAGGTCTTATATATATATATATATATATATGGAAAAAATCATTTTACGTCAACTTAAAACGTTACTGTCCATTTTTGGTCCACTAATTTTTAGGGTTTCAAATTTAGTCAAATTAATTTCAAAATCGCTAAATTAGTGTCAATTTGGGGCGATTGAGATACAATCGCCCCCAGTTTTGCTGGATTTGCTGATGTGGCTCGTCGGATAAAATGATATGGCTTATTTTAGCTGATGTGGTTAATAATACAATAAAAAAATAAAAAAAATAAAAAATATTAATTGCAAAGAGGTCTCTAGATTAAATCAAATTTATTTAACCTACCCCAGCCACCCCCTCCGCCAGCCCCGTTACCTCCTCCACCAACCACCACCACTGCTGGCGACAGGGCCGTTGCCGGTGAACACTATTCCTCGCTGCGCCACACCCACCTTCACACACACAACCAACCACCTCTGCGGGCGCGAGAGGCGGGCGGTGGCATGAGCATCGGGCGAGAGTGGCTGCGCGAGCGGGCGGTCGAGTGGCGGCGACGGGTGCGAGAACAGATATGTCGTCTCCATGTCTCGTCTTCTTCCATAGTCTTCGTCTTCATAGTCTTCCAAATTTGCCATCTCTAGTGTTGGGAGAGGAAGAAGAAGCAATTTTTTATGGCGAAGAAGAGGCAGATTTTGAGGGAAGAGGAAGAAAAAGCAGTTGGCAGCGGGGAGAGCGATGGGAGCGAGTGGCGGCGGTCAACGGCGGCGGGAAGAAGAAGCAAACTTTTCATTTTTTAAATGTTTTTCCTTTATTAATTATTATTAGATCTATGTGGAAATTAAATGGTGTTGCCACATGTGCTCCAAAATGACACATCAGCTGAACACAGTTTGAAAAAAAAAATGGGGGCGATTGAGATGCAATCGTCGGCAAACTAGCCGGAATAACTCTTTTCGGCGCCCAAATGACACAAATTGAGCGATTTTAAAATTAATTTGACTAAATTTGAAATCCTAAAAATTGGTGGACCAAAAATGGACGGTAGCATTTTAAGTGGACGTAAAATGAATTTTTCCATATATATATATATATAGAGAGAGAGAGATTGTTTGTGACGGTCCGTGTCAATTCAAATCCACATTTTATTGATTTTTTCACTTACGATTTTTTTTTCGTCTTAAGTGTGACTTTTAGATTGACATTTTTGTAATAATTACTTCAACTTTTCTTCACTCCTTAAATGTGCGACTTTTATATTATATTTGAGTGATCTTTATATTATATAAATATGACTTTTATATACAAAAAATATTTGTCTTGAACCTAGGCGACTGAAATCTAGCATTCCTTTTTGAATATGACACAAATATCTCTTATATTGTATTAGTGCGACCTTTATGCTATAATAAATGTATGTTTATGTACAAAAAATATTTGTTTTGAACATACACGGCTGAAATCTAGCCTTCCTTTTTTGAATATGATACATACTTGTTGACCTTTATGTATCGTGATTTATGGAAAAAAAATCAGCAATTTTTTTACATATATACCTCTAGGTAATATTACACATATCTCTTTATGTGATATTAGTTGCACATTTATATCATATCTTTATGTAATAAATAAAAATTCGAATGACATCATACAAATGAATGAGCGAAATCACATAAAGTACATTGTCCCACAAATGAGTTTATTTTTCTAAAAATATTCAATTTTTTTATAAGTTATAAAACATAAAGATCACGATATTTGTATATAAATGTAACACCGATGCAATACAAAGATTACACCAAAACAACATTAAGTTCTGAACATCCGAAGAAAAGAGGGAGATTGAACTTGATGGATGAATGAGATAACCTTTCTACTTGATTTTGCATACGAATGAGAGAGATTGAAAGAAACATAATATAAATATTGAATATTAAGGGACAAAATTATTTTTTATTTGTAAAGATATTAATAAATGTTTTTCAAATTTCGCTATACTTATATGCTAATATAAAATGTTATATATCAAATTTCTAAACATGAATTACAAAAATCAAGCTTCAACTTAAAATTATGGACAAAAACTTACATGCCCTTGGGGACAGATCATAGATATGTGCCCCTAGCATGTGGTGTGACATATGTACTATTTTGATATCATGTGCATACTCTTAAACTATTGCTTTTCCATATTAAAGCATAGTTAGATATCACGTGCATGCTATAATTACTTTATATTTAATGATATGTATTAGATATATACTCTTCAGGATCACGTATGTATCAGTATTACTTGCTTATTCACTAGGGTATGAATTTTTTTTCTCTACATATATAATACCTTAAGAGTATAAATATGATATCTAAAAAGTATATATCTAACAATATACGATGATTGAGTTGGGGGCACATTAATATGACTCAAAATTATGTTAGTGTACATTAAAAGGTACGAAAGTTAGAATGGAAGATTTGACACAAATAGAAAGTGGACGAAATAATATATATTTTAAGGATATCTTTGTATTATAGTTTGAGATTTTTTATTATATCATGTCGACAAAAGTTTTAAAGATCCTCGTCGACAAATTTTGGGACCCTATTTAAATCCACCTAATTATATTCTAAAAAATTTGTGGCGAGAATTCAATTCACTCAACATAAATTATAATGATATTCAATAAAAAAAAAAAAAGAAGAAAAATAGAAGCCCACAATTCTGGGCCAATGGAATGTAAAGAAGATTTCTAACGGGGCGATGGTTCCGTATGAAATGACAAGAATACCATCCTGCTCTGCTGCCTTTGACCTGTAAAAGTCGAGCAATGCGGTCGCACACACTGCACGAGAAATATATTCCCATTATAAATATAAATAGTTAATTACCTCAGTTCATTTCATTTATCTTTTTAAAAAGAATTACATCAGTTTATTCGATTGAAATTAAGTTTGCTGCACATTTGAAGAATTATTAATTTCTTTTATCACATGATAATTGTTATTTTGTAATCAAGAAGTTTATTTAATTAAAGTTTTGCGTAATATTTCAACCAGAATTTAATGTGCATATTTATTTGATTAAAGTCTTGCGTAACCTTTCAACCGAAATTCAATGTGATATACGCCACTAAATATCTGAACATCAGAATTCCCAAAAATATAGGAAGAAATCTTGTTCAGTGAGTTCCAATTACAGCCACCAAGTGTCGTCTTCTTGAATGAGATACTAGATTTTCAGTTCGAGTTCTTGCTGCCAAAATCTTGGACTCATACTAGGTTATTCAGTCATTCTTGATGGAAGCGATGTCTGAATCTTCGAGATGCAATTGAGTTGTGGAAAGAGGAAACAATGGGTAGCATGCTGAGTGGGTTTCTATTGCCCACGCTACTTTTGATAGGTACGACGATTAGATTTTCTTTTATTGTTATCTTGTTTCTGCAGTTTCTTGATTGAATGAATGACTTCATTGTATCCAAGTGTTCTTGTGTGTATTTCTCAAGATTGTTTGAATTAGTAACCTGTTCTATGTTTTTCAAGTGTTCTCAAGATTCTAGTTTATTGCTATATCTGGCGTTTGTAATATAGTTTAGTTAGAGCTTAAATTAATATGCAATTGAAGAGGATCGAATCTGAATCTTGAACTCTGTTTCTTCATTGAACTTAGATTCTGTGAGGAATCTATATACAATATGTTGATGAATATATATATATATATATATATATATATATATATATTGATGAAAAGAGGAGTTAAGTATCTGCAAGAGTGAAGAATTTTGAGTCGACCATAAGAAGGGTCTTGAATGTTTTTATAAGTCTCTTGCTATAGAGGTTTGGTTTGACTACACAACATTCTTTATTTATGCATTTCACCTGGTGAGAATGACTTCCAAGTTCTTCGGTTCTACAATTTTTTTTTAAACTTTGTGTTATTCTTGCAGCTGGGTTACTCAATTGGAGTTTGATTTCTCTCATTAACTTGGTCGCTTCTCTTGTTTTCCGGTTTACTTCCCCTAAAACAGGTAATTTTTTGTTATCAAGGTCATCTGTTATGATGATGAGATTTATCTTTCATCTGCATTTATATTTTTCTGGCAAGGCTTTCATTTCCCCTCCACAAACATATGTCAATGTTTGATTTCTCGAAAGTTTGGTTTCCTAATTGTGTGTATTTTTTGCTTCTCTATTTTTCTGTACATCATGCAGGATTTCAATATAGAGGGAGAGTCCTGTTTTTGTGGTTTGTTTTCATATACTCAGTTGTTGTGATTATTCTGCAAGTGATTTTTCTTATATTATGCGCAACATTGGATTGGCGATGGACCATTGCAGATGCCTGGTGGATAAAACTATTTGGACTTATGAAGTATGACATTCTATTTCCATTTCACAGTTCTCTTCAGCCTTGATGAATGATCTATGCACAACACTTTCCTTATTCCACATGGTTGTGATAAGAATACATTATCTGATCTCTGCTATTCAACATGGTTTGCTTTTGCAGCATCCAGTCCTGGAGATCCCCCACAGTTGTCTATTTCCTGGTTGTAGAATTTATTGCAGCACTATTAGCTTTCATTGAGATCAACAGAAGTAGATTTGGCTTCATGGAATCTCGACATTCTTGCTGGGGTCATTTGTCATCAATTGTTGAACATATAGGTTTGCCCCCCCCCCCCCCCCCCCTCCCCTGTTTTGACTGGTAACTGTTTTGACTGGTAACTAAATGGACAAAATAAAAATCTGGTGAATCATGCTTTTTTTCATGCACGTTGTTACTCAGGAAATTGCTTTTACATTGATCAAGTTGAATGCCAATACTGTAGTTTATGTGTTCTCACAAGTGGAGATTGGACAATCAGAATCACTCACATTTTAGGTGTCTTCAAAATCTGCACGCCAATTTCTGTTTAAAATAATATATTCATTATATTGCTGTTAATGATTTTCTGCCAAAAACTATTGATAAGAGAAGATTTTATCCACAGTAGTTGTTTGGCAGGAACTAGTAGAGAGGTTGTCTTCTCATTGGTAAGTTAAAGACTGATCTTCATATTGTTTCTGCTAGGACAAGACTGATATGGGAACTGCAGTAAGAATGTTGGGCTCTCAATTCCAGTTCATTAGTTATTTCACATGCAATTGGAACTTCTGTGCATAAGAACTTGTGTAGAGACCTGTCTATTGCGGGTGACTTTTCACATTTTGATGTAGTAGTTTCAAGATGTGTAGTACTTTTTTTTCCTGACATTTTTAAGCAAGACTTACTACCACATTATGATGCCATATCTTGACTATGGTCTCTATTTTTGTCTTAAATGAAAGGTTATCGCCTTAGGTTGGTATCGTGCTTATTGCTCCCAGCTGTGCAGTTAGCTGCAGGGATCAGCAACCCTTCCTGGCTATCCTTGCCATTTTTCATTTGTAGCTGTGTTGGTCTAGTTGATTGGTCTTTGACAAGCAACTTTTTAGGCCTTTTCAGGTATTCTATCCTATTAGTATTGTATACAAATAGGTTCTTTTAGTATCATTGGAAAAAGAAAAAGAAAAAAAAACATTTCTTTCAAAAAAAGAATATTAAGAATGTAAGGTCCATGACTTGAGTTTCTGAGATTCAGTTTTTGGTTGGTATAAATATTCTTATGCATGTCATGAAGGTGGTGGAAGCTGCTTTGGGCATACTCTGGCATCTGCATTTGCCTACTCTATGTGTATCAGCTTCCTGTTGAGGTTCCACAGTCTTTTCAAGTGATAACTGACTCAATTGGTCTTTACGAAGCATCTGTCAATGCCGACTGGCAAGAAATCTGTTCTGGTATTTCTCTGATGGTGTTTTTCTATATGGTACGCATTGTTGTCTTAGCTTTCAGTTTGATGTATAGTTTGTCATGTTGCCGATGATGCACCAAAGATTAATTTGGATTTATTCATATGTTCAAGCCAAACAGATCATTTTGACTTCTATTGCAGATGCACTTTTTCTAAGTAGCTCTGCATATGTTCTCTTTCTTGAAATGGGTACGGTCCAAGTATGAAGATCTAGTATGCATACCCCTAGAAAAAAGTACGTCTGTAAGCAGTCATGTGTCAACCATACCATACCACCCTGTTAATGGGATGACAAATAAATTCCTTTAGCATCTTCGTATTGATTTTGTGTCTTAGCTATTTCAATCAAAACCTTACAAGCAATTCCTAGAGAGGAAATAGTTAAGATATGCAGTGTTTTATAAACAAAAAGTACATGTTGACATCCTCTTGAGGTAACTTAAAAGTCACAACTCATTTTCAGTTGAAACATGCCAAGTTTCATAAATTTGTCTCTTCATTAAAGAATTCTTTTGTTATTAAATATTAATATGAGAAAGATGGTATTGATGTGTTAACACTATTGAGTTTCATAAATTTGTCTCTTAAATAACACTGTCATTCATGTAGTATTTTAGTTCTTGGATAGCCACATAATTTGTAAGTACTTTTCTTAGAGGTCTTGAATGTTTATTCATTATTGTCAGCAAAAAGATGGTATTGATGTGAATAATATTGGACAACTGGTTAAGCTCTATCACATAGACAGGATCTTGCTCAACTATGAGGTTACACAGAGCCACTTTGCAAGAGATGTAAAGTATTTTCAGGTTAAGGGAACAAGGAAGTATTAGGCATGGTTTACTAACCTCTAGGTCTTGATGAAGTCGCCTTCAAAAGTATAAACATTATTTTCATGTTCCGACTTCTGAAGCCATAGGTCTTCTGTGTAGGAAGGTAATCAGTCTGTGTTCTAGCTTCATGTTTATAATGAATTATGATCGCAAGTCTGTTGAGGAAAATAAGAAGATGAGTGTGGTTCGTCCTACCTTGTTCCAGATGATCCCTTTTAAGTGCCCGTAATATGAAGTAGTATATTTTTGATTTGACTCATGCACGGCATATTAGGCATGTGCATTTTATTGTGAGACTGATTCCTTTCACATAGAAAAAAGGAAGTTTGATTGGGGAAGTGTGGTACGGAGGAGTGTTCTGGTCATTCGTACAAATCACTAATAAAGATATGCTGAATTGAGATCCGTCGCCAGCACGAGGTTCATAACAACATTAACCCGACCTGGAGAACGCATCTTGTGTACGTTTACCACCATCGTCGATGGGAAGAGCAGAGCAAACGAATTGGATTTCCAATAGAATTATATTTGACCATACAGAAGGAATATTGGATATCCTATGATATCAATCATGAATCCACACAAGAAACCGAAGGAGATCATTATAGCCGAATCAGAAGCTCCCAAGGGAGAATGAATATCAATTCAGACCCTTGAGTTGTCCTTTTCCATTAAACGTAGGACAGAAATAGAGCTACAAACCAAGGAATCAGACTACCCAATTCAGTCTACCATTCTCCTTGAATATTGGGATGAAATCCATTATAAATAATACTAGTGAGAAACATATATTACAGTTCCTTAGTGGATTAAATATCAAATTTACTATTATAACTTATTAGCATGATGATCCATTACCTCTCATAGATGATTTGGCACTTAATGGTTGATTTGATTAACTAATAATTGAATTTTAAATACATGTGCAGCTATCCTGTGTAAAACATGATTTAGAAGACATGGAATTCATGATGTCCATGAGACAAGGCAGCTTGACCGAGCAACTTCTTCCCTCAAAAAATTCCTTTTTTGTACGTCAGCTGAGGTAAATGCTGCTCAGTGGTTTTGTTTTGATTATTACTTCCGTCTTTTTAATCCAGAATGAGATCGTTTTAGTGTAGCAAATCGCTACATACAGCAACACTACTTTGTTGATCTGGCTTTATGAGGAAGAGATAGATTTTGCTCCTTTATGATTACTGTAGGAAAGATAGTTTTACTATGGGAATGATGTTGCTTTGTTTTCTGTGGCAATTAATACTCATGGGATGTTTCTGTCATTGCTCCAAGTTTCAATGGTTTGTTGGGAGAAGATTCCGTTTCTTCTAACTCATGTTGTTATGTCAAGGTTATATGATCTGTGCTTTTACTAATTTATTAAATCATTATCTCCCTGGTTGTCAGGTCTGGTGTAAGGCATACCAACATTTTATTAAGGGGAACAATTTTCAGGGTTTTTAGTATCAACTGGTTCACTTATGGCTTCCCGGTATGTATATAATGTAAAGACTAAATTCCTCTATAAATGTATGCTTCTGCTGAAAACTGTTGCTCGTCAGTGGCTTTTGATAAAATTGATATTTTCGAGTCCTTCTTACTTTATCCATGCGTTTATTTTACATGTCAGATGTAATATGGCAGGTATCCTTGGTTGCCCTTACATATTGGAGCTTCCATTTTGCTAGTATATGTGCATTTGGATTACTTGCATATGTTGGGTATGTTTTGTATACTTTCCCATCCTTGTTCCGGTTACACCGGTTAAATGGGTTGCTTCTCGTGTTCATTCTCTTATGGGCTGTGAGCACATATGTTTTCAATGTGGCTTGTGCATATGTGAACTGGAAACTCGGAAAGGTACCTCTTTATCATAATGTTCAACTTGAGTTCAGAAGTTCGAGTTCGGTTAATTTATGAGTATTTTTCCTTGTTAATCAGGATATGGAGATCTGGGAGATGATTGGATTATGGCATTATCCTATCCCTGGTTTTTTCCTTCTAGCACAGTTCTGTCTTGGAATTCTTGTTGCTCTTGGTAATCTTGTAAACAACTCGGTATTTCTATATGTATCAAATGAGGAGAGGCAATTTTCCAATGAGAATGAGACTGAGACTGAGGAAGGTGTGGAAACTTTTACTATAACTTGCATGGTGCATTCCATCCTTACTAAAAATGATCTTGTGCAATCTATTGCTTCTTTGTTTGCCTTGAAGACCTTGCTCTCAAGTAATCCATGTGACTGAAAGACAAAACATATTGTTTATCTAGTCATCACCTATTTCACTTGTTTCTCTTGAAGACCTTGCTTTCAAGTTTTCCATGTGACTGAAAGACAACTTGTTGTTTATCTAGTCATCACCTATTTCACTTGTTTGTCTTGAAGACCTTGCTTTCAAGTATTCCATGTGACTGAAAGACAACTTATTGTTTATCTAGTCATCACCTATTTCACTTGTTGCTTCTTGAATGACACTACATGCAAGTTAATATCAAGTGAATTAGACGAGTGTTGTTTGATTGTATATATCTAATAAGACTTCTAATTTGTTATTGAAGGACATCATTCCTGGCTTCTATCCAGTTGCTTTAGAAAATGATCTTTTATCTCAATCTTTCAGCAGCATAACTTTCGAACATGTAGTGGTCTTATTTGACTGGTTTAATAGGGAACTAAGGTGACACTTCTGTTATGTTTGTAGCTCAGGTGGCTAAAATACTAAAGCCATCAGGTAAAAACCACTGAACTGTTTAATAGACACATTAGTTAATTTTCTATTCAGAAGTTTATTAAAATATAACATTGATAAAGTTTTGTAAATTTTCTAGCGAACATGTGTTTTACTATCATGCCTTTTATTTTTGTTATCATGGTACTTGCATTTGATCTTACATATGTACGCATATAATAGATCTTCTTTTATTTGTGTGTGTGTGTATATATACTATATATATATATATTCACTATTCTAAAAATGTTGAATTAGTCAGATCATTAACCGTATATCAATTAATTTCATAATTTAGTGACTGGTCTGCATTTAAAAGCATTGCGCAACACTGAGAATGGTTTATGTTGGTAATGTTCTTTGTATTCATACCTTCTGAAGTAGTTCCTGAATTCCCAAGTTAAGAGTCCAAGAGATTTTTCATTAGGGATCAGTATATCATTCATTACTTGCATATTGTGGTCCATATACTTGTGATATGATTTGATTTCGTTCTTTTCCATGCTCTTTTATATGTACTCTTGTTTATATGTACTCTTGCTATTGTCTTGCTTATGATGAATTATTTCTGTTTAAGTGAATCTGCAATCAGATAAACCCTGACTACCTCTTAATTATGTCTTTATGGGTGCAGTGAAAGAAGATACCAAGGTCTTGATTGTAGCCACAATTG
Source organism: Scutellaria baicalensis (assembly GCA_005771605.1). Taxonomy (NCBI): domain Eukaryota; kingdom Viridiplantae; phylum Streptophyta; class Magnoliopsida; order Lamiales; family Lamiaceae; genus Scutellaria; species Scutellaria baicalensis. Next base: position 15,602,632 of record CM016726.1, on the reverse strand, counting down.
CTTGGGGACTGCGAAAATGTTCTCGGCCTATTATGTTGATACTGATTTTCCTCATAGCTACCAAACCTGGTCTAATTCATGCTGTTTATAGTATGTCAAAGTCGTAAACACAAAACTTATATTGGATATTTATAATTTAGCGATTGCAAATACTTGGATGACCTGCATGGTGATGCTGCTCAATATTCTAATCGGTACTAAACTGTTTCATTTCAGTGATATTCTTCCTTTCTTACCTTTTGAGCCATAAAGTCGAAAAGAGGATGCGCCAATCCCTTATTCTTCTATGCGAGGCTCACTTTGCGATTCTATACATCCTTCAGCTCAGTCTTCTATCCCGAAAATTGGAACAAGAAGGCTCCACAAGCCTGGAAGTGCTATCTCAGTTAGGTGTGAATTTCATTAGTCTTAGGTTACTTGTATGTCTGAATTATCACTGCCAAATATGTCCTCCTTATATTCTATGTTTGCTAACTTATCCGAGAACTGTTTGTAGGTCTTCTTGAAAGTGATAGTACATGGGACTTCTTGGAAATAGCCCTGCTTGCGTGTTTTTGTGCCATTCATAACCATGGATTTGAAGTTCTATTCTCATTTTCTGCAATTGTTCAGCACACACCTTGTCCTCCGGTTGGATTTAGCATTCTGAAAGCTGGTTTGAACAAATCAGTTCTTTTGTCAGTTTATGCCACCTCCAATGTCAGAAACGGTGACAATCATTCCCATGGTACTCTAGCCTTTTCCATGGTGGCAGTTAAAACTATATCTATACCTGAAGTTGCTTTAGACAAATATGTAAAGGCATGAGAGCTTAGGAACCTTACAACTAACTAGTCTCCACAACTTATTCATGAAAAAATGCTTGTCCTATCTTAATCCTTTCCAGTTCAGAAAACACATATTTTCATGATATTCGTCTTTTCTAATTTTTTTTTCTCATCTTTCAGAAAGAAGGATAGCATTATATCTGAGCGCTATTGGGGAGAAGTTCTTAACCATATATCGATCATTTGGAACATATATTGCTTTTCTCACCATCCTTCTTGCGGTGTACCTCGTGAGACCTAATTACATATCATTTGGTTACCTTTTTCTTCTCCTCGTCTGGATCATTGGAAGACAGATTGTTGAGAGGTCAAAACGGCGTCTTTGGTTTCCACTCAAAGCATATGCAATCGCAGTTTTTATTTTCATTTATATCTTAAGCATTTTTCCCATGTTTGAGATGTGGATGTCCAAAAACGTCAATCTTTATATATGCTTTGGCTATAATACTGAAGCTTCTTTGTTAGAAAATCTTTTGATTTCTCTAGCAATTGTGATTGTCATGCAACTTTATAGCTATGAAAGAAGACAAAGCAAACATATGAACTTGGAAGAGGCTGATCCCTTGCAGTTGGGGATTTTGGGGTTCATTAAACGTTTCCTGATTTGGCATAGTCACAAGATATTGTTTGTTGCGCTGTTCTACGTTTCATTATCTCCCATAAGTGCGTTTGGCTTTTTGTATATTCTTGGTCTCGTTTTGTCATCTACATTGCCTAAAGACTCCAGAATTACATCCAAAACATTCTTAGTTTATACTGGATTTCTGGTGTCAACTGAATATCTTTTTCAGATGTGGGGTAGACAGGCCAAGATGTTTCCAGGACAAAAATACCATGATTTGTCTAATTTCCTGGGTTTACAGGTATACAGACAAAGTTTTGAGGGTTTAGAAGCAGGCTTGAGGCCAAAAGTGCTGGTAATTGCTGCATGCACCCTTCAGTATAATGTCTTTCACTGGTTGGAAAAAATGTCCGGTTCTCTTCAGAATTCTGGGAGGTCGAAAGAACCATGCCCTTTATTTGTTTCAGAAGAAGATATGTCAACTGTTGTTTCCACTCCCAATGGAATTAATCAGACGTTGTCTGAATCTGGTGAACCGTCTGGTCAAAGAGTAAGGAGTGATTCGTGGTCATCTGTCAGATCTGGTGATCACCCACCATCTCAAGATTTTTCCTCCAATAGTGGTGTGCATGACAGAAGCAATAGAAAATGCACATTTGGTTATTTCTGGGGAAGCATCAAGGAAAGTCACAAATGGAACAAGAAAAGTGTTGTTTCCTTAAGACAGGAGAGGTTTAAAATGCAGAAGACAGTGCTAAAAGTTTATTTGAAGTTTTGGATGGAAAACATGTTCAACCTCTTCGGCCTTGAGATCAACATGATATCACTACTAGTTACCAGTTTTGCTTTGTTAAATGCCATTTCTATGTTCTACATTGCATGTCTAGCTACTTGTGTTCTGTTGGGACATTCCATCATACGTAAGATATGGCCAATTTTTGTCTTTCTGTTTGCTACCATTCTTGTTGCTGAATACTTAGCAATGTGGAAGAATGTGATGCCTTTCAGTAGTCATGATTTGACTCCAACTGATGTACGTTGCCATGATTGCTGGAGAAACTCAAGCATATATTTCCACTATTGCGAAATTTGTTGGTTGGGTATGAATTTTTCTTGCTTCGTTATTTTCTCTGCTCACGTACTCATATATATACATATATATATATTATATTTACGCATACATTTGCATTTTTTCCCCTTTCTCTACTTTTACGTGTAAATGTAAAATGCTTAACAACCACATCAATCCAGAAAGCTTTTGGAAGCTTTTGATGTTTTTGTCTTTAAATCTTAGTGTATGGTTGGATACCTGGAGAAGAAATCCAGTTGTCGCTTAATGATGCTCATCAGAATTAGTTTTGTAAGAAATGTCTATCAGGAAGTTTGGGGGTGCAATAACAAACATCATTACTTTTGTGCTGTGTACAAGCAGCCAACACAAAAAATATTAAGCTAGCAGAAGCCGGTAATACCACATCTCATTGTTATTGAGCCACTATCTGTTACCTAATGTGATTTACCATCTTCTGAAAGCTCCCAAATAGGCGCTTCGTTTATGTACTAAAAGCTGTGTTCCCTCGGCCTAAAACACCACTGGAATTGGATCATCCTCAGAGCAATATCTAACTATGATAAAGTTTTCTGTTGAATTCTTTGTGTTTGATTTATTCTTTTTTCTCCATTTGCAGGTATCATAGTTGATGATTCACGCATGCTGATCAGTTACTATGTGGTATTCGTGCTGGCATGTTTTAAACTTCGAGCAGATCAATCATCAGATTTTTCATGGCCATTCACGTATCACCAGATGATTTCTCAGCGTAAAAATGCTTTCGTTTGGAGAGATCTCTCATTTGAAACCAAAGGAATGTGGACTTTTCTGGACTATTTGAGGGTTTACTGCTATTGTCATCTTTTGGATCTAGTACTTACTCTGATTTTAATCACGGGAACCCTTGAGTATGACATTCTGCACCTTGGATATCTTGGTTTTGCTCTTATTTTCTTCCGCATGAGGCTGACTATATTAAAGAAGAAAAATAAGATCTTCAAGTATTTGCGCATGTATAACTTTGCTGTAATTGTTCTGTCCCTGGCCTATCAATCTCCATTTATTGGTGAATTTAACACTGGGAAGTGTGAAACTGTTGATTACATTTATGAGGTGATTGGTTTTTATAAATATGATTATGGATTCCGTATTACCTCAAGATCCGCATTGGTAGAAATCATCATTTTTCTTCTGGTGTCATGTCAATCATATATGTTTTCTTCTTCAGAATTTGATTACGTATTTCGATATCTTGAGGCTGAACAAATTGGTGCAATTGTACGGGAGCAAGAGAAGATAGCTACTTGGAAGACTGAACAGTTGCAGCACATTCGAGAATCTGATGAGAAGAAACGTCAGCGTAACTTACAAGTGGAGAAGATAAAATCTGAAATGCTCAACCTACAAATTCAGCTCCACAGTGTAGATGCTGCTACTGTTCCTCCTGATGCCTCTCCTGCTAAGGAAGGATTGAGAAGGAGGAAGCATACTTCACTTAATCTGCATGAAACTGGCTATACTGAGAAACAAGATGGCGATAGTGCTGATTCAATTTTTCCCTCTAGTATGTATGATTCTCCCAGTAGTTTAAGAGCCGAAAGTCCATTTGCAGTAGAATCTAGAAAGCAACAAACAGATGGTTCTATTAGTGAGATTACTGAACTCGGCAATGAGGCAGGTGATAACACCATTAATGATTCAGATGAAGCAAAGAAAGTTAAAAGCCAGTTGAAGGAAACCCATTTAGCTTCTGCTGTACAATTGATTGGTGATGGAGTTTCTCAGGTTCAATCAATTGGAAATCAGGCTTTTAGCAGTCTTGTGACCTTTCTGAATATTGCACCTGAAGATTCAGATTCAAATGAGCCCTTATCTTTGGAAGAAGGACTTTCTAGTGAGCAGAGGAGCTCAAATATTAAGCAGTCACACTTGAGTAGTTCATGTTCTGTGCTGTCTGACAAGAGTGGAACTTCAGAATTTTCAAGTTTGAAGATTGGACGAGTATTCAGTCATATATGGTCTCAAATGCGATCAAACAATGACGTCGTGTGTTACTGTAGTTTTGTTCTTATTTTCCTTTGGAATTTCAGTTTGCTTTCTATGGTTTACTTGGCGGCTTTGTTTCTATATGCTCTCTGTGTAAATACTGGGCCAAGTTACATCTTCTGGGTCATAATGCTAATCTATACAGAAATCTATATTTTGGCTCAGTATTTGTACCAAATTACGATACAGCATTGTGGTTTTAGCATCCAGTCAGGTCTTCTACGTGATTTGGGGTTCCCTACAAAAAAGATAACATCATCCTTTGTTATCAGTTTGCTACCTCTGTTTTTGGTGTATCTATTTACTCTAATACAGAGCTCTATTACTGCGAAAGATGGTGAATGGTTTTCAATAGGATTTAGTAATGGCAAAGGGGGGCTATTAAATCTAGTGGATGTTCAAAGTGGTTCTAAGTGGAGTGAGAAAGCAACAAAAGTTTTGCAATCAATGAAACGGGTAGCTGTAATGGTGGTCAGTAGCTTTTGTAGATACTGGAAATCATTGACACAAGAAGCAGAATCTCCTCCATACTTTATCCAATTGTCAATGGATGTCAAAGCATGGCCAGAAGATGGAATTCAACCTGAGAGGATTGAATCTGGAATTAATAGGCTACTGCAGCTCGTACATGATAAAAACTGCAAGAATGAAGTGCCTAATTGTTGCCCTTGTGCCAGCAAGGTTCAAATTCGTAGCATTGAAAAAAGCTCTGAGAACACAAATGTGGCCTTGGCTGTTTTTGAGGTGGTTAATGTCTCTTCGTTGACTGACTGTAGGCCAGCAGAACAATTCAAATCTCTCACGCCAGCAGCTGACATAGCAAAGGAGATCCTTAGGGCACAGCGTATGGGCTTTACTGATGAAGTTGGATTCCCTTACCATATAGTCTCTGTAATTGGAGGTGGAAAAAGAGAAGTTGATCTTTATGCCTATATATTTGGTGCTGACTTGACTGTCTTCTTTCTGGTTGCTATATTCTACCAGTCTGTTATTAAAAATAATAGTGAACTCCTGGAATACTATCAGCTTGAGGATCAATTCCCCAAAGAATATGTATTTCTTCTAATGGTAAGACTATATGTGCTGCTTTGAATATCTTTTGAATTCAGAAAACCTATATCATATGCTAAGAATGACAATGATATTAATAAAAAGGAAACATCAGGGAGTGCTATTTCTATTTGAAATTTTGATCATGTGGCTCAACTTGATACAATGGATGATTTTGACTGAAAAGCCTTTGCATGTGAACAGTTTTATGTTAAATGTATATATCCTCAATCTTGAGCAATATGCATAATTGTTTTCTTTTAATCTGCTTGAATTTTTTTCTTCTGCAGATAATCTTCTTCTTGATTGTTGTTGATCGTGTCATATACCTATGTTCATTTGCAACTTGGAAAGTCATCTTCTACATTTCCAATCTCATTCTTTTCACTTATGCTGTCACTGATTATGCTTGGGATATGGATACTTCGCAACAGAATACTGCTGGGTTGGCCCTTCGAGCAATATATCTTACCAAAGCAGTTTCTTTTGCCCTACAAGCCATGCAAATTCGATATGGTGTTCCTCACCAAAGCACATTGTACCGACAGTTTCTAACCAGTGAAGTGTCTCGTGTCAACTATCTGGGTTACAAGCTCTATCGAGCTTTACCTTTTCTGTATGAACTACGAAGTGTCCTTGACTGGTCTTGTACAAGCACATCATTGACGATGTATGACTGGCTGAAGGTAAGTCTTCAAGTTTCCATTAGTTACCGATCTTCTCTTAAATGCAATTTTTTTTTTTTTTTTGGTTTGAGGGGTGGGGGGGTGTACACTGTTGTTATTGTTGCCGCATCAGTTGAAATCAAGCACCAGTGAGTAACTAAGAATGCTCTAAAAGTTAAACTTTATGTCAAGTTCAAGTTTACACAAGACTTCTAAGTCTGTGAAGCTAAATAAAGAATCCTGTTTTTGGAAAATATACTCCAGTCCTCCAACTGTAGTGTGTCAATAAAAATAATGATGGGAATCATGGTCATCTTATTGTGCACTGTTAGTGAGAGACTGATATGAAGTGGGATTTGATCCCACATCGGATTCACAAGTGATTGTGGATGGGTATTTAAGTGGGAGGCCAAACCTACACTCTTGAGCTAGCTTTTGTGGTGTAGTTAGGGCTTCCCCACTTGGGTCCCTATCATTGGTCCGACCTACCGGATTCCGGACGTGCTGCGGGAAAGGGCTACCTGCGGAAAGGGCTACCTGTGGAAAGGGCTACCCGGCATGAGGCCGCAGAGAGGCCGCCGGCCGGAGTGAAAGCCGCCCAGAGTGAAGGCCGCCCAGAGTGGAGCCGTCCGTGGACGTCCGGTTTCGAAGGGGGACCGATTGATATGAAGTGGGATTTGATCCCACATCGGATTCACAAGTGATTGTGGATGGGTATTTAAGTGGGAGGCCAAACCTACACTCTTGAGCTAGCTTTTGTGGTGTAGTTAGGGCTTCCCCACTTGGGTCCCTATCAGAGACCTTATAGGTTATTGATATATATAATTGATGTTAAATCATCGATTGATGATGTAAATTGTAGGGGATCCAGGAAGACCTAAATACTGCATTTTTTGCCAAGATATGGAGTGTGTGGTAGAAAGTACTTCATGTATGTTTTTTTTAGGGAAAATTACTTGACTAATACCTCTATTTGGCTTAAAGTTGTCTGCCTTGTCTTCCTTCGATGCAAGACAGTAGATCTGTTATACCTACCTTCAGGGGACTTGCAGAGATTACAATTTTATTTGTTATTTTTTATTTTATTTTTTGTATTTTTTGTTGTGGTTCATACATGTTTTGAGGACGTGTCTGTGTTTCCTAGTAATCTCTTTCTCCTTTATAATAACAATAGCTTTGAAATGTACTTTGCAATTGAATCTTCAAGTTGCTTTCTTTGTTTGACCAAGCTGTGGACCATATTTCTATAAAATTCATGCTTTCTTAAGTTTGGCAGTCTAATACCAATTCTGAAAATTGAAGGCTCCTGTTTATGAATTGGGATTGCAGGCGACTTTGCTCGAATTTGGTTTCCTTGGTTAGAACTGTTTTACTTGTTTGGTACTAGGAATATAAGAATTACGAAAGCACCTTTCCTGGCTCGTCTATTGGATGTGTTGCTCAAGCATCTCAGCCTTTCATGTTTTCTTTATGAGGAGTTCTGCTTTTTCCTTGTAACCTTTATTTCTTTATGTAATAATTTATCATATTAAAAAAGAAAATAATTAATCTTCAATTCTTGAGTTGTGCTGCAAGTTCCAATCAACTGTGTTCTCTCTTTTGTTGATTAGATAGAAACTATCTTGATTTGTGCTCAGATTTTAAAAAAAGAGGCTATATTTCTGTAATGGTTGACAATTGGCATGTCTAACTCTTCCAAGCTGGAATCTGATTACTTAAGTTGAAACTGTTGTTTAGTTTGGAAATTGGAAAGATATGAACTACCATACATCTAAATGACCCTACAATTTGATTTTGTTAACCATGTCAGTTATATGATTGAAGTCTAAACTGCCACTAATATTTTTATATCCACTTTCAGCTGGAGGACATTAATGCAAGTTTGTACCTCGTCAAATGCGATAATGTTCTGAACAGAGCTTCGCATAAACAAGGACAGAAGCAGACTAAGATGACTAAGTTTTGCAGTGGCATATGTCTGTTCTTTATTCTAATCATTGTTATTTGGGCTCCGATGCTGGTAAGAAACTCCTGTGCAAATCTGCTTTGTAATAAAGTACTAGCACTGTTATTAACAATCACGGCATAGAAAAAGATGCCCCATTAATATTCTAGTTTTAGTGTTTACTTGATATTATTGTGTATGGTGATCTGATCTTGATTGAGTACACATGTTTAGGTTAATTTATCATTGTTATTTACTTTGAGGATGAGGTGGAAGACTGTGGGTTGGAAGGAAGAGGGAGCATTTATAAAATGTAGAGAATATGACATTGTACTTGATAGCTAGTTGAATGAAAAGTGAGTAATCAGATATTCTTTCAGCTTATGTTTCCAGACAATTATAATCAAAGGTTGATCTCAAAATGAAGATGTTTTATATGGTGTTGCTTTTTACCATTGTTGAAGATACTCGTACTTTATAATTATAAATGAAAGCGCTCTTATTAATATTCTGTCCATGAAGGGTTTCTGAATGCTTTTGCTACAAGTCTTGGTTCTGTTCTTACACTTTTATCTTGATTTCTTCCTGAGATCCCCCTCAAGTTACATAATAACTACTTGAATTCTGGAATGTTATGAAACTGTATAAAGTTTGGCAAAAAAGTTGCGGAAACTAGTAATGCCAAGTCAGATTAACTGATAACTCAATTCAACGATTTGCCCTTTTAAATGTTTTGGTTGTGCTAAGAATTATCAATGTTATCTGCTGTATTTTCATTGGATGGTTACCAAGTTAGGTAAATAGTTTACTAGAAAAGCCCGTTTATTCTGGAAGCGCATAAAATTTAAGGATTTGTGGTTTTGAGAGGTATTAGAAGCTGACTTTTCTCTTACAGATGTACAGTAGCGGGAATCCAACAAACATAGCAAATCCTATCAATGATGTTAGTTTTCAGTTTGATATCAAGACAACTGGTGGCGGCAAGTTGACCTTGTACCTGACAACTCTTTGTGAAAGACTTCCATGGGATAATCAAAATGCAGATGAGCTTGATCCACAACATTATTTGGACTCATATAATGTGAATGACATTCAGGTCATTTGCTGCCAAGCTGATGCAAGTACTCTATGGATTGTCCCAGATGTGGTTCAGATGCAGTTTATCCAGTCTCTTTACAGTGACATGGATATGAAAGTTTCTTGGCTACTTACAAGGGACCGACCAAAAGGCAAGGAGACGGTAAAATATGAAAAAAGTGTTGAGAAACCAAATTGTCCATCACCATCAGAGGTTGAGGGGGTTCTCAATGGTTCCTTCAGCAGCTTTAGGGTTCGTGATATTTATCCAAGATTTTTTCGGGTTACTGGGTCCGGAGATATTAGACCTTTTGAACAAGAGGTATGATTTTTGGATCCTTCTTTATGTTATGACACAATTGCAGTTTCTTACCTTCTTTGGTAAAAAGAAGTTTATTAAGACTGAGGATCAAGTTCAATGACTTTTAATGCTTTTATCTCCCAAAAATTGGTTATCATTTATTACGTATAACAATGCTCGTTTTGATTTAATCCTTTCCTCTTTTTATTGAATGCTCCAATTCATCTCAAATTAGTGTTTAAGAGGGTGACGAAGTACTAGTTCAAAAGTCTCATTTGGACTCAAAGTTATAGGAGAAGAGTATGGCCTACAAAGGTTTGGAAAGAAACTTTTTATAAATATTTGTTACTTAAATATAAACGAGAATATGTATGTACCTTGACCGAACACAATAGTGAGAAATTACATATAACTGACCTTATCTAGTGGGATAAAGGACTGTGGGTGCGGTTAGCTGGGGTTTAGCTAAGTTAGGATAACTATGTTTATTTAGAAAAAGGCACTTGTGATGATCACTGATATACCTTTGATCAAATTTCATGATTGCACGAATTATCAAAAGTACCTCCCTCATGTAAAATTTTTCAAGTTGACAAACTCTGATCGGTAGGTTGCATGATTAGGAGATCTCTGGTTAGTTAGAACCTAAGTTCATGAATTCTGGAGAATAAATTGCTTGGTTTATCAATTGTTAGGTGAGATATTTTGCATGTCGATGAGTATGTTATATTGAAACTGAAATTGAGACCATGTTTTAGTATTCCAATGTTTTTTTCTTGATATTATTGTGCTCTGTTGTCTGTAGTCAAAGAAATTAAATAAAAATCAAGGAAAGAAACCATGGAATAGATCCTCATTTTTTTTAAAGTTTGTAAAAAAGAATTGTAAAAACTATTAAAGGTTATATAAATGGAAACATATGTTTAGAACCATCAAGATGGTGAGATAAGATTTATATAGCCCACCACACATACTGGACATCAGCTTTGTTTTTTGTAATAACTTTACGAACTCTGAAACTTTAATTTAGATTGGTCGCCTAACCGCACTTACTTAGTACATCTCAAGCAATCACTTTGTCAATAATGGACAGGTAAATGCGGATCTTACCTTACATCATGGGATTTACAAATGGTGGTCCTTCCATGATATCAATCTTTTGGATGCATATGGCTGTCAAGGATTTTCTGGGCCAATGGCTGTTGTTGTATCTGAGGAAACCCCACGTAAGTATTGACAACTGGATGATGTATGAAAATTGAAGAAAAATGTGTTACGGTGCATTATTAATCGTTAAAATGTTATTGCAGAGGGAATTCTTGGTGAGACTCTCAGCAAATTCAGTATTTGGGGTCTCTACATCACGTTTGTCCTTGCTGTTGGCCGGTTTATCAGGTTGCAATGTTCTGATTTACGGATGAGAATACCGTATGAGAATCTTCCTTCATGTGACAGGTAATTAATGATATTATCAGCAATCTATTTTCCCATTTCTTTTAACAATTCCATTGAAATACTGAGTATTTAAATACAACAGCATTTTGGATTACCAAAGAGTTCTTGATATTTGTTTTCTGCTAGTCAGTCACGATAAACACTTTCGAGGCCTAATTTATTATCAATCTTCTTGCTTGCACCCCTAAGTTTCTTGTTGCATGGAAGGCAACAAAGCACGTTTTTTCAATTGATACATCAGCTTTCTTGGGCTAAACCAGGAGGGCTTATTTTGAGAAATACAGGGGACAGAATGTTGACCAAAACAACCTTTCTTTACTTTGTCCATCAATTGTGAACCATGATCCTTCCTTCTCTCATGTTTTTTGTTCATATAATCCAGATTGATCGCCATCTGTGAGGATATATACGCTGCAAGAGCAGAAGGAGAGCTCGAAGTTGAAGAGGTTCTCTACTGGACGCTTGTGAAGATTTACAGGTCACCTCACATGTTACTCGAGTATACTAAGCTCGACTAGTATGCCATGGTGCATGTATACATACATATACATGATATTGAGATAGGATTGACTAACCTGCATTAGAAGATACTAACTGAGAGTGTGAAGCCCAGCTCTCATTCCTTCTCGACTAGGTTTTTTCGATCTCTATGTTGGGAAGGAGTTAATTCTTTTTATCATTTTGATCAAACTGGTGTGGTGTTATTCTTTTTAACCTAGATTTTGAGTTAATGCCACATTGTATATATCCTCATACAGAGACCAAACTCTTTTCCATGTATGATGTTTTTCTGTAATACAAAATGTATTGATATATGAGAACGAAATAATTCATATTTGTAAATTGAATGTTCAGAATATACATGTTACTTCTTTTTTACCCAATTTTTTTTTTTGTATATTGAGTTTGTGGTTTCATGAGTCTTCTAAATTCTTTAATTTCGAATGCATTCTAATATTCTATATAAAGATTCAACACATAAATTCACAATTAAGTATTATTACAGAAATTTTCTACCACTTATGATTTTTATTGCAAATTATCCACCTTCCCAACCGTTGAAGCAACATTATGGAGTTGCAATTTTGTAACATATTTATATCTGAGTGAAAATAATAAAAAACTTAAAAAAATAAATAAATCGTATCTCAGGATTGAAATATCATCTATCACTATCTTGATTTTTATAATTGAAATATTACCTACCATATTAGAACGAAAACAACAAAAATAATACCTAATAAGGAAAAAAAAAAACCAGTTTTAACCCTCATTATTGAAATATGCAAAACTTTTGTACCCGGGGTACGGATCTTATATCCGTGCCCCCAGATCCACCGGGCTGGGCAGCCTCACGCGCGCCACGCCGCACGCGCCACCATAGCTAATCTAATGCCCCACAACCCTGAACCTAGGATGATGATTAAGGATGGATTAATGAACCATAGGTTTACACATATCCCTATAGGTATTACAAATTCTAAATGGTAAACTGCCTAATGGTATTACAGAAATGTCTTTATGGTATTACACTGATACCTTAATGGTATTACAGAAATGTCTTTTTATGGTATTACACTGATACCTTAATGGTATTACAGAAATGTCTTTATGGTATTACACTAATACCTTAATGGTATTACAAAAATTGACTAAGGTATCATATACTTGTCTTGAAACTATTTATTTTCCAAAGTTTATAAAAAACAGTGAATATCTTAAAGGTATTACACGAATACTTAATGGTATTACACAAATGTCTTTATGGTATTACACTGATACCTTAATCTGTAAATAATCTAGCAGATTGTGATTTATTTACAATACCAATAGAACTAATATACAATACCAATAGAGGAAACTTACAACACCCACAATCACAACACAATAGTTATACATTAAAATCTTTTTTTTTTGAATACAGAGTAACATTTGTAGTTGAAAATGAGCCAGGTTATAAATGCATTGTCAAAGTGATTCTCTAAGAAAAACTGCCTCCAGCAGTTAACAGCAGAAGTTCATCTAACGGAGCTCATAATACAATAGCCTACAACTAATCCAAGATCCAGTTGAAGCATGCTACAACAGCCACTATCACTTCTATACCAAAAGGACAATAATCTTCTGATGCAGAAGTAAACTTCTCGAGTGCTTCCCCAAGATATTTTCCCCTTAAGAAGAAGATCGGATGAGGAGGAGGAGGAGAAGAAGAAGAATAGGAAGAGGAAGAGGATTGGATGAGGAGGAGATGAAGAAGAGGATCGGATGAGGAGAAGGGGAAGAAGAAGAAGAGGATTGGATGAGAAGAAGAAGAAGAAGATGGAAAAAATAGAGAGAGAAAAAAAGAAAAAAAAATATATATATATAAAATCCGGGTCGGGTTGGGGGTACGGATCCTGGATCCGTACCAGGATCCGTACCCCGGGGGCACCCAAGTCCTACTCTTGAAATATTACCCATCTGTAGATAGCCAATATAAATGTTGATGACTTACAGATAAGATTAAATATATTTATATTAATCCATCAACAAATAGCCAATGTAAATGCTGATTATGTACAATTAAGAGTAAATATATTTATATTAATCCACCTCCATTATATATACTAATCCACCACCACTGTGAACAGTCAAGATGTATACGAATTAAAGGTTTGTTTGTTGAGCTCTATATTACAACCATATTTCTATAAACATTCTAAAATATTTCTATAAATTTATTTATTCAGAAGTTATTAAAAAAAGTTTTATTTAGACTAACTTAAAAATGTTTGACGAATTATCGACTAAATAATGATGTAAATACTGCATACAAAAATACGATATTTATGTTGTTCGCTGGGGTTTTCTTCAAAAAACCAACTTAAAAGATAAACATTTATACAAAAAGATTTTTTTTTTTTTCTTACCCAACTTCTCTAACTTTGATGAGTATTAATCAATGTTTCGAACATACAACAATATATTATTAGCGAAAATTTATTTTTCATATTGCAGTTATTAAAAGAGAATAAAAAAATGATGTATACTTTAAGTCGAAATGTATTAGCTAGAATTAATCTATGATCATAATCAAATTATGAATCAAACAATTAACTAGGAAATTATCTCTATGATGTACTATTTATATTTTGTGATCGTAAAAATTAGGATTTATTGTTACCATTATTGAAATTATAAAAAATTGTAATGTATGTAGTTAAAAAACGTGGAAAAAGGCAGAGTGGAGATAAGACCAAATTAAAAAAGTAGGGGGATTTTAGTTGGAAAAAATCACTATCTGGTCCCATATCTATTTCCTTTTTCGTAATTAGTCCCACAACTATTTACTTTTTTAATTTAGTCCTGTAACTTAAATAATTGCTCACTTTTGGTTCCAATGTCGCCGGAATTTTTGAAATTGGTTGGAAAATTGGGGGTTTTCCGACAAGAATTGTAAAATTTTGAAATTTACAGGTTCTGGATTGTGTCAGGATTGTTGCTTGATACCAGAGTCCCCGTTCAATTTGGAAGGGCAGGGTGGGCTGTTTGAATTTGTTGAACAGAGGCTCAAAGAAAATGGACATATGGTGATTGTGTTGGCTGAAGGGGCAGGATAGGAATATGTTGCTCAGAGCTTTAATGCTGCTGAGGAAAAAGATGCATCGGGGAACATGACTACTTTTGGATGTTGGTCTCTGGCTAACACAAAAGATTAAGGTATCCTGGGGATGAAAACGTATATGACTGCAGAACATCCATTGTCTGCTCAAATCTCGTATTAATAACGTGATTGTCAACTGGGGTTTTTCACCATGCCACGTCATTAGTTCTTGTCGGAAACCCCCAATTTTCCGGTCAATTTCAAAAATTCTGGCGACATTGGGACCAAAAGTGAGCAATTATTTAAGTTACGAGACTAAATTAAAAAAGTAAATAATTGTGGGACTAATTGTGAAAAATGAAATAGATATGAGACCAGATGTGATTTTTTCCCGATTTTAGTAGAAAGGGGGTTTTGGGAATTAATTAATTAGGGCTCTCAAATGGGAAATTTAATTCTCTAACCAGGGTTAAAGATAATTACGGTGGAAACAGGGCCGTTAACTTCACGTTGTGTCACTCGCTCTATATATATATATGAAGCAGTGACGTATCACTATAGGAGAGAGAGAAGAGAGAGAGAGAGAGAGTGTATGTGTCCCAAACAAAGCGAGAAAAAGAGGGTGTCTCTGTGTGTGCGCGTTTTTTCACTTAGACGAACACTGCAAGAGGCGAAAACTTTTCAATTCACACCCTTTTGTGAGTGCCCTTATTCACTGATTAATTCAACTCCCTTATTTGTTGCATGAACTCAATTTCATTGATGTTGGTAAAGAAATGAGAAATCTGTTTTTCTAATTCTTTCATTTCGGCGAGTTCTTGAAATAAATAATAAAAGAGCCTTTTCGCGTGGTTTTTGCTGGGTTTATTTGTTGTTTGGATTCTGCTGTTTATTTATGTCATTTTTGTAGACTGATTTTTTTTTTCCTCTATAATTTTCATGTTTAGTTAAGTCGGCATGCTGTGAAATTTTTAGTCCCAGTGTGGTTTTGTGGCTTTTGTTTGTAATCTTGATTTATTTGGGCAACTTCAATGCAGGGAATTTTTTTAGAAGGTTTAGTTTGCTGAAGTTTCCCAGGTATAAATAATTGGTTCTTGATTGTCATTGGAAATTTAATTATTGTAAACTGATTGTTCTTGATTCTTGTTATTGTATTTTTCTTATTGATTCTGTGCAGTATATGTGAAGATTGTTAATTCTGGGATCGAATAGAAACTAATGTTATTCTCCCTGTGTTTTTGTGTTTACCCTTTCTTTTTTTTTTGCCTGTTTTTCTCATTGATCATGAGCATCTAAATAAAGTTATTATGCTAGCTTTCTGAATTTTCTAGAAACTCATGTCATTTTAACCCTTTTCCAAAATATGGAGTTGTTGTTTCCTAATTTTCCTGTTTTACTTTAACTGTATGTGATACAACCGTTACATTGGTATGGATTAGTCGTTGGGAGACCGTACATTGGTCTTAGGGTAATCTAAACTGTAATGGTTGTGAGGCCTGTGTGGATAGCCACGTGTAGTCCTGCGACATTCTAATAATCAGAGTGTGGAATATGATATTACTTTAACATCCAATGCATAGTCCCAGGTGTACTCTCCCACGGCATTCTAATAGTCATAGCATTGAATATGATATTACTTTAACATCCAAACTGGGAAGGTTGGGCATTTTGAGCCCTCAAACTTTTTAATATCCCCTGTAGAATAAAGGACATTGGACAGTGGTAATGTTGGTGGTATTAGTGAAGGATACCAGTTCTTGTAGCTTACTAAACTTCTGATTTTAGACTGTATGTCTTTTACCTAATACTTTTGCTTGCTAATTGCTTTGGCGATTTGGCGCGTCTATAAATTTTCTTTCAGTATGTGATATTTTATTGCCATCTTGATTTGATTTAGTTATTTTAATCCATAAATTTTTGTAAAGCTTTAATTTTCTGATATGTCCAGGTTATCATTAGTTGCATATTATCACCTGGATTACTGATGTCTCTTATTAATCCTATAATTTTATTTTTCCTATCAATCAAGAGAAGTTATACTAAATTATTTTCTCCCTGGAATTAATGACATGTTATGTCCATTAAATAAAAATCTTATGTCTGTCATTGTTTGATGTTGCTGTTTCATTTTTACTCATGAAATTATCTTGATATGCTTCTGATATCAAATTGACTACTCACAGAATTGTAATAGTCTTCCGCAGAACAAGAGACATGAGTGAAAGTGGCAGTGGTGTTGACAGTAGCAATGAAGGATCCGCAGCTGTTTTGGTCTCCGAGAAGGGTAGAAATAAGAGGAAATTTTTATCTGAAACGTCGCTAGATACTACAGTTGAAGTATCAACCATGTCTTTAACGGAATTCCCTAGGTATGAAATGCTAGAGGCAAAATTTCGGAATGTTTTGAATGAGTTGGGATCTGTAATCCAGAGGCCTGAAGACACTGTAGAGGAGCAGGCCATGGAAGAATACCATCAGGCTGATTGGGATGATCCTGTAGCCTGCCAGCTTGAGGAACTCTTGACGAATAACTTATTTTCGACTTTTTGCACTGCAGTGAAGAAGATTGTTGAATGTGGATACACTGAACAAGTTGCCGAGTGGGCCGTATTGAATAGCAGCTTGTTTCATGGTAGTAAAGACGCTGTATCCAATGTCGTAGATGGTGCTTTGGCTTTATTAAAGAGGGAAAAGGAGTTTAATATGCCCAAGCATCCCATATTTGAGGGACTGCAGAGCCTAGTAGACTACACATTACTGGAGATGATTTATGTGCTTCGAGAGGTTAGACCAGACTTGACCATTGCCGAAACAATGTGGTGCCTGTTAATATGTGATTTAAACCTTGTGAATGCATGTGTTGCTGAAGGAGGTCCTGCTGGTGCTTCTTCCAGTAAGGAAGCTTCTGGAGAAAGCCCAACAGTGTCCCAATCTAAATCAGAAACTTCCATCACCGCTCAATCAGATTCTACCAACTTGGCTAAAGAAAAACAGCTAATGCCCCAAGACCAATGTTCTCAAGCCAAACCCCCTGTTACTAGCCCTTGTGGTGCACTATCAACTTTCAAATCTAGTCCTGGGAAAGAGGGCTTTCTTCCTCTTCAAGAAGCAAAAGGAAACACTTCAGGTGTTGGTGAGGAGCATATCCAGACTTCATCCCAAGAAAATGCTGTGGATGAGAAATCAGGAGGTGGTAAAAAGGGCTCACCCTCTAATGCCAAGAAAGACATGCTTCGACAGAAGACATTTCAATTTGAGAAAAATTATAAAGGTCGCCTCTCCAAGGGGGCTTTTAAGGCCAAAGTAGCTGCTTGGGGAAGTATGGTGTTGGATAAATCACTGAAGTCACAATCTGGTTCTTCTAGTGCAGTAATGAAGGGAGCTTATTCCAAGTTAACTACTCCTGCTGGAACTAGTAGCTCCCCTGTGGAAGGAAACAATAGTGTGCCTGTTAGCATTGCTAAAGATCCTGCCATACTATTACCTGCAGGAATTTCCAAATCTCATAAATCTTCTGTCTCTCATACAGACCCTCGTTCAAAGGGTGAAATCAATGTTTCTGATACTCCTAAAGTGATTGATTATTTGGCTTCAATCCCATTTGACGAAACTCTCCAGAAGTACATCCCTCGAGATGACAGAGAAAAGGCCATTCTGATGCTTGTCCCTCATAAGCAAGCACTTGAGAAAGAACTCCAAGGATGGACGGATTGGGCTAACGAGAAGGTCATGCAGGCTGCACGAAGGCTCGGAAAGGACCTGGCGGAGTTGAAAGTTTTGAGGCAAGAAAAGGAAGAGATGGAAAAATATAAGAAGGAGAAGCAAACTTTGGAGGAGAGTACCATGAAACGGCTATCTGAAATGGAGTATGCATTGTCTAATGCCACTGGCCAGATGGAGGTGGCTAACTGCACCATTCGTCGGCTTGAAGAGGAGAACAATGAGTTGATGGAGGATCTGGAGGCTGCTAAAATGAAGGCACTACGATCTCTCTCTGATTTGCAGGAAGCTGTGAGGAGGGAGCAGGAGTACCAAAAGAGATTGCAGTCGTGGGAAGCTGAGAAGGTTTTAATCCTTGAGCAAATGACAAATGTGAAACACCAAATATCTGCTTTGAACAATCGAGTTGAAAAGGCCAAAGCACGTCAGGATCAGTTCAAGGTATTCTCTACCCAAAAAAAAGAAGCTTTATCAAAACTTAGAATATCTCTAATATCTTGACTCTTGATGTTGGTGTATAAATTGTCATTCTGGATATCCATGAGTTTAGCTCATGTTCAAATATTGGAACACTCATGTTCAAGCTCCATAAGTATATCTCATACGAATAACTTTTGTCCAACTTTTATCAGATGCAGCATGATTATCCAAAACCATAAGCTCAAGTTATGATATATTTTTCCAGGTTCTGTTGAAGCAGGAAGAGAAGGAAAAAGTAAAAGCTATGAGGCAAATCGATTTGTTGAGGCAGAAAAAAGAAGAAGCAGCAGCTTCAATGAAAGCAGAAGCGGACAACATAAAACGAATGGCAGAAATGAACATGCAGAAATGCGAAGACGACATCAATAATCTAGGGAAAATGATCTCCGAATTGAGGCTCGAGTCTGATAAATCAAAAATTGCAGCTCTTAATATGGGATATGGTGGTAACCTCCAAGGAATGCAGCTTCCCAAAATCACAAAGAGGTTGGCTGTCTTTCAGGACAACTTTGGGGCCGGAGACCTGAGTCCAGAAAGGGAATGCGTTATGTGCATGGATGATGAGATCTCTGTCGTTTTCCTGCCATGTGCTCATCAGGTTCTTTGTGATAGCTGCAGTGCTCTACATGAAAAGCAAGGTATGAATTATTGTCCTTCTTGCAGGGCAACAATCCAGAAACGGGTTTCGGTCAGTTATCGTGAAGATTAGTATCAGGATGGTAGGGAACTGGAACTGCTGATGTGAGAAATAGTAAAAATGATGATGCAGTTCTTTGGGAAACATGGTTTAACTTTTAGAATTTTAATATGGCCTTATAATTGCCATTAGTAATAAGTTTCCAACCAGAAAACTATCTAGAAGCAGGAAAAATGATTAGAAAGTTAGATGGTGAAGTTGGGTAAATGTACAATGTGATTTTGCACTTTCCTATCTACAAATCTTTTTTCCTTACCTCAATGTTGGTCTTATAATGGTTTATGCATGCTGGATGTCTGGATGAATTTTGAGTGTTCTAAAACAAGATTTTTTATTTTCTATTTTTAAGAGAAGAGAGGGAAAAAAGTTGTATTTGAAAACTTGATACGTATTTATGAGATAATATATCTTTCGTGGTGTTCTGGAAACATAAAGAAAGCATTTTGTTTGAACAAAATCTAAACTTACGTGCAAATTTGAGCAAAAGTTGAATCAAAACTACACAACTTGAACATATATAGCTGACTTTCGGTACTATTAAAATTTGTTCAAACTTGATTTAATGGTAAATTAAATACATTCAAATCTAAATTTTAAAAATTGATAGCAATTAAAACAATTTACACAAAAACTCATATGAAACGGATCCTTACTACCCTTGAATTGAATCAATATCTACAAATTTTCTAATGAATTACTAAGTGTGTGGGTTATGGGTTGACTCGTGTTATGAAAAAAAATTCATGAGACGGTCTCACACAAGACTTACTCTACAATTTAAATGTATAAGGAATATTACCTATGTAATATACGGATTATTGTTCAATATCATAATATATAATGATTTGTTATACCAATATATATGATATGTACATTAAATACTAATCACAAGGGTGCTATAGAGTCTTTTGTACTGTTCAGCTATGTCAACACTCAACAGTGTCACTGCATGTTTTTTTGCTCTATAGAACTTATGCAAACTGCATTCAATTCCACATGTTAAGAGATAATTCAGGATAGTAGATATTTCTGATTTGATTTTATTCTATGTCTATACTAGATTGATTTATTTCCTTTATTATATGATCTCTTGTTGTAACTTGTATTCTATATATTATTAGTGAAATATTGTTTACGATCCTCAATTAAGGAAAACTAAATCCTATCACACCACAATATCTTTTTATCTTGTTTTTCAATGTCAAAACTGACTCATTAGGGTTATCTTTGATTGCATCAAGTATTCTCTTTGCCAAATACTTGTAATCTGTCTGATTATTTTGAATCCTATAAGTACAAGTGTATTTACCCTTAAGTGTCTTAATCGAAAATGTTTTTGTTTTCTGACAGAAGCCCTCAATCTCTAGTTACACCCACCCTTACACTTAATAGTTATGATTTTGGATTCATTTTTTATGAAAGTCAACTCATACCCTTTTCTAATTGACCAGTCCTACAACACCTCTTTAAAGACCTCCCTAGAAGAAAATTTCATACCAACAGAAAGCTCAAACTAACTTATATCCACCCCTTTTGCCCACTCCGCATTCCCCTCCCCTAGCTGATTAGTTTCTACCTCTTCCTCACCATATCAATCTACTTTCTCCCTTCCCAAGTATGCCCCCTCTTGATCCATCCCTTCTGCCATTTTCCTCTTTTTTCTTTCACTTAACAATTGTCTGCATTTCCTAAACACAAACCTTGCAAATATGTCATCATCTTTAGGCCCCTCAAAGTCCTCTAACATCCAAGAGGGGCATGAAGATGATACATCACTCCCACTACCAACCTTGTATGACTCATGACATGAGTCATCCAAGTCAATTTCAACACCCTATCTCTGTCCCTCTGTCTCCTCTCCCATTCCCCAGCCTCAACCTCAGTCTCAGCCTCATCTAATCTGCACTCTCCCCATGCACCAACCTCTTTCTCATCCTCAGCAGCCACACCCTCATTATTTCCCAACTCAGCCTCAGTCTCAGTACTTAATCACTCTCCCCTGCACCAACCTCAGCCTCAGTACCCTGCCCATCAACACCTAACTCAACCTATTTTCCCTCTTCTTCACCATCCAGTACAGTTTTGTCATAATAGATTGAGGGGACTAACTTTTGTGTGGATATCACATTATCCTCACTATCCACAACAAGAAGAGGACCTTGTCATAATAGATTGAGGGGACTGACTTTTGTGTGGATATCACATTACCCTCACTGTCCACAACAAGAAGAGGACCTGGATGGTCCTCAAAATAAAAGGGAATCACAGACAATCTCTTGTACTCTTTGAACAGTGATATCAAACTTTGATCATCTCTGATCACCTTCAACCCTTTATCAAGATCTACCTCGGGTGAACAAGAATACACTTCTACATTTGAGTTTTTCTCATTGCATTGTTTATAAATCTTTAGTAGATTGTTAAAGAAAAACCTATCTACATTAACAGGTGGTATGTGTACCCTCACCCATCCACATATTTCAATTTTGAGAGCATCCTAAAACTACCCCCACCCATGCATCAAATATAAAGTACTCACCATCATCAGCCATAATTTGGAACAACAAGAAAGCAGACACATTTAATCAAACTAATACCTTATTAAATAAAACATTCAACACAATACAATCAAATACAATCATACAATCAGAATTCAGAAATACAATTAAATTAACCTCATACATACAATCAGAATTTAGAATACACCTCATACATGTTCATAAATACAATCAATTAATACATGTTCATAAATTAGTAGCATCAAATAAGCATAAATCCCTATAATTCAGAAACTGACATAAAATTGAAACCATCAACTCAAAATTAAAAAGGAAAAAAGATAAATACCATAAATTCAGAAAGACATTAATCCTTAAAACCCTAAATCCCTAAATTGATAAAGCCCTAAAACCCTAAAGCCCTAAATCTTTAAATTGATAAAGCTTTAAAGCCCTAAATCCCTAATTCCCTAGTTCAGGAAACCTTAAATCCCTAATTAAGGAAACCCGAAATCCCAAAAAATTAGCAAAAAACCCTAAATCCCTGATTCCGGAAACCCTAACTCCCTAATTCAAGAAACCCTATACTCCTATTTCAGGAAACCCGAAATCCCTAGAAAATTAGCAAAAAACTCTAAATCCCTAATTCTCTAATTCTGGAAACCCTAAATAATCTCTATTTCAGAAACTCGAAATTCCTAAAAATTAGCCAAGAACCCTAAAATCAAAATCATTTAAAAATATCATCTACTAAATATTTTAGGATTTGAAGCGGAAACAAAAACGAAAACACAAGTTTTGTGTTGAAGCAGAAAACTAAAAATCAAGCCACTGTTTGAAAAATGAGGAATATTTCAGAAATTAATCTACCCGATATCATCTAAACCCTGAACACATTGTTAGTTTATGCTTTCAATCAGAAAATGAACTCAAAAACACAAGACTCAGAGCCAAAATCACAACATGCAACCTACATTTTCGAATGAGAACAGCGAAACAATGCGCCCAACCCCGACACAAATACACCCAACCTTGACACAAATATGCCCCACCCTGACACACCTCCATTCACATGGCTTCGACGAATGCTAGAAATTAACGTAAATAAGGGAAGATTTGGAAAAACAACGAGATTTGGTCGGATATTGGACGAGATACCTTTCAAGCCCTAACCTCTCTCTCAACCCTCTAATTCGCGAAGGAATTCCAAATATTCCTTTTAGGGTATATTAGGGACATAACAAGAAGTGAGATGTCAAAATTCACAGCATTAATACCAGTTAAATTAAATAAAACATATGTCGACTTTCTGAAATCACACCGACGCTGCATTTAGTAAACACCGGGGGTTGGCGTAATTAACCCGAAAGAAATGTGAAAAAACTGTGGAAAACGATCTCATGAAGAATAGAGGTTGAAATCACGCTGCGGCAAATCGCAGAGGATTTGTTCAGAATCGTCGAATAAATCAAGTATCACTGCAAATGCTTCCCTTGATTATGACCCGTTTATCCTAATTTCAGTCATCGAAGTAGAAACTTTTCCACCAAAACCAGGTTGGATTTTGGCTGTATACGTAAGATTAGGTCGCAGATGATGCTATTACTTTGATTAATGAACTGGTAATAATGGGGCCACGCCTTTCTGTTTCTTATTTCACAAAATTGACTAATACTGATGCTCTCTGTTGCCCTTTACCTGTTCGACGAAATGCTTGAACAGGATGCTTCTGCAGCTTATGATTGATTGATTTTGACTTGGGAATGGCCAAACGTTTCTAGAAACCTAACCTCCAAGTCAACGCTCTTATCAAAGGGGTTTTCTTGGAAGGAAAGATGGCCGAAGGGGTAAAATTGTTGGAGAGAGCAATCTGTGTGACATGATCAACTTACATATCATACCGTGATAAATGTGTGTGATATTTAATGTGTTGGTCTGATATTGTGCTTCAAATTTTATGTTCACTTTCATGTATTTTAATACATTGTTAGATACGCTTTTCATGCTGAATAAAATCTGAAGGCCAGAATTGTAATGTAGAGGGATAAAGAATTTGTTTCTTGAGATTTCTTCGTCTTTAATTATTTTTAGGCTCTTCTATTATGGAAGGGAAAAGTATTTTTGTATTAATGCTTTTAAGTTACTAATGTGGTGTGCATTTGAGTAAAGCAACTGCTCGGAAGCGATTGGCATTTGCAGTATATCTCCTAAAGCATTGATAACAATTTCATACTCGTGCCTTAATTTAATGACATTAATTGTACGGGCTCTTCAGGGATTGCATTATTGTGTCCGATCATGTGAATCAAGGTCGGGTTGGGTCCAGTCCCGTATAAAAGATGTGGGCCCTAATTTCCTTATAATGCCAAGGCTCAAACATATTTGTATTCTCAACAATATCACACTGTTAGATATGGAAATACTTTAATTTCCAGAAGGGGGTATCACCTTCATTCATATAAACTCCTATGGCATTGAGCCAGTGGAGAAACTGATGTCCCACTCAACCTGCCTCATAAAAACACTAAGAACCCTAGCTTCAACATCACAACAAGATACATGTCTGCTTCTCATATACTACTAATTCACTCACCGCAGATGCAGAACACCACCTTGGTGTGCAATCGAGGCACCACCCCCTTCATCATATATAGGTCTCTCCTCTCTGTATTCGATCTCCCCATGCACACTTTATATGATTCTGTATCTTTTGTTTCTCATCTTGCTGCAGTTAAATTATGACAGTATTATTCTCTTTATATTGGGAGCATCAACTATGTTGGGGCTGACACTGGCAGCAAGTGGATGGTTGAACAATCTAATAGTATTCTTGCATTTTGCTTCTATGTAATCCAAGCTATTGTTTTCTTACAGCTACAGGGTTTGATTCTTCTGGTTCTCACTGTGACTGACAGTAGATGGCTTGAGGCCAAGTGCCTGCAGTGAACCAGGCTCAAATTTCTGTGCCACTCCATCAGGGTTTGACGATGAAGTGTCTTCAAGAACAGAAAGAATCGGCTTCTTGAATTTGCTGCAACATGACCTTCATACTCGATGTCTTCTATTATTAATTTTCTTCTTCACAAGATATTAGAGGTTTATTTTGTGGATGTCAGTTCCTGCCCATTGGTTTTCGATGCTTGATTACAATTCGGATTGGAATTTGTGCTATTCGTGTTTGAACATGCCATTACTGAGTAGTGTGATTGCCAATTCAGATGTTTTATAAATTTGTTAATGTAGCTCATTATTTTCCTCACACACTTTAACTTGAGGTTGCTATCAAGTTTTATAATATACGTGTGAATGTATCTGATTTATAATTAAATCAGGTTTGAACAAATTTTAATCGAACCAAAAGTGAGTCATGTTCAGGTAATTGTGTAATGTGCACCAAAGTTTAGATTTTTTCAAACATAAAATTACATTGAAGTATGTTTTATATTTTCAGAACACCATCGAAAATATGTTCTCATAAGTACATATATAACAAGTTCCAGTTTCCCACCATCTCATGCTAATCTTCACCATAACTGACCCAATCCCTTTTCTTAACCTGCTCCCTCGTCCTCTTTGTCTCGGCCTGAAAATAAACAAAAATCCAGTTAATGGTAATCACAACTTAAGTTCGATCCCAAACTAATCCATATATCACAACAAAAAACGATACATAAATTATACCTGATAACGATGGATCTGATGTGCTAATTGTCACATGTTTAATAAGCCTCGTATATAGTTAGGTGGTTCACAAATGCCTAAATTCTTGATGATCGACCAGTCTAACAACCTTATAGTACGTCATTGGATATATATTGGATCAAATCCAAATCCAGAGCAAGTGAAATATGAGGAGAGGGAGGGGTTGGGGCTGCAGTAGGAGGAAGAAACTTAAATCTTTGAGTGGATATATGGATTCCATAAAACAGGAAATGGAGTATGTATATATATTATGTATGGGTGAAAATAAGGGGCGAGACTCTCAGTAGAAAATAACACCCACTATCATCTATCTTGCAAACCAAAACATTTTCTAACAAGGAGACATTTGTCATGGCACTTTTTCTAGGATTTTAAACTTGTGATTCTAGGGTTTGCTTGATAAGTTGATTAGCCATGCAGCTGAAGAATTGATATACAATGAGTCGATAGATAGATATAGGCAGAGATCTAGAAGAATGTAGGTTACGAGTAGAAAGATGTCCATGCACGAGGGTTAGGGGAAATATATAATAGGAAAGACCCCGCTATTAACACCCTCTAATTTACGAATATAAAACCTCCTTTATATTTTTCTATTATCTATTTTGTCTTTAATTATTCAAGAAAGTTACAAATAAAATTGAAACACACTCTTACTTTACCTTCAACCCACCTCTTCTTTTCTTATTCCACAAATTAGGCTTCACAATTTTATCTTCTTGCAACATTAATTATTGAACAAAACATATGGAGATCAATACAAATCTATATTTTTGTGTGGTCAAACGTTTTCTATTTTTGGTGAAGTTTTTAAAAATCGTTCGACTCGAACCAAAGCAAGATTGCTCACATATTCGAATACATATATATGGTTGAACATATTAAAAATATTCTTGCTTGCAAAATGGAACAGATCTGAAGCCCAAGTTGTTATTGTCAAAATTTATTTATAAGATTAATCACGAGAAGACATAACCTATATATGAATCTATAATAGCCTCTTCTTATATCATAATATAATATCAGAACTTTCTTCATTTCTCTCTCACCTAGTTCAAAATGTTTCTGCTCTTATAATCGAACGTTTTACAATCTTTTTTCATTTATTGGTTGAATTTGTTAAACTGTTCGCGATTTTGTATTCAAATTTCTTAATTTTAGACAATCGAAATTCTTTACGACAAAACATGACGAAAAACATACATCCCGCATCTCCATGAAATTACCAAGGTCCATTGCTATTAAGACAAAAAAAAAATTGTTCTTATAGAATTTATGAGAAAAAATCTAAGATACTTATAGTTTCAATATCAAAGAATTAAATTCTGAATAAGATTAAAATCTAAGTAACGTGCAAGAATTGTAGTTTGAATAGAATTAATGTTTGAAGAAAATTAGAATTTTAATAGATTAGGATGTAAATAACTATTAATATATATATATATAAATTTTATAAATTATATAAAATGATATTTTAGTCGACATTTACAAGGTTATTTTTGTCAAAAAATTTAGAAGGGTGTATTTAGAAATAAATGGGTGTTAATAGCCGTAGCCTTTGGGAAAAATAGTTTTCTCCTTTATTCTTCAAAAAAAACAAGAATTTTTATACAGACCTGTCCCACGTACATAAATACGCACTCTCAGGCGCTCTTACGTACGCTCAAATCCATCTAAATTCGTTTTAGGTGTTCTATCATATCTTTATTATATGTTATTTATACCTCTTATGCTTGCCAGAAGAAGAACTTGAGTCTATATTGTTTCAAATATGCAAATTTAGTGGTTTTCTTGATTACACTACTTGTTTCATTGGATTACATAGATAATATGAGAAATATATGAAGTGATGTTTTTTTTTTTTTTTTAAATATCAAAAGAATGATACCACCCGTTTCAAGACAATCTATGTATAGAAATGGGACCAAATAATTTGGTTAATGCACTTCTTACTCCTCAAGTTGAAGTGACGTAAAATGAAGGTCATTGTTGTAATTTTGGTCATTATGTCCAGGCTATGCTTCTATGTTTTAGAGAAAGGTAAAATATTACTTAGCATAGCAAATTCTCTTGTCACTTATGAATCAATTCTTCCAACAAATAGTGTGGTGTTGATGGAAAGTAAGTTAAAAACAAAATTCTCAAGAATAACTTGCAACCGTGAAATTTCAAATTGTCAAGATAAACTAGTATATATAAAGATTTCCGACCCACCACTCGTTGGTGTGACCTAATGGCTTAAGTTTATTCTACCAAATGTTATTTCTAAGTCACAAAGTGCAATGAAATCTGATAGACTATAAAGATAATGCAATGATCATTTGTTGATAAATAAAAAGAAGATAATTAAACACAATGGTCGCCTTTGAAGGTTCACTCTATGAAAAAGAATAAAAAAATGAGATCTGGCCACTTAATTAGCTCTAAAATTGGACACGAGCATATCATCCAGTGGAGTGGTCTTTCTTCTATGTTAATAAATTTCACAAAACCTTACATAAATGGTTTCAACAATAATTCCCATGACATAATATAAATTGTAGGATTTAGATTATGAGTTGACCAGCTTCAGTTAATAAGATCATAAATCTATGAAACCTCTAATTTTGGTTTTGGATTTTCTTCTTTGTTAAGATGTGCACAAGTGTGGTGATATTCTCGGTTTCAGCCATATCCTAGTAGATAATTCTTCGGAAAGATTACAGCGAATATGTTTTGTACGTGCATGAATGGACTCGAGTATTACACCAAGTTTCCCTTGTCCCAAATCATCAAACTTTAAAACCCGAAAAGCAATTATAAACTATACAACCCAATTTCATATTACAAAATATGTCCCTTAATTTAAAATTTAAAATATGTGCAGAACCATCCCAAATTCATAATAAGCATAAGCCAAACATGTCATAGTCTGCTTATTTAGGAATTTCTCAAGGACAACCTTCGCCTAAATACGCTATATATAGATCTCAACTTCGAGAGATATCTATCAACGATCTCCCCTTCTAATCTTCACTTACATGATTGTCACTCTTAAGAGGTCTTTGAACCAACACAAATGGTAAACCTGCAAACAGAATCCGATATACAATGATCTCTTTATAATCATAATTTTCAATGAAATAGATTTGATATTCTTATATTCCTAGTGGTAGACATCACATTAGGTGAAACAAATTAAAGGCACAAATCAGAATAGATGTAAATAACATTTAATAGTTGTACACTTATAATACAAATCAGAATAGATGTAAAAATCATATAATAGTAGACTTATAATAACGCATGAAAATAAATATACATCCACATTATATTCATCATCAACAAACAATAAAGAGTAGCACTTGGGTGCCCCCGGGGTACGGATCCAGGATCCGTACCCCCAACCCGACCCGAAATATATATATATATATTTTTTCTTTTTTCTCTCTATTTTTTCCATCTTCTTCTTCTTCCCTGATCTTCTTCTTTTTCTTTTTTTTTTCTTCTTCTTCTTCTTCTTCTCCGATCATTTTCTTCTTCTTCTTCTCCGATCCTCTTCCTCCTCCTCTTCTTCTTTTTCTTCTTCTTCTTCTTCTTCTTCTTCTTCTTCTTCTTCGATCCTCTTCTTCTCCTCCTCTTCCTCTTCTTCTTCTTCTTCTTCTTCAGCGTCAGTTTCTGGCAGTCTAAAACTCCGCAGATCTTCTCTCTCTCCGCCTCTGGAATCCATGGATGTGCCTATACATATATCTCTCTACATTTAAATTGAATCTGAACGAGAATAAAAATGTTAATCAATTTCATCGAATTATCAACTTCCTTCACCTTCAGATATACATCCACGGCTCGATAGAGTCCGTCGTCGAAAAGTCTGGCGTGATCCGGCAAAGCGACGGCGAGGTCATAAAACTTCTCCGGCTTCAAATTAGCATCGGAAGCAATCTCCGATAAGTAGCCGTCGATCAATTTTTCCACGAGCATAAGCGCCGCGGATCTGAGGCCCGTGTTGTCATCTTCTTCGTCTTCAGATTTGTCTTCCAGTCCTTGGAGAAAATACTCTAAAATCCTCTCCACACAATCCACATCGTACAACGTTTCGTTCAAATAGGAATAACTCGGGATCAGAAGATCATCTAAAGTCGCTAGCTCTAATTGTAATCCGATTTTCTTCTCCAAAGTTAATCTACAAGGCTCAGAAGCATTCAGAATATAGGCTGTTCGCAATAATCTGAAGAGAAATCGCGTGGCGTTTGAAGCAGATGGCAAGGTTTTCTCTTTAGGGAGGTTGGAAATAATCGTCTCGAGAAGCTCTCTCTGGTCGTTCTCCGTCGGCACACTGGTGGAAGACGACGGTGGCTTGCGAGTTGTGCGCGAAATTCCGGGAATGTACTTGTTCGCGTAGTGAATCAAACAGCTCTCTATTATTTCCCCGTTCACATTCAAAGCTTTCATGGCGGAAATCAGCCTCTGGAAGAATGTCAAACTGAGAAACCCCAAATCTTCTAACCATGAATCCGCCGCTGCTCGTGTAACATTATTGAATCTTCTCCGTGGATTGGCTTCATTCACATTCTGGTTGTTTGCAGCTCCGTCGTTCACCGGCCAACCAAACAGCGACGGATCTGTTGTGGCGGCCTTGGTGGCGATAGCTTCAATACTGCTGCTTCTTCATCTTCTTCCATCTTCATTGCTGCTTCTTCATCTTCGTCCATCTTCATTGCTGCTTCTTCATCTTCTTCTATCTCTCCATCTTTAGTTTCTTATTATTCTTCAACCTTCGAGATGGGGAGATACATAGAAGAATTACCAATTGTGACTATAGATCTTGCATCCAACATACCACTAGATGATTTGCAGAAATATTTCGAAGTGAAAGATAATGAAAATCGAGATATATTATGTAATACCACAGAAGCATACACGTAATACCTTAAAGGTATTTATGTAATACCCGAAAGAGAATTATGTAATACCTGAAAAGTGATTATCAAATACCTTAAATGTGAGTATGAATGTGTAATACCATATAGATAAAAATGTAATACCTTAAACATATTTATGTAATACCTGAAACATATTTTATGTAATACCTGAAACATATTTTATGTAATACTTTAAGGATAAATATGTAATACCTTAAACTATAAGCAGTAATACCTTAAAGTTTAAACAGTAATACCTTGAAGTTGAATATGTAATACCTTATACTCAAAAGCAGTAATACCTTAAAGGTGAGTATGCAATACCTTATACTCAAATATGTAATACCTCAAAGGTGCATATGTAATACCTTATGTTTTAAACTCAATACCTTAAAGATAAATGTGTCATACCTTAAAAATGTGTCATACCTTAAGAGTATATACGTAATACCTTAAGAGTATACACGTAATACCTTAAGAGTATGTGTATAATACCTATCACTGAATGGAATTTGGTGTGCGCGAGCGCACACCAGCATAGCTGCAGACGCGCGTGGGGGCGCGTGGGCGCGCATGAAGATGGCCCACGCGCCGGGTCAGGTTGGGGGCACGGATCTAAGATCCGTACCCCGGGTGCACCCAAGTTTTTGCCAACAATAAAACGACATGACTATCCAACAATATGCAATACTCCCACATGGATCACTTATAATTATTTCCATCTCCAACCAACCAATAGAAGGAGACCTCACTTATACAACAAAAGAACAACACAAAGACTCAAAATAAAATGGGCTTGGACAATATTTTTGATAATCGATCATTTATTGATCTCCACTTGTGTATCTAGGGTTGCGTGAAAATGGCGCGCTCATCCTCCTCTCTGAAGCGCCTCCGAGGTCTCATTTCCACCACCACCTACATCACCAACCATTTGCTTCCTCCTCCTCCTCCTCTCCTCTTCGTTAAGAGTTACAGTGATGAAAGCACCCGCCAATCCCGATATAACATGGTCTCAACATATGGATTCTGGTCACCACCGGATTATACAGGATATTTGCAAGGACAGGATTTCAAGCATTGGTTTATTATCATGGATTCCCGTCTTACTCCAAATCTTTCTAATGAGCAACTAATTAATTTCTATGTTCAAACCCTAGCTAAAGTCCTCGACAGTGTGGAGGAAGCCAACGAGAAGATTTATAAGGTCACCCTCGACCCTCGTCGTGACTTGGGCTTCGGCTGTCTGGTCAATTGGGAGATCGCCTTTAAACTATACAGTTTGCATCTCTCTCTCTCTCTCTCTCTCTCTCTCTCTCTCTCTCTCAATCTAGCTATCACTTTCTTTCTTTTGTTAACAGATTCTTATTTTTGTGTTAACAGATTTGCCTGAAGTTGCCTATACAATCCCGGATTCTTATTGGGGATGCAAAGACTATGGAGGTAAGCCTTTTAAACAAACAAATGTCTTGACGTCTTTTTGCTCTTTTTTCTGTATGATATGAAACTTCAAGATTTTGGTAATACAATTTGTGTTTAATTCTATTGTTTTATTTTGTGGAATTATTATATCTTGATATTGAGAATGGCCATGTTGAGCTTCAATTTAAAAGGGTGTTAAGTCATAAAGGCGAAGACTTATGTGAATTGTTAATTCATATGACGTTAATTATGAATCTCCTAGGTTGCTTTTCTTTCTAATAAGATACACAGCAGCCAAACTTGCTTTTCTTTCTTCTTCATAATATACAATTCTCCAACTATCATATTCTTTATCTCTCTCTCGGTTGTATAAGTTAGGTCTCCTTCTATTGGTTGGTTGGAGATGGAAATAATAGAGAACAACACAAAGGCTCAAAGTAATAATAATTATAAGTGATCCATGTGGGAGTATTGCATATTGTTGGATAGTGTCTTTTTATTGTTTGTTGATGATGAATGTGGATGTATATTTATTTTCATGCGTTATTATAAGTCTACTATTATATGATTTTTACATCTATATATTCTGATTTGTATTATAAGTGTAGAACTATTAAATGTTATTTACATCTATTCTGATTTGTGCGCTTTTGTTTCACCTAATGTGATCTCTACCACTAGGATATAAGAATATCAAATTTATGTCATTGAAAATTATGATTATAAAGAGATCATTTGGCATGGACCTAAGTCCATGCTTTGCACTTTATGTGTTATGTTATTATAAGCATTTAGATTGTTTTTATGATTACAAAGAGATCAAACTAAGGTGTTAATGTTTCATGGACACTCATTGAAAATTATGGGTAAAAATTCCTTCTATATATCAATCCCAGTAAACACCTTTACATATAGCATTGCTGCACATGTTTTTGGAATATTTTGCTGCAACCTAGATTCCCCTCTTCAAATGTAAGAGGTGTGCTGAAAGTTTGTTAAAGAATGCAATCAAGACTATAGAAAAATCTTAAGGAAGTAACATGCTTATGACATACAAACTGCTGGTGAAGCGAGTGTTTATGAGAATTGTATACCTGATTCTGTTTGCAGGTTTACCATTTGTGAAAGGGAAGATCGTTGAAAGGGGAGATCATTCAAAGATCTCCGAAACAAGAACAGAGGGTGACAATCATTAAAGTGGAGGTCAAATGGGAGATCGTTGGCTTATGCATGCATGTTTGTCATAACAATTATTAAGAAATCGGGATGGCTAGCTCTGCAGATATTTTTAATTATAAATTAAGGGACATGTTTTGTAATATGAAATTGAGTTGTAATGTTTATAATTGTTTTTAGGGTTTTAAAGTTTGATGATTTGGGACAAAAAAGGTGGAAGTTTAGTGTAATATTCGTGCATAAAACCTATTCTCTGTAATCTTCCGAAGAATTATCTATTGGGATATGGCTGAAACCGAGAATATAAATTGTGCACATCTTAAGAAAGAAGAAAATCCAAAACCAAAATTGGAGGTCTCATAGATTTATGATCTTATTAAGTGAGAGATCTCTTATTAAGTGAAGCACGTTAACTAAAGTCCAACAATTTAAATTATATCATGGGAATTATTGTTGAAACCACCTTATGTAAGGTTAAATTTAAGCCGAATGGTTTCGACTTTTCATAATGACTCAATATGCATGCAGTATTGCATTCAGCATTTGCTCCATTGGAGTAACTCTAGCAACTTATTTTAATTGTTTTTTCTTCAGCTTATATACTGCTTCTTTTATACTCCCTCCATCCCTGCTAACTTTGCTTACTTTCCATTTTTATTTGTCCCATCTTATTTTGCCAGCCAAAAATGGCAAAGAAAAATTTACCCCCTTACCCCTCCATTTCTTTCATTTTACAATTTTTGCACTAAAAAAGCACACATTAATTACAAAATTACCACTCAAAAACATTAAAATAACGTATCACATCAAAGTCAATAGTTTTTTCTTAGACTCCGTGCCGGTCAAACGTAGACAAATTTAGCCGGGACGGAGGTAGTAGCAGTTACAGGCATTGTCTATTTTGAAGATAACTTGAGCTGGGTTTGGGGTTTTGGCATATACATGCATAGCAGCTAGTACTCTGGGATTAGCCCTGTTCTTGATTGGAAATCGGCTTACTGCACCCTAGCTAGCATTGACGATGAAGTGTCTTCAAGAACAGAAAGAATCGGCTTCTTGAATTTAACAAAATTGACTATGATGTGAAAATCGAAGTAGATTCCCAAAGACAAGCATAAACATGCATGAGAGAGATCTGTTATTCAGACTTCCGTTTGTCTCGAGGCTTTCATAATGTTCATGTAAACCCTTATGTAAACGTATGTATTTACTCCTGTTATATTAAATGATTATAGTAAGAAAAAAATCATGGTAATTGTAATAAGGATAAATTTATTCTTTTATCATCATCCTACCCAGCTTCCCACCATCTCATACCAATCTTCTTCACCAGCTAGCCATTGCTAATGACCTGCTCTCTCATCCTCTTTCCTACCTGAAAATAACATTTGCAAAAACAAAAATCCAGTTAATGGTAATCACAACTTTAAGTTCCCAAACTAATCAATCACAACAAAAACAATACATAAATTATACCCGATAACAATGGATCTGATGTGCTTGTCACATGTATAATGAGCCTCATAGTGTTAGGTGGTTCACAAATGCCTAAATTCTTGATCCGTCCCGTGGCAAGATCATGCATCAACAGAGTACGATTTGCGTCCTCAAAAAGTATTATATCCTTTCCCCAGAATCCTAAGGGTATATCAGCCCCAACAACACATAAATCATGGATTTTTCTCCATGATTTATCCTCATTCAAAGTCCAGATACTAAAACACTTATCAACAGCATACGATGGATACACTACAACACAGAGTAATCCATCATAATCCAAGAAACGCATATTATAAAAGAAGGAGTCTGCCTTAGATCTATCCGGTATAGACAAAGGTTCAAACTTTTCAGTAGAAAAGTTGAAGGACATGATGCACGAGTCACTCCCAGCATCGATGACACCTAGCCAATAATACACCCCATTCACATAAACAGATTTTTGAGGTAACGGGTAAATTTTAGGATAAGGTATGAGTCTCCATGAATCACTCTTTAAGGAATAGACTTCTAAATGGCGAACTACATCATTGAATGTACATTCCTCATCCTGATTATCGAAGTTTTCGACCAGTCTAATAACCTTATAATCATTGGATATTGGATCAAATCCAAATCCAGAGCAAGTGAAAACCACAGAAATATGGGGAGAGGGAGGGGGTGGGGCTGCAGTAGGAGGCAGAAACTTAAAATATTGAGTGGATGGATTCCAAAGAACAAGTTTGCCCTCTAAATAGTTATCCCCCAAACACAACAAACCATTTGCACTGCCGATTATCTCCACCGGATTCCGAGATCCGGTCGGAAATGGAGTATATATATTATACATGGGTGAAAATAAGTGGCTCTCCTCCCCCTCAGTAGAAAGTAAAGTGAAATAACACCCACCACAATCTTTCAAACCATAACATTTTCGAACAAGGAGACATTTCCTATTTTCATGGCACTTTTCTAGGGTTTTTAACTTAAGACAAGAACTTGTGATTCTAGGGTTTGAGGCCACATACCTTGAGCTCTTGACTAGACCCTTGATCAATCGATTAGCCATGCCACTGAAGATTTGATGGAGTGGAGAAGAAGTAATGTTGGCAACTCTCTCCCTATACTTGAATTGAAGCCAGGTACGATTATAATGAGTTGTAATGGTCCTATTATTTTTTATTTGCTTCATTTAATTATCAGCATTTTGTGTGTGTGTGTGTGTTATAACTTATTAGTAACATGTGTATTTTATGTACATATATATTGTTATAATAAATTATATTATTACAAATCATATATATTGTTATAATAAATAATAATCCACATATCATGTCACCTTCAATTTAAGTTGTTCAAATTGCTAGCAAATTGATTTAAAATTTAGGTTTGAATGTATTTAATTTACACTAAAATCAAGTTTGTACAAATTTTAATAGTAACAAAAGTCAGCCATGCTAGAGTTGCGTAGTTTTTTACTCAAATTTGCACCAAAGTTTAGATTTTGTAATGCATCCACATATCCAGCATGCATAAACCATTACAAGACCAACATTGAGATGAGAAAAAAAGATTTGTAGATAGGAAAGTGCAGAATCACATTTACCCAACTTCACCATCTAACTTTCTAATCATTTTTCCTGTCTTCTAGATAGTTTTCTGGTTCAAAACCATATTTCCCAACAAAACTGCATCATCATTTTTACTATCTCTCACATGATCAGCAGTTCCAGTTTCCTACCATCCTGATAAGTATCTTCACGATAACTGACCGAAACTCGTGTTGCCCTGCAAGGACAATATATAATTCATACTTTGCTTTTCATGTGGAGCGCTGCAGCTTCACAAAGAACCTGATGAGCACATGGCAGGAAAACGACAGAGATCTCATCATCCATGCACATAACGCATTCCCTTTCTCGACTCAGGTCAAAGTTGTCCTGAAAGACAGCCACCATATCCCATATTAAGAGCTGCGATTTTTGATTTATCAGACTCGAGCCTCAATTCGGAGATCATTTTCCCAAGATTCTTGATGTCGTCTTCGCATTTCTGCATGTTCATTTCTGCCATTCGTTCCAAGATATGAATGGAGGTTACCACCATATCCCAAGATTCCTTCCCAACATAGAGATCGAAAAAACCTAGTCGAGAAGGAATGAGAGCTGAGCTTCACACTCTCAGTTAGTATCTTCTAATGCAGGTTAATCAATCCTATCATGTATATGTATGTATACATGCACAATGGCATACCAGTCGAGCTTAGTATACTCACGTAACATGTGAGGTGACCTGTAAATCTTCACAAGCGTCCAGTATAGAAACTCTTCAACTTCGAGCTCTCCTACTCTTGCAGCATAGATGGCGATCAATCTGGATTATATGAACAAAAAACATGAGACAAGAATCAAGGGCTGAATTTATATTGTGATCCGGTTGATATTAAGTATCATGGTTCACGATTGATGGACAAAGTAAAGAAAGTGTTAATGTTGGATTTTCCAACAATAATAATTTTCCTTTTTCTATATTATCCTAAATTCAAATTAGATTTTAGTTAGATTTTAAATTGGATAATTTTATTTGAAAAGATTTGGAAAAGGATTTGATTCTCTCACTTAAGATTTGACTTGGTAAAATCACGTGTGTATAAATTTGAATCTCAAAATATGACTAACAAATCTTCCTAAGTTTTAGGAAGTTGTTGTGTGCTCTTGTTGATAGGATTCAAAGGTATGATCAAGTGATATATATATTGAAGAAGTCTACGGGTTTTAGAGAATGAGATCGTGTGTTCCAGAACGTGGGATTGAGAGATGAGAACAAGGATCATATTTGAACAAGTCAAGATGGAGTCCTTGAAGCAAGGTTGAAGAAGTCAAAGAACAAGTCCACTCCACTTTCCTCACTCATCATGCACGATAGATATGGAGTGATGGAGATCATGGAGCACTTCTACATCATGGAAGTGGAGTCTACACCAAGTGTACTTCAAGATCTATAAATAGGTGAAGCTGCTGAAGATCAAAGTGACACAGAATCGAGAGCTTAAGCAGTTTAGTATAGGCAGTACACTGGTGTCAAGAGTTGTGTTGTTCACACCGTAGGCAACATCGTTTTTCTTGTGTGTCATAGAGTTTGCATACTCTTGACTTTTAGTATAGGTGTTCTTCGGAGTGTTCAACTGAGTGTTTTGTATACGTCCCTAGGTTTCATATACATCACATAGGACGTATTGAGTCAATTGTTCAAAAGAGTCTCTTTTAGAGATCCTTCTTTCTCCTTTGTACACATACACATATTCAATAAAGGAGTTTTCGCCCTGAAGGCATTCCACGAGTATTTGTATACTCGTGGATATATCGTTTGTGTTCTGCAACTTTCAATTCGATCTATTTTTCCGCTGTGTGTTACGCTGGTGTTGTCGACACCGCCGACAACACCGTGTACTTTGATTGGGACAATTTTTGTTTTTGTTTTTGCAGATCCACGTAGGACTTTCACGTGGTATCAGAGCCATCACTTGACATACTAAGTGGTGGATCTAGCCATGCAGGACGCGGACTATTGCAATCCAAACTTTGGACGCCTTCCAATTTTGGATGGCTGGAAGATTCGTGTTCGATCGAAGATCAAGTCCATAGATGCACGTGCTTGGACTGCCGTTTTGGAGGGTTACAATGCTCCTATGAAGGAAGTCCATGGTGAAATGGTTCTCAAACCTCAAACCGAGTGGACAATCGATGAGATCCATAATGCCAATTTCAATGAGAAAGCCATCAATGTCATTTTCGAAACGGTGGACTACAAGGTGTTTCGATTGATCCAAAATGCTGCCCATGCCAAGGATGCTTGGGATACTCTCCAGAAGCATTTTGAAGGTGCAAAGTGTGTTCGTGAGGCTCGGTTGCGGCTGATTATGTCCAAGTTCGAGAATATGCGCATGGAGGAGAATGAAGACATTGGAACCTACTTTGAGAGGCTCCGGGACATCTCGAATCAAGCCCAAATGCTTGAAGAACCAATTGGACGCAAGCAACTCGTGTCTAAGGCCATTCGAACGCTGCCACCAAGGTTCAACATCAAGGTATCCGCCATTGAGGAGGTCCATAATCTTTCGATAATGGACTTTGATACACTTCAAAGCATTCTTCAAACTTTTGAGCTCAACCTTCAAAGCCAAATGGAAGCGGGCTACAAGCCCAAAACCATAGCCTTGCAAGCTCAAGACAATGAAGAATCTGGAGAAGATGATGAACCATTGGAGGAAGTCACCGAGGGGCAGAATGTAGCCATGTTGACGAAGAAATTCAACACCATGGTGAGAAAGTTCAACAAGGAGAAGCCTCGTTCGAAAGGGAAGGAACCATTCAATCGATCCAATGATAGATCCCAATGGAAGCCAACTGGATCATCCTCTCAGTCCAAACGTCAGCCTAAGAAGACATCTTCAGATCATGGATGGAATGATCCCAAACATCTCGATACCATCCAATGTCGAGCTTGTTCGGGTTGGGGTCATTATGCAAATGAATGTGCCAATACTTTGAGGAAGTATGGTCTGAAAAACCACTGGGTATCCATAAGTGACGATGAGGATGATGAGGAAGTTGAAACTGAAAGTTCCACAGCCCTGTTTGCAAAAATCGCTACTGGTGTTACCGGCGGTGTTGACAACACCGGTGTCATGACACCGCAGACAACACCGCAGACAACACCACAGAGGTATGAACTGTTTGATTTTGCTAACATAACCTGCCTTAATGTTGTTTGTGATGATACAGATTCTCTTGCTGGAGATGACTTAGATAAAGATGAAGCCATTGAAGAACTTCATGGTCTTTATAACTCCTTGCTTAAGGAATGGAAAAAGCAATGCAAGCTAGTCGAAATTGTTTCCAAGGAAAAGGAAGCCATATCCAAGGAAAAGGAAGTTTTATCTAAGGAGAATGATGTGCTGAAAAACTCAGTTGCAAAGCTGGAAACCGCTCTCACCAAGAAGGACATAGAACTTGGAAAGGTGCAATTCAAGCTTGAAGAGACGGAATCCTTAATTGCAAAATGGAACTCAAGTTCTACCAAGGCAAGTGAAATCATGGGATCAGGTAATTCAACAAAATCAGGTATTGGATTAAGTAAAACTGTTGATAATGTTTTTCCAAACCTTTTTGTCGATTCACATGCTAAGATCAACTTTGTGAAAGAAAAATCGAAAGAGTCCATAAAATCCAACGGTTCAGGTCATAGGAAAAGAAAATATGTTTGTCATTACTGTTTTCAACCTGGACATATAAGACCATACTGTCGAAAATTGAAAAATGATCGTGCAAATGGTCTGGTGTTACCTCCGGTGTCACGCAACACCGCCCGCAACACCACTGTTGGACAGAAAGTTTGGGTTCCTAAACAAACTGCACAAGTCTGCCAAGTTGTTTTTACTGCTCTTAAGTCTAACATCTCAGGTTCTTGGTACTTTGATAGTGGTTGTTCACGCCACATGACGGGCACTAAAGAATACTTGTGTAATTTTGTGCCTATTACCGAAGGATCCGTTACTTATGGAGGAGGTGCTAAGGGTAGAATCATTGGCAAAGGAACTCTTAATCTACCAGGTTTTCCCAGGTTGTCTAATGTATTTTTAGTAGATGGTCTTATGGCTAATTTAATTAGCATAAGTCAATTATGTGATGACAATCTTGAGGTAAAATTTACTAAGGATTCTTGTGAAGTTTATGATAAGTCTAACATGTGTATCATGACAGGTACACGATCTCATGACAATTGCTATCTTGTTGGAGAAAATGTCACGTGTAACAAGGCTAAGTTTGATGACACGATTTTGTGGCATCAAAAATTAGGCCATGTGAATTTTCGAACTCTCCAAAAGTTGATGAAGTTTGAGGCTGTACAAGGACTGCCAAGCCTCAATCACAATGGTAAGATAGTGTGTGGAGACTGCCTTAAAGGTAAACAGACCCGTGTTCCCCACAGTGTTACATCACACCACGGACAACACCAAGGTACTGTTCATTGTTTTCAACTTTTACACATGGATTTAATGGGACCAGTTGAAGTTGAAAGTCTTGGAGGAAAGAGGTATTCCTATGTGATTGTTGATGATTTTTCCCGATATACTTGGATTTTCTTTTTACGGGAAAAATCAGATACGTTTTCTCAATTCAAGATTTTGTACACTAGGATTAAGACCTCATTTTCTTCTAAAATTTTGAGCATTAGGTCTGACCATGGTAAGGAATTTGAAAACAAATTGTTTACTGATTTTTGTGAAAAGAAAGGCATTGAACACCAATTTTCGGCTCCAAAAACTCCACAACAAAACGGAGTTGCGGAAAGGAAAAATCGAACTTTGCAAGAAATGGCTCGTGTCATGCTCAGTTCTAAGAACCTCTCACGACGTTTTTGGGCTGAAGCATTGAACACGGCTTGCTACATTGGTAATCGAGTCTTTTTAAGATCGGGTAGCAAAATGACCCCTTATGAAATTTTGAAAGGGAAAAAGCCTAATCTTAAACATTTTCATGTTTTTGGATGTCTTTGCTACATTTTGAATGATAGAGATAATCTTGCTAAGTTTGATGCGAAAAGTGACAAAGCCGTGTTTCTTGGATATTCTTTGAATAGTCATGCTTATCGTGTTTTTAACTTAAGATCTAGGACTATTCAAGAATCTGTTAATATTGTGTTTGATGACTTCTCTGATCTTACAGGTAAATCTTATGAAGATGCCGTGACTGATCTAGTTGAAATTCCAGTAATTCATGAAACTGGAAATACTGATGTTGCCCCCAGTGTTGTGACACCAGAGGCAACACCAGCGGCAACACCAGTGACAACATCGGCAGAACCTGAATCCGATGAAAGTGAGGATGATCTACCTGATCAAGTTCGAAGAGATCCACCTGCTCGTATCAGAAAAAATCACCCTACCACACAGGTGATAGGGGGTGTAAACGATGGTGTTCGAACTCGTAGAAAAGACCCCGTGAATTACAAGGAAATGGTAAGACATGTGTGTATGTCAACCACATTTTCAGAGGTAAAATTCTACTGTTTTGTCTCTCCAATTGAACCCAAAAATGTCTCTGAAGCTTTAAAAGATAATTTTTGGATACAAGCAATGCAAGAAGAACTTGAACAATTTACTAGAAATGATGTTTGGTTTCTTGTTCCTAGACCATCCGATACTAATGTGATTGGAACTAAATGGATTTTTAAAAATAAATCGGATGAGTCGGGGAACATTGTAAGAAACAAAGCACGACTTGTAGCACAAGGGTACACACAAGTCGAAGGCATCTATTATGATGAGACCTTCGCACCCGTTGCTCGAATTGAATCGATTAGGTTAGTTCTTGCAATTGCTTGTTATTTGAAAATTACCCTTTATCAAATGGATGTAAAAGGAGCATTTTTGAATGGGTTTTTAGATAAGGAAGTGTATGTTGAACAACCAAAAGGTTTTGAAGATCCTTATCAACCTCATTATGTCTACAAACTCAAGAAGGCATTGTATGGATTAAAACAAGCTCCTAGAGCTTGGTATGGTCGATTGACCTCTTTCCTACTTGAGTTTGGATTCATTCGAGGCATGGCCGATCGTACTCTCTTTGTTAAGAGAACTGATCGTAATTGCATGATAGCTCAAATTTATGTTGATGACATTGTATTTGGATCTACTTGTCAAAGTGATCTTGATGATTTTGTGCATGCTATGTCATCTACCTTCGAAATGAGCATGATTGGAGAACTAACTTACTTTCTAGGCTTGCAGGTTAAGCAATTAAAGGAAGGAATTTTCATTTCTCAAAGCAAGTATGCCAAAAATTTGGTATCTCGCTTTGGTTTAGAAAATTCTAAGCCTATGAGAACCCCTATGGGTTCGACTCAAAAGCTGTCGAAAGACAGTGTTGCCGATGGTGTTGACAACACCCTCTATAGATCGATGATCGACAGTTTGCTCTACTTGACCGCTAGCCGCCCGGATATAATGTATAGTGTTGGTGTCTGTGCACGTTACCAATCTGATCCTAAGATCTCGCATCTTCAAGCAGTGAAGCGTATCATAAGGTATGTTTCCGGTTCGATAGATTTAGGTATTTGGTATACTAAGGACACTAATCTTAATTTGGTGGGTTTTAGTGATTCTGATTGGGCTGGAGATGTAGATGATAGGAAGAGTACTAGTGGTGGTTGTTTCTACTTAGGCAATAACTTAGTATCTTGGCATAGTAGAAAACAAAATTGTGTTTCTTTATCCACCGCCGAATCCGAATACGTAGCCGCCGGGAGTGCGTGTACTCAACTTGTGTGGTTGAAACAAATGCTTGATGATTATGGTTTTGAAAATGAATCTTTGAGCCTATTTTGTGATAATTCGAGTGCAATTAATATTTCCAAAAATCCAATTCAACATTCTCGAACTAAACACATAGATATTAGGCATCACTTCATTCGAGATTTAGTTGAAAAAGGGTTAATCCAACTTGATTATGTATCCACTGAAAACCAAATAGCAGATATATTTACAAAAGCCTTAGATTTAGAGAGATTTTCTTCCTTAAAGAAGTCTCTCGGATTGTGCATTGCTTGAATGTACATGCTGTTTTGCGGGTGTTACCGTTCATGTTGCTCACACCACTCTTAACACCCTTAGAATAAATTTTTTATTTTTAGGCTTTCTAGGCATACGTGTGCTTGTTTGTATCTGATCAGTGTGCTCCTTATGTGAAAACACTTGCTTGGACACCTATTTTGGTAAAGGCTCATATTCTATAGTGCACTTTTGTTCGAAAAATTGATATAAGTCACGAAGCACTTGGAGCACGGCGCTCGCTACGACGATGCTTTTCAGGCAGCCTAGTGACTATGCTTAAATGTGTTGTGTGACCTCACTGAGTAACTCGGGGCACGGCGTTCGCTGCGACGATGCTTCCTTGTCAAAAGGTGTAGGAGATACCACAACCAAATCGAAAAGAACTTGATCTCACAACCGAGTAACTAGAAGCATGGCGCTCGCTACGATAGTGCTCTCTTTTCAAAAGGTTGGTTGAGATTAGGTATGTGTGAACTTATTTTTTGTGTGCACAAAAAGAAAAAATTTCTAGAGCCAAAATTTTCTATGGTGTCATCGCAGTGTTACGTAACATCAGGGACAACACCAGTCAGTTACATTGTGTGCGATTTTTGTGGGATTTAAATTTTATGCATCCCTAAGTATCTGCATTTAATCCTAATTATATTTAGTGGATATATTTGATTTTTGGATGACTTAATTTCAAATTTAAAATTCGAATTTTGTGATCCCTAATTTTTGTGCAAAATTGTTGAGATTTGATCTTATTTTCAAATTTTTTTGAAATCTCTTAATTTTATCTAAAAATTCAAAGGCTCAGGTTTTTTATTTAAAATCAGAAAATCAAGCGTGATTCTCCACTACTTGAGTGTGTGCAATCTCTCTCTTGCTCACATACGCTATCTCTATATCTCTCTCCTTCTTCTCTCTCCAAATCTCGATCTCCTTT
The DNA here is from genome assembly GCA_005771605.1 of Scutellaria baicalensis. NCBI lineage: Eukaryota > Viridiplantae > Streptophyta > Magnoliopsida > Lamiales > Lamiaceae > Scutellaria > Scutellaria baicalensis. The sequence goes on along the minus strand of CM016726.1, from coordinate 15,558,456 downwards.
TCCCTCTTTAGAAATTCATTCTTCCCGTTTCTGCACCATCTCTGTTCTTTTTTCGAAGCTCTGATCCATAACTGACCTTTCCCTCTCCATTTTTATTTGTCCTTAAAGCCCTTTGCTTCAAGATACGGTCTACCAAGATGATGGTGCCAAGGCAATTTTCATTGGCAATCGAATTTGTGATTCGCCCTATACACCGGATGTTGCCTCTTCAATTTGGCAACATTTGGCCCAACGTCTTTGTTGATATACTTTGAAAGTAGGGAACCGTTTTTATGAACTAATTTTCAGCTCAAAAAGGGGGAGAAAATATGGTAAAACAATTCCTATGGTGAAAGGTGGCGGAAGAGAAAGTTTTGATGAATCTTTTTCATGATTGTGTTGAATGTTTAATCTTTAATTCTTTGTGATTGATGTGTTGCAGGATTAAGGGGGAGTTTTAATTAAGGGGGAGAAAAATCTATTTGATTTAGGTTTTGAGCTGAAAAAGCAAAATAGGGGGAGATTGTTAATGTTGGATTTTCCAACAATAATAATTTTCCTTTTTCTATATTATCCTAAATTCAAATTAGATTTTAGTTAGATTTTAAATTGGATAATTTTATTTGAAAAGATTTGGAAAAGGATTTGATTCTCTCGCTTAAGATTTGACTTGGTAAAATCACGTGTGTATAAATTTGAATCTCAAAATATGACTAACAAATCTTCCTAAGTTTTAGGAAGTTGTTGTGTGCTCTTGTTGATAGGATTCAAAGGTATGATCAAGTGATATATATATTGAAGAAGTCTACGGGTTTTAGAGAATGAGATCGTGTGTTCCAGAACGTGGGATTGAGAGATGAGAACAAGGATCATATTTGAACAAGTCAAGATGGAGTCCTTGAAGCAAGGTTGAAGAAGTCAAAGAACAAGTCCACTCCACTTTCCTCACTCATCATGCACGATAGATATGGAGTGATGGAGATCATGGAGCACTTCTACATCATGGAAGTGGAGTCTACACCAAGTGTACTTCAAGATCTATAAATAGGTGAAGCTGCTGAAGATCCAAGTGACACAGAATCGAGAGCTTAAGCAGTTTAGTATAGGCAGTACACTGGTGTCAAGAGTTGTGTTGTTCACACCGTAGGCAACATCGTTTTTCTTGTGTGTCATAGAGTTTGCATACTCTTGACTTTTAGTATAGGTGTTCTTCGGAGTGTTCAACTGAGTGTTTTGTATACGTCCCTAGGTTTCATATACATCACATAGGACATATTGAGTCAATTGTTCGAAAGAGTCTCTTTTAGAGATCCTTCTTTCTCCTTTGTACACATACACATATTCAATAAAGGAGTTTTCGCCCTGAAGGCATTCCACGAGTATTTGTATACTCGTGGATATATCGTTTGTGTTCTGCAACTTTCAATTCGATCTATTTTTCCGCTGTGTGTTACGCTGGTGTTGTCGACACCGCCGACAACACCGTGTACTTTGATTGGGACAATTTTTGTTTTTGTTTTTGCAGATCCACGTAGGACTTTCAGAAAGGTTGTTGTTTTAGTCAACATTCTGTTCCCTGTATTTCTCAAAATAAGCCCTCCTGGTTTAGCCCAAGAAAGCTAATGTATCAATTGAAAAAACGTGCTTTGTTGCCTTCCATGCAACAAGAAACTTAGGGGGTGTTTGACTAAGCTTATTTTTAGAGTTTATAAGCTTTCATATCTTATAAGATATTTTTAGAGCTTATAAGATGTTTCATTTAAGTTTAATATAAGTTGTTGAAGTGTTTGAGTAAATAAAATGATGAAGTTTATAAGTTGTTAGTAATGACATTTGTGTAATTTAAATAATCAAATTTGAAGGTATTTTGAAAAATAAGCTCTTATTTTAGAAATAAGTTAGGATTTCCCAACTTTTCAAAAGAAGAGTTTACGAGCTCCTTACATCTTATAAGCTCATAAAATAAGATCTTTTTTTTTTAAATTAGTCAAACACTTTTGAGGAGTTTATAATCACTTAACATCTTATAAGCTCTTTTAAGGAGATTATAAGTTTAGTCAAACACCCTCTTAGGGTTGCAATGAGAAGATTGAGCTACATGGGATTGATAATAAATTAGGACTCGAAGGTGTTTAACACAACTAGCAGAAAACAAATATCCAGAACTCTTTAGTAATCCAAAATGCTGTTGTATTTAAATACTCCAGTCATTCCAATGGAATTGTTAACAGAAATGGATTGCTGATAATATCATCAATTACCTGTCACATGAAGGAAGATTCTCATATGGTATTCTCATCCGTAAATCAGGTAACCTGATAAACCGGCCAACAGCAAGGACAAACGTGATGTAGAGACCCGAAAAACTGAATTTGCTGAGAGTCTCACCTCTGCAATAACATTTTAACGATTAATAATGCGTTGTAACATATTTTTCTTCAATTTTCATACATCATCGAGTTGTATTGTCGAGTTGTCAATACTTACGTGGGGTTTCCTTGGATACAACAACAGCCATTGGCCCAGAAAATCCTTGACAGCCATATGCATCCAAAAGATTGTTATCATGGTCCCATGATATAAGGTAAGGTCCACTTGGACATAATTTACCTGTCCATTATTGACAAAGCGATTGCTTGAGATGTACTGAGTGCAGTTACGTGACCAATCTAAGTTAAATTTTCGGAAATTCGTGCAATCATGACTTTTGATCAAAGGTACATCAGTAATCATCACACATGTGCCTTTTTCCAATTTTTCTAAATAAACATAGTACCCTAAGCCCTGCTAACCACACCCACAGTCCTTTAGAGCATGAGCATTGGTTAACAAATTTTTTGTTAAGAGGGTGGGCCCCACGTGACACCACATCAATTTAAAAACAAACACTTTTTAAAAATACACCTCTACATTACTTAACAAAAAAATACAATCATTATATGTGGGTCCCATCATATACTAACTTTTTTTCTTAATATATATCAAATAAAATCATTTTGTAATTATAATTTTTTTAATTATATCAATAATATTAAACCTAAATCCATTTTAATCAATTAAATAATTATTGTAAATATAAATATATATATTTACATTAGTCTCAATTCGTATATAACATGAAATTTAAGGGAAAATTTGAATTTATCAATTCATGTAAATGTAATATTAATATTTAATTATCCCCAAATTGTCTCCATATGTGTTCTACTAAATCCGCTCGAAGTTGGTGATGTATTTGATTATCACGTAGCTCGGAATTCCTTTGAAAATACTCTTGAAATATTAATATTTAATTATCCCCAAATTTTCTCAAGTATTGATCACCAAATAATACAATCACAGATTGAAAGAATTTATATAGACATTTGATAGCGGTGGACTCACATTCGTAGATACTCATCCAATTGGTCGTCCGGAACACCATACGCAAGTTGACGAATCGCGGACGTGCATTTCTGTAGTGGTGATAGTCTCATCCTTCCTGTTGCATCCTGCCCATGTTGAAAATATGGAGAGTATCCTTGAATTTCATTAAGAATTCGAAGGACAAATGTCTCTGCATTCGAAATCGTCTTCGAAACACATCCTCATGATACACTGGTATGAGCATGTATTTACCAAATATGTTCATACCATATTGGTAGGTATGAGCATGTGTTTACCATATTTTATAAAAGTATTGACTTTAGCACAAAATGAAAGTCCAGTGGATTTTAATGCCAAGTTCGAGTCGAGATAGGAAGTCGATAACGAGCAGTTATGGAAGAAAATTCATATCTCGATCTCAAGAAGTCCAAATTCAAGGATTCTTGTCTTGTTGGAAAGCTAAGAGAGAGTTCTACAACTTTTATGTTGAACGTTTTCTTCAATTCGTCGTGCAAGAAAGCAGAATATCAAAAGAAGTTCAAAGCCGTGCAAGAATGTCCTGATTTTCGTCTTGACAGGATTATAGTAAATTGGGCATAACTTGGTGTAGAAAATAGATCTTGGGCTGAAATTAATTTCATTGGATAGCTAACTTCAAGTTATACAACTTTCTTGAAGACATCAAAGTCCAATTCGAGCATAAAAAGGGTCAAAAAGAGCCTGTAATCCATAACACGGGTGAGGTCGGGTCGCATTTTTTGAGCTGAGTAGCTGCTCAATTCGAAGCCCCAACCCGACCCGGGTCGCTGTTGACCCGCCCCGGTCATGTGTCTTATGCCCCAAAATACTCATTTTCTGTTCGATATGGGCGGGGTCATCCGGATCCGGCCGGGTCGCGTTTCTGGTGGCCATTTCATCCCCCGTATTGACTAGAACTCTACCCCATTTATCCATTTTTGTCTTTACAAATCTAAATCAAGGACATTAGATTTAATAAATAATATATACATCATTTGAAACATCACTACAAACTTAGTACTTTACACTAGGAATTTAAAATGATAATTTGAAAGTACATTAATCTAATCTACTTATTTTGAGCATTCCATTTTTCCATAATCATTTTACAATATTGGTGGTGCATCTTTAATTGAAATTCATTCATATTGGAAGTGTCTTTGTGCATTAGCTCATTTCTTTCGTTTATTTATTTCTAGATAAAATTAGGTGGTTAACATCGTTCTAATTCACTAGTCTCTGTGGGATCGAAATTAAATTAGAAATAAAATCAAAACAATGCAAATCAAGTCAAAAAGAAAAATAAACATATGCATGCATGTTGAAACAAACAATAAATATCATTTGGTGAAACATTAAAAATACTATTAAAATACCACATAATACAAATTATACTAACTCTTCCTATCTCCTTAAATTTTTGTTCATACTATGAACAAAAATGAAATTTGTTCATACCTTTGAACAAATTTGAATTTTGTTCAAACAACAAACACAAAAAATACAAATTTATTATTATAATAATCAACTTTTCTCTCTTTCTCTCTCCTCAATAATTGTTTATTATTACTTTTTCAGAACATGGCCCACACCTTTATAACACCAATAAAAACACACACATATTAACTCCTTACATTACTTAACAAAATTTTGTTTTTATTAATCACAAAATTTTGTTAACTAATGCTCATGCTCTTATATCCCACTAGACGAGGTCAGTTATATGGATAATTTCTCGCTATTGTGTCCGGTCAAGGTACATACATATTCTCATTTAAAGAAATGAGTATCAGCACGTGCGTCGCACATGGAGGATAAATTTTTTAATTTAAAAATATTATATCACTATTAACCTTAAGTAATAATTTTTTTTTATAAGAATATACAATCTATATTGAATTAAATTAAATACAAAAAAAAAATCTACAGTAAATTAGAGTTCTACTTATAATAGAATTTTATATGATTTAGGTATAGAATTTTAATGTAAAATTATTTAAATATGAAAACTATAAATTACTATTATAACCTTAAATAAAATATTTAATAAGTATATATTAGACAATTCATATTTGTAAGAAATATCCATACTTTTATATATATAATAGATATAGCCTCTTTTTTAAAAAATCTGAGCACAAATCAATATAGTTTCTATCTAATCAACAAAAGAGAGAACGCAGTTGATTGGAACTTGCAGCACAACTCAAGAATTGAAGATTGGAGATTGGATTAATTTCTTTTTTTAATAGATAAATTTATTACATAAAGATATAAAGGTTACAAGGAAAAAACAGAACTCCTCAAAAAGAAAACATGAAAGGCTGAGATGCTTGAGCAACACATCCAATAGGCGAGCCAGGAAAGGTGCTTTCGTAATTCTTATATTCCTAGTACCAAACAACTAAAACAGTTCTAACCAAGGAAACCAAATTCAAGCAAAGGCGCAGGCAATCCCAATTCATAAACAGGAGTCTTCACTTTTCAGTATTGGTATTAGACTGCCAAACTTAAGAAGCACGAATTTTATAGAAATATGGTCCACAGCTTGGTAAAACAAAGAAAGCAACTTGAAGATTCAATTGCAAATTACATTTTAAAGTAAATATTATTATAAAGGAGAAAGAGATTACTAGGAAACACAGACAGGTCCTCAAAACATGTATGAACTACAACAAAACATTTAAATAAAAAATCGTAGGCTATTTCCCCCTAAAAAACTACAAGCAGAACCAGCACAACCCTAGAAATAAAAGTGGATTTTTCATCTCATTATCATCTGTAGCCTTAGCCTTAGCCTTAGAACCGTATGAATGAATGCCACCAGGGAAGCCATATGAAATCAAACAACACAACTTTAAATCATCAGGTTGAGGACACTTCCCAATCAACATAAAGAGGGTTACAGAGTGACAACAATAACTAAAAGATGACACCCGCCCATAATCTGAGAACAGGACAGAGAGTGTACACAAGGCAATAGGGAGACATGCAGTGAAGTCATTCACTACAATAGATAAACAGTTGTACATGCTCATAGAGATCCTAAGATAGAAAACAATCAACCTGAAAAATGATGTATATCGCCTCTAGATCACTGCCACTTCTCAACATGAATACCTCAAAATCCACAAGAATGAAGTAAACAAACTGTTTCAGCAATTTTCAGTACATTGCATTTTGAAACCAAATTTAAATTAAATATCTGAGCAGGCTGTTAGGATGTACCAAAAGATTTCTGCTTAAAGTTTTCATGGTATTAAACTGCAAAACACACTCTACCATGGCCAAGGATGTAATTTCTTAGATCAACTAGAAAGCACCGAGATGATATATCTGACCATGATGCAATTAATCTTCCCTCCAACCACAGATGCCTACTACATTAAACCCATCCCCAAATTCTCATCCTTCTACTTCTCAAACTTAACTATCGATAACACAAATTTCCCAAAAATCACCAAAGCTTGATTTTCAATCCATAAAACAGTAGACAACAGTTAAACCTGAGCCTTGTCTGCTAGCTGAACGACAAGCCGATCAACAGGGAGCGGCGACTCGTACGTATATATGAGTAACTAATGCACTCGTTGCGCGGGAGAGAACGCGACCTCGGCGGTGAGTCCAGCGATGGCAAGGCCGATGTGATCATCGATCTTGAATAGCTTAGAGAGCTCTGAGTTCGCCTTGTTGACGCACGCCAATGAGTCTTCGATCTCAGCGCGGAACCCTGCCTCACCGCCTCCATCGGGTACTCTAATTGGAATAGAAATCTTGATAAACAAATGATGGAGACATTTAGAGCACCTCAATTTGATATACTATTTTTCCATGTCAATATAGTACTATTTTTCCATGTCAAACAAGATGAGGAGTATTTTGTTTTAATAAATACAAATTTCCCTGCTTTGAAATACGATGTTCTAATAAGGATGGCAACAAAGCAGGGCGGTCCGGGGAGCAATTCCCATCCCGTCCGCCAACTTGGTCTCCCTGTGGAGAAAGTTTCCTCCCCCTCCCCGCCCCGTTGGATCCCTATTCCCGTGGGATTACCCACCCCACAAAATGTTTTTCTATTTTATTGTTTTAATGTATAGAAAAAATAATATTTTAATATATAAAAATAATTCATATAATTACATGTAACTAAAATGTCAACAAAATCATCAAAAAATTACATATAACTAAAATGTCAACAAAATCACCAAAAAATGATTCAATTCGTATAAAAGATAATATATTATTTAATTATATTATCTTAAAAGTACAATGATAAATTATATTATTATATTTTCATTAATTTTTTCAATACTTCAATGCATTTAGAAGAGGATGAGAAACAAGGATTTTATATTATTGATGTGTATATAAAATTACAATATATATTTTATAATAATTTAATTAAAATATATTAAATATATATATATATAAATTGGCGAGGCCCGCGGGCTGGGGAGTATGATCCCCATCCCCGCTAGTCGGGGAGAAAATTGCCCCCACCCCTGCGGGGTATATTCAGGGAATCCCACCCGTTCGAGGTGGATCCCGTGCCCACTGCCATGTTCTAACATCCATCTGCGAAATTCTTATTCTACCCTTACATTATCCATCTGCGAAATTCCCATTCTACTCTTACATTATTCTTCAAATAGTACGAGCTCCTCCACTGCTCCTGAAAATGTTTTCTAGCATCCATCTGTGAAATTCTCATTCTACCCTTACATTATTCCTCAAATAGTACGAGCTCCTCCACTGCTCCTGAAAATGTTTTCCTTCACCAAAAAACTTCAATGTTGAAACACCACCTCCTCATGCTTTTTTCACAAAAAAACTTCAATCCTCCGTGTCTACCTAATCGAGTTGGAGCCGTCAAACGTTGGATGTGTATGTGACGTGTCTATGAGTTTCCATCAAACCTTTGATGTGTCGTGTCTACCTAATCGAGTTGGAGCCGTCAAACGTTGTGTATGTGTCGTGTCTATGAGTTTCCATCAGATTTCCATCAAAGACATCTCCATCAAAGTTTCCGTCAAACGTTGGACAAACGTTGGATGTGTATGTGTTGGATGTGTCGTGTCTACCTAATTGAGTTGGAGTTGGAGTTCGTGACTGCCCAGGACATATATGATCGAATATGAAGTTTTCTTGGAAATTCCTAAAATATCGAGTAATTTTTTTAATCTATTCAGAAATTAATTAGTGCTTATAAGCTTCTCCTAAAATATCGGACAACTTTTTTAATATATTCAGAAATTAATCAGTGTTAACATAAAAGACTTGATTCTTTGTGTCGGGCAACTTTTTTAATCTATTTAGAAATTAATCAGTGTTAATCAGGTTATTTCCTCAGTAAAATTATTGAGGATATTCTATAGAAATTTAATATTGCGTATATAACTGAGAGAAAAATTATGAGAAACTTGTATTTTGTAATATCTAAAAAGATAAAATGAGATACAAAAAATTTTAACAACTTTCAGGATAAGTATGTCTAATTTTATCTCCGAGTGAAATTTAAATTATGTGGGAAATACCATATAAGTGGATATTTCCTCAGTAAAATTATTGAGGATATTCTATAGAATTATGATATTACTTATATTGAGGATATTCTATAAAAATCTGATATTACGTATATAACTGAGAGAAGAATTATGAAGAACTTGTATTTTATGAGTTAGTCTCCTGTGCACCAGTTGCACGGATCTGTGATCCGTGCAACTGGGCCGTGCGCGGGCTGGGCTTGCCTGCCCAGCCCGTGCCTCTTTACTTATTTCGCGTGTTTTGGTCGTTACTCTCACGTTATGTTAGGGTTACTTTCGCGTTATGTTAGGGTTACCTTCGCGTTATGTTAATGTGACCCCATATCCAGATTTCATACCCTTAGTTTAAAACCACTAAACTAAAATCTTAATCATACCCTCATGTTATGTTAGAGTTACCCTCATGTTATGTTAGAGTTACCTTCATGTTATGTTAGTGTTACCCTCGTAAGGGTAACACGGGTAACACTAACATAACATGAGGGTAACCCTAACATAACATGAGGGTATGACTGCCTGAGCGAATCTTGGTGGGTTTGAGCGCCCAGGGTAACACGGGTAACCCTAACATAACATGAGAGTAACCCTAACATAACATGAGGGTAACCCTAACATAACATGAGGGTATGACTGCCTGAGCGAATCTTGGTAGGTTTGAGCGCACCCACCAGGCGCGTGGGGGCGCGTTGGGGCGCGTAAAAACGCGCGTCAGAGGCGCGTGAGGCGGGTCAACCCGGGTGCATGGATCCTAGATCCATGCACCAGTTGCATAAAATATTTTGCCGTATTTTATTGATATAAAGTCTAGTATATATAATACACTTGAAGATCTAAAAAGATATAATGAGATACAAAAAAATCTTAACAACTTTCTAGATAAGTATTCCTCAAATAGTACGAGCTTCTCCTTCAAACTTTCTCATTATTCCTCAAATAGTATGAGCTCCTCCTTCAAACTTTTTCACTACCTTCAAACTTTCTCATTATTCCTCAGCTACTCCTTCAAACTTTCTCACTACCTTCAAACTTTCTCATTATTCCTCAAATAGTACAAGTTTCTACGAGCTCCTCATTTCATTCACCAAAAGACTTCAATCCTTGAAAACACCATTGAAGAGTGTTCGATGCTTTCATTCACCAAAAGACTTCAATCCTTGAAAACACCATTGAAGAGTGTTCGATACATTGCAGACGGAGATCCACTCTCATGTATTAGAGAAGCCCTGAGAGTGTAACGAGAGAGTAATATTCTGAAACGGTCAGAGACGATCTCCGTCAAACATGTCGTCTTTGCCGTCTTTACCTAATAGAGTTGGAGCTTCCATCCACTTCGTGACTGGCCAAAACATATATGATCGATCATATAAAGTTTCAACTCCAGCTCAAAAATTCCTAAACAATACGGTAACTTCTTTAATCTATTCAGAAATTAATCGCTGTTAATATAAAAAGCTTATAAGCTTCTTTCTATAGGATATTGATTGTATCATATAGGATATTGATTGTATCTATGATTCGTTGCAGCAATATTGGCCAAACCTGAGCAACTGCTCTAATCGAGCTGCCAACTTCAAGTTTTGGAACTAAAGTTTTGGAACTACGTCACGGATGCCACCGTTGACATATTTCGTGTTACCTTGTATGACTCCATTGACATATATGACTCTGTTGACATATTTCGTGTTACATTGGTATGACTCCGTTGACATATTTCGTGTTAGCTGTACTTATTGTACAGGAATTACCATCTGATAAGTTTGAATAGATAAATAATATTTTCGAGTTATATATATATATATATATATAGTTTTTTCTCTAAAGTTGTTTTATTGTTTCTCGGATTTGAATATACCTACTGATAAACCATTGAAAATCGAAGAAATGAATTCAATGGTTAGAAAGACAATGCAGAACTTCCAAGTCCATGATCTGACGATCACCGGTGCAATGTCTCCATTGAATTAAACTGCAACTGCAACAGAAGAGTAGGTGACGGAGCTCGATTGCTTCGTGAAATTCGAATCAGTAAAATTATTGAGGATATTCTATAGAAATCTGATATTGCTTATATTGAGGATATTCTATAAAAATCTGATATTACGTATATAACGATACAATGGCCGCCTTCGGTCAGAGACGATCTCCGTCAAACGTCCGTCTCTATCTAATAGAGTAGACCTAATAGAGTATATAATCGATCACGTCTCTATCTAATAGAGTAGACCTAATAGAGTATATAATCGATCATATGAAGTTTCAACTCCAGCTCTAAAATTCCTAAACAATACGGTAACTTCTTTAATCTATTCAGAAATTAATCGGTGTTAATATAAAAGGCTTATAAGCTTTTGTGTATAGGATATGGATTGTATCTATGATTCGTTGCAACAATATTGGCCAAACCTGAGCAACTGCTCTAATCGAGCTGCCAACTTCAAGTTTCAACTTCAAGTTTTGCGTCACGGATGCCACCGTTGATACTCCGTTTGACATATTTCCGTTGACCTATTTCGTGTTAGCTGTACGTATTATTCAGGAATTACCACCTGATAAGTTTGAATAGATAAATAATATTTTCGAGTTATACATATATATAGTTTTTTTTCTCTAAAGTTGTTTTATTGTTTCTCAAATTTGAATATACCTACTGATAAACCATTGAAAATCGAAGAAATGAATTATATGGACAGAAAGACAATGCAGAACTTCCAAGTCCGTGATCTAACGATCACCGGTGCAATGTCTCCACTGAATTAAAATGCAACTGCTAGATCACCGGTGCAATGTCTCCACTGAATTAAAATGCAACTGCTAGATGACGGAGGTCAATTAATTCGTGAATTTCGAATCAATAAAATTATTGAGGATATTCTATAGAAATCTGATATTACTTATATTGAGGATATTCTATAAAAATCTAATATTACATATATAACTGAGACAATGGCCGCCTTCGGTCAGAGACGATCTCCGTCAAACGTGCTGTCTCTACCTAATAGACGCCTTCGGTCAGAGACGATCTCCGTCAAACGTGCTGTCTCTACCTAATAGAGTTGGACGATCTCCGTCAAACGTGCTGTCTCTACATATATGATCGATCATATGAAGTTTCAACTCCAACTCAAAAATTCCTAAACAATACGGTAACTTCTTTAATCTATTCAGAAATTAATCGATGTTAATATAAAAGGCTTATGAGCTTCTTTCTGTAGGATATGGATTATATCTATGATTCGTTGCAACAATATTGGCCAAACCTGAGAAACTGCTTTAATCGAGCTGCCAAATTCAAGTTTTGGAACTACCTGTGGATGCGTTACGGATGCCTCCTTTGTATGACTCCGTTGACCGTTGACATATTTCGTGTTAACTGTAAGTATTGTTCAGGAATTACCATCTGATAAGTTTGAATAGATAAATAACTCCGTTGACATATTTCGTGTTAGCTGTACGTATTGTTCAGGAATTACCATCTGATAAGTTTGAATAGATAAATAATATTTTCGAGTTATATATATATAGTTTTTTCTCTAAAGTTGTTTTATTGTTTCTCAGATTTAAATATACCTACTAATAAACCATTGAAAATCGAAGAAATGAATTCAATGGTCAGAAAGACAATGCAGAACTTTCAAGTCCATGATTTGACGATCACTAGTGCAATGTCTCCATTGAATTAAACTGCAACTGCAACAGAAGAGTAGGTGACGGAGCTCGATTGCTTCGTGAATTTCGAATCAGTAAAATTATTGAGGATATTCTATAGAAATTTAATATTGTTTATATTGAGGATATTCTATAAAAATCTGATATTGCATATATAACCTAGACAATGGCCGCCTTGGGTCAGAGACGATCTCCGTCAAACGTGCATCTCTACCTAATAGAGTAGTTGGAGCTTCCATCCAGTTCGTGACTGGCCAAAACATATATGATCGATCATATGAAGTTTCAACTCCAGCTCAAAAATTCCTAAACAATACGGTAACTTCTTTAATCTATTCAGAAATTAATCGGTGTTAATATAAAAGGCTTATAAGCTTCTTTCTATAGGATGTGGATTGTATCTATGATTCGTTGCAACAATATTGGCCAAACTGAGCAACTGCTCTAATCGAGCTGCCAACTTCAAGTTTTGAAACTACCAGTGGATGCGTCACGGATGCCACCGTTGACATATTTCGTGTTACCTTGGTATGACTCCGTTGACATATTTCGTGTTAGCTGTACGATTGTTCAGGAATTACCACCTGATAAGTTTGAATAGATAAATAATATTTTCGAGTTATACATATATATAGTTTTTTTCTCTAAAGTTGTTTTATTGTTTCTCGGATTTGAATATACCTACTGATAAACCATTGAAAATCGAAGAAATGAATTATATGGACAGAAAGACAATGCAGAACTTCCAAGTCCGTGATCTGACGATCACCGGTGCAATGTCTCCAATGAATTATATGGACAGAAAGACAATGCAGAACTTCCAAGTCCGTGATCTGACGATCACCGGTGCAATGTCTCCAATGAATTAAACTGCAACTGCAACAGAAGAGTAGGTGACGGAGCTCGATTAATTCGTGAATTTCGAATCAGTAAAATTATTGAGGATATTCTATAGAAATCTGATATTGCTTATATTGAGGATATTCTATAAAAATCTGATATTGTGTATATAACCGAGACAATGGCTGCCTTCGGTCAAAGACGATCTCCGTCAAACGTGCCGTCTCTACCTAATGAGTAGACCTAATAGAGTTGGAGCTTCCAACCACTTCGTGACTGGCCAAAACATATATGATCGATCATATGAAGTTTCAACTCCTACACAATGCGGTAACTTCTTTAATCTATTCAGAAATTAATCGGTGTTAATATAAAAGGTTTATAAGCTTCTTTTTATAGGATATGGATTGTATCTATGATTCGTTGCAACAATATTGGCCAAACCTGAGCAACTGCTCTAATTGAGCTGCCAACTTCAAGTTTTGGAACTACCAGTGGATGCGTCACGGATGCCACCGTTGACATATTTCGTGTTACCTTGGTATGACTCCATTGACATATATGACTCTGTTGACATATTTCGTGTTACATTGGTATGACTCCTATTTCGTGTTAGCTGTACGTATTGATCAGGAATTACCACCTGATAAGTTTGAATAGATAAATAATATTTTCGAGTTATACATATATATAGTTTTTTTTCTCTAAAGTTGTTTTATTGTTTCTCAGATTTGAATATACCTACTGATAAACCATTGAAAATCGAAGAAATGAATTATATGGACAGAAAGACAATGCAGAACTTCCAAGTCCTTGATCTGACGATCACCGTTGCAATGTCTCCACTGAATTAAAATGCAACTGCAACAGAAGAGTAGGTGACGGAGCTCGATTAATTCGTGAATTTTGAATCAGTAAAATTATTGAGGATATTCTATAGAAATCTGATATTGCTTATATTGGGGATATTCTATAAAAATCTGATATTACGTATATAACTGACACAATGGCCGCCTTCGGTCAGAGACGATCTCCGTCAAACGTGCCCTCTCTACCTATTAGAGTTGGAGCTTCCATCCACTTCGTGACTGGCCAAAACATATATGATCGATCATATGAAGTTTCAACTCCAGCTCAAAAATTCCTAAACAATACGGTAACTTCTTTAATCTATTCAGAAATTAATCGGTGTTAATATAAAAGGCTTATGAGCTTCTTTCTGTAGGATATGGATTGTATCTATGATTCTCGTTGCAACAATATTGGCCAACCCTGAGAAACTGCTTTAATCGAGCTGCCAAATTCAAGTTTTGGAACTACCTGTGGATACGTTACGGATATGGATTGTATCTATGATTCTCGTTGCAACAATATTGGCCAACCCTGAGAAACTGCTTTAATCGAGCTGCCAAATTCAAGTTTTGGAACTACCTGTGGATACGTTACGGATGCCACCTTGGTATGACTCCGTTGACATATTTCGTGTTAGCTGTAAGTATTGTTCAGGAATTACCACCTGATAAAACTACCTGTGGATGCGTATATTTGGTGTTAGCTGTACGTATTGTTTAGGAATTACCACTTGATAAGTTTGAATAGATAAATAATATTTTCGAGTTATATATATATATATATATAGTTTTTTTTCTCTAAAGTTGTTTTATTGTTTCTCATATTTGAATATATCTACTGATAAACCATTGAAAATCGAAGAAATGAATTCTATGGTCAGAAAGACAATGCAGAACTTCCAAGTCCGTGATTTGACGATCACCGATGCAATATCTCTATTGAATTAAACTAGGTGGAAATCTGATATTGCTTATATTGAGGATATTCTATAAAAATCTGATATTGCGTATATAACCAAGACAATGGCCGCGGTGAGAGACGATCTCCGTCAAACGTGTCGTCTCTACCTAATAGAGTAGACCTAATAGAGTTGGAGCTTCCATCCACTTCGTGACTGGCCAAAACATATATGATCGATCATATGAAGTTTCAACTCCAGCTCAAAAATTCCTCTTCTTTAATCTATTCAGCTCTTCTTTAATCTATTCAGAAATTAATAGGTGTTAATATAAAAGACTTATAAGCTTCTTTCTATAGGATATGATTCGTTGCAACAATATTGAGCTACTGCTCTTGCAACAATATTGGTCAAACCTGAGCAACTGCTCTTGCAACAAGCTGCCAACTTCCACCTGAGCAACTGCTGCCAACTTCAAGTTTTGGTGGTATTTCTTCTAGCGTATTTCTTCTAGAGAATCTCCTAATTGTTCCAGAGCAACTAGAAAGAGATTCTTTAACCCGAAAGAATTACGCCAGAAGCCCGTATTTCTTCTAGCATATTTCTTCTAGAGAATCTCCTAATTGTTCCAGAGCAACTAGAAAGAGATTCTTTAACCAGAAAGAATTCGATGCAGATGTAGGATACCTATGTCAACTTCAAGTTTTGGAACTACCAGTGGATGCGTCACTGGTATGACTCCGTTGACATATTTCGTGTTAGCTATTTCAGGAATTACCACATGATAAGTTTGAATAGATACATAATATTTTCGAGTTATATATATATATATAGTTTTTTTCTCTAAAGTTGTTTTATTGTTTCTCAAATTTGAATATACCTAATAAACCATTGAAAATCGAAGAAATGAATTCTATGGTCAGAAAGACGATGCAGAACTTCCAAGTCCGTGATCACCAATGCAATGTCTCCATTGAATTAAACTGCAACTGCAATAGAAGTGTAGGTGACGGAGCTCGATTGCTTCGTGAATTTCGAATCAGTAAAATTATTGAGGATATTCTATAGAAATCTGATATTGCTTATATTGAGGATATTGATATTGCTTATATTGAGGATATTCTATAAAAATTTGATATTGCGTATATAACTGAGACAAGAATTATGAAGAACTTGTATGAGACAAGAATTATGAAGAACTTGTATTTTATTGATATAAAGTCTAATATATATAATACACTTGAAGATCTAAAAAGATAAAATGAGATACAAAAAAATCTTAACAACTTTCTAGATAAGTATGTCTAAATTTAAATTATGGGGAGAATATTCCTTTATAATATGTAGATAGGTTGTGAAATTTAGTAGATGACAAACATTGGAGAAAACTTGTTTGTAAATCTATTTTGCTGTTTTATGGAATTATGGTATGGAATTGAGTAGATGACAAACATTGAAGAAAGCTTGTAAATCTATTTTGCATTTCATGACATCAAGAGTAAACTTATCCCACCTGTTATTACTTGATTTGAGCTAAGTTTGTCATTTTAATGAGTTTTCATTCAATTATCAGTAGTTTCTTTCTTCTTCTTTTTTTTTATATTTTTTTTATCTTTATCTTTATATATATAAAAACACAAATATTTCCTCAAATAGTAATGTCACATTTTTCCCACCAAAAACACCATTCCAAAATTGGAAATAACTTTTTTATTAAAATAAAAGATATTTAGTTATTATTAAAATATGAAAGATACAATATAGATAAATGTAAATAGAAATATAAATTATTAAATGATTTGAATGATGATGTGTATATATAAGGAAATAATTTGGGAAAAAAGGGTTATACAAATGATTTTATTAGGTAAGTAAACTTTAATTATTAAATTTCACCAATATATTTGATAATAAAAAAACTTACATATAAAGTCATATGTTATATTTTATTATATATGTGAATTTATCATAACCATTTATTATGTTCGGAAGAGTTTATATATGATTTAATTTATTATATGTTTTATGTTAATAGATTATAATTATTTATTAGATTAGGGAAGATATTCACACTATATATATATAAATATATATGAGTGACTCAATAAATATAATATTTTAATAATATAAGTGTGAGTGATTTGATTTTAGTATTATTATATAACAATATAACTATAATTGTGAGTAAATTAAGGATATATGACAAGAATTTAGTATTAAAATAAGTGAGTCAATAATCTAATACATATTATATGTGAGTGATTTAATTTAGATTTATCAATAGGTGAATGTTGAATCAAGCTATATTATACATAATGTTTGTTAATGTTGTATTGTTTTTTTTTTTTTTTGCATGAAATTTTTGGTGTCAAACTTGAATAATTGTTTTTGTCCAACATTTCAATTTCAAAAAAAAATAAAACAAAATTTAAAGAGTAAGTCTGCTACTACTTTTTAAGGAATTAAAATAAATAAATAAAAGATATTTGAAGGTGCTAATAATATTTTAAAAAAGAACATTCAAGTAGTTCAAACTCAAAAAAATAAAAACCTTTAGAGAAAAAAATATTTAGAGGATTCAAGAAAAAAATAACATATAAATATTAGAATTCGGTAATGTAAGACATGAAATAAAATAATGTACTTTAAAATTGTAATTTAAACTATGAAACATATTGCTAATTATATATATAAAAGTGTGGTTTGCACCCTCAAGTGTTTGACAAGTAACACTTTACAATGTTGTCAAGTGTCACCTTCAAATGTTTGACAAGTGACACTTTACAATGTTGTCAAATGTCCTTCCTTCAAAATTATTTTATTTATAAAATATCAAAATATTAATATCAATTAAATACACACCCCACTACTCTACAATAATAAAGTGCTTGGAAAAATTAAATATGTAAGTTACAAATGTTTGTTAATGTTGTATTGTTTTTTTCTTTTTTGTTTTGCATGAAATTTTTGGTGTCAAACTTGAATAATTGTTTTTGTCCAACATTTCAATTTCAAAAAAATAAAACAAAATTTGAAGAGTAATTCTGCTACTACTTTTTAAGGAATTAAAATAAATAAATAAAAGATATTTGAAGGTGCTAATAATATTTTAAAAAAGAACATTCAAGTAGTTCAAACTCAAAAAAAATAAAAACCTTTAGAGAAAAAAATATTTAGAGGATTCAAGAAAAAATAACATATAAATATTAGAATTCGGTAATGTAAGACATGAAATAAAATAATGTACTTTAAAATTGTAATTTAAACTATGAAACATATTGCTAATGACATTACCAAAAATAGGTGTTAAAAAAACCTTAAGATATGTGAGATTGAAACATATTTGGCATTAGATAGTGAAAAGTTGTGTTTGTTTAGAAATTTTAAAGGGTATTATAAAAAAATAATTGCTTGGAAAAAAATAATGTAAGCTACAAGTGCTTGCTAATGTTGTATTATCTTTTTTACATGAAATCTTTGGTTTCAAACTTGAATTATTATTTTTGTCCAACATTTCAAATTGGCAAAAAAAAAAAAAAAAGTAAGCAACAATGTGCAAACATTAGTTCAGTAATGTCATGCATTAAATAAAAATAATGTACTTTGAAATTGTGTTTAAACTTTGAAACAATATTATTAATGACATTAGCAAAAAATAGGTGCTTACTTTTTTTTTAGGATATGTTTAGGTTAAAACATATGTAAATTTGGCAAGTATGAAAGTGAGTTATAAAAATGATGAAATTTGATAATTTTGTGTTTGTTTAGAGATTTTAAAAAGTACGTAGGATTACAATTAATATGTCATCATATAGGGAATTATATGAAAAATAGATGATGTACTGTTATTTTATCTTTAAAAAAAGAGCTAATATTTTCAGTTCAAATTGTAAAAAAGTGGATGAAGTAGACAAAAAAAAAATAGTTATAAGATTCTGCAAACAAATAACATGATTCGGATATTGGTAATATAAAATCCAAACGTGCACATTCAGTCCAACCACCCCCTTAAACAATTGAGAAATAGTATTAAAATATTACAATATGTAACAATTTGTTAAGGCTAATAAAAAGATCACAAAAAGAACACAATTACAAAATAAACCAATACATAAAGCTAATAATGAGTGCACTTAGGACAAACATTGAACAAAACAGATGTTTTCGAGCGATAAAAATGAGATATATTATATACTTTTTACAGAAATATATGAAAATACCTAATGCAATAATTAAAACACCTATTAAGAACTATATATTAACATTTTTTTGTTAAAGAATAAATGAAAAAATTATTAAAGAAAACAACAAGACTCCGTTTGGATAAAGTGATTTCAAATCCAGAATTTAAAATGAGTGGATTTCAAATCCTTTCAAGTTTGAGTGGATTTGAAATCCACCAAAATGACTCTAAAATTAGCTCAAAATGAAAACTATGGATTTTAAATTCACATCCAACCCAACACTATCAGTGGATTTGCTACCAAGGATTTCAAATCACTCCTTAAATCCACATATTCAAATGTACCATAAGAAATATTATTTTAAGAATAAAGAAAAAATATCACACTTATGTAAAAATTTACTAGCATATAACAATAAACACTAATTATAAAATAAAAAATGAGATAAGTATTAAATGAAACTCGTGCAATGCACGGGTTCAAACCTAGTTTATAATAGTTTTCATCCTTATATAGCTGCAGAAAATTAATGTGGCAATTGACTTCGATATAAAATTGATAATATTATATTTTTTCCATATATATCAAAAAGACTTTTGGCTATATATATATATATATATATATATGTGTGGTATTTTTTTTATATATATAAATTAGATGTGTGATTTGGAGATATGTAACAAATAAGAAATTAAAAAGCATCGTATTATTTCTTTTCTATTTTTAAAATTAGGATCATATATTCTAATATTACTTGAAAAATATGGATATTTGATTTGATTATATGGAAAATCTTATTTTATAGATTACTTATTTATCTCATTATATGCACATACACATATGTATATATAGTCGGACTTTTAAATAATTATGAAATTCTAAAGAATCATGAAATTGGATTTGTTAGTTCATGACCAGATCTTGTAAATTTCATCTTTAAAATAATCTAAAATTTTATTTAAATTGAAATGTGTATCCATATATAACGTCAATAAATGTTTCCTTACCTAAATAATCATGTTTGACTTTCCTTAAAAAATATAATGCAATGAATATACTTAATATATGTATATAAAATCTTTATCTTTATATATATAAAAACACAAACATTGCCAAAAAAAGAATGTTAAAAATTTTCCCGCCTAAAATCACTTTCTACTTATAGAAATATATATGTATATATAAATGATATTTAATGTGAATAAAATCTTTATAATTTTTAATATTAAACATACTTATATATGTGCATATAATTATACTGATGATATGATGAGATGTTAATTACGAAAGAACTCTTGCAATTATATTAAACAAGATTCAATTAATTTGTCTAAATCTTGCAACCCTATTTTGGAAATAATTGGTGGAAATTAATATAATAAAAGAAAATATTTAATTTTTAAAGATTAAATGATTTAATTTCATACTTCAAAATAGAGAAAGTCAACTTTACGTCATTAGCAATAATTAATGGATTTATTTAAATATTTTATGATTATTAATTGGATATTGTCATATTTTAAATTAATATTATGTTTCCAAAATATCATGAATCAATTTATATATATATATATATATATGTGTGTGTATACTTACTTAGATACATATATATATATATATATGTGTGTGTATACTTACTTATTAAAAGTCAAATAATAAAGAAAATAGAATATATAATTTAAGCCTTAAAAACCATTTACTTATATTTGGAAAAGTATATATAGTTGATTTACAAACAAAATGCATTATTAGTCATCCAATATATATAGATATGAATATAAATTAAATAAATGTGATACTATATAGTGTACAGGGGTTAATATTATATTATATAATATGTGTTTTTGTTTGAAATGAATTATATAATATATCTACGTATTTTATATATATATAAACACAAACATTACCTAAAATAGTAAGACAATGATATCCCAAAAAAAATCCTACTATAATTAGAAATAAATAGATAACATTAGTTTTATGTTTATTTATTTCTTGAAGTATTTAATATATATTTAGAAATATATGTGAATTCATATATACAAATAACATATATATACAAGTCAACTATTATCTTTAAATATCTTTTAATTATTTTAGGAAAAAATGTAGCATTAATACACATTTTTTATTTGGAAAAAGTAGAGATATTTCTTTTTCTTTTCTTTGAAATAAAAAAAAAATCCAATTTGATTCATTGATTTTTTTGGCATCAATATCCAATTTGATTCATTGATTTTATTTTTAAATATCCTTTATCATCTCAAAGATAAAACTATTTAATATATTAAGAAGATTAATCAATATAATTATTAAAAAATATCATGATATAAACTTATTTCCTTATATTTTTAGAATTATGTTATTTAAAGATAACAAATGTCATTATATATGAAAACTTATTAATTTACTAGAATCAATTTATTATACCATATTTTAGATGTGAATGTTTATTAATTTATAAGATGATTATATATATATATATATGTAAGGCCCCGTTTTTTTTTTAAATCATGTTTTGGCGTTACTTATATTAAAAATAGACCCTTTCTGTAATAATAAAGAAAACTAAATTCAGGAAATAACTGTAAAATATTATTCCATGAAGCATTGGTATAAAGTACGAATTTTTGGAAAATGCAGCCGAAACGTTTACCTTGAAATTCCTTTCTTTACAAACACATTTTTAGTTCCATAAACGGAGTTATAGAAATAAATCATTTACATAAGTAAATATATTTGGAATTTATAAAATAAAACTCTTTATTTAAAATCTTCTTTGACCTTGATAATATCGGCTACCGGCATGCCACATTCGCGTACCATGTCCTAAACATTTAAACATATAGGGGTGAGTGTGAGAAAGAAACACTCAGTGGAGGTAAAGGCACATACATCAAACATTTAGACATTTAACATCGGAAAACATAACATCTGGAATATATTGCATTCCCCCGGGACTTTCAACCCGATGTACTTCGGAGTTTTACATTCGACGTAAACTTTCCTCGGAACTTTCCACATAGACTTTAAGAGGCCATAATTGAAACCTCGAACATAAGAGGCCATATTTGTAACCTCGAACATAGTGGGGCCACGTCTGAAACCCCTACATACGCATACGCATACACACATAATTGATTGAAGAGGAACGCTGAACGTCAACATCCAATTCAATCACAAGTAAGTACAATCAACTTGACCACATTTTGTACATAATTAATTGCGCACATTTTAACAGATAATAAAACACATAATTTACCCCCACCTTCAGAAGTTGCGATTGTAAAGTCCTTCGTCCTATTTCTTAGTCGTGTCCCTTGTTCGTATTCCTTTGATCACTGAGGCCGTCAACTATTGTCTCTACAACCATTTAAATAAGCTTTTCATTTATATTCCTTCAAAATATAGAGTTCACCTTAATGTTTAACTTAATTATTTATAGTGTGAAATAAATCTTAGATTAATTTCTTGGGATAAAATGAATAATCGGTATTTCTAGGATTATGGCTTTAAAGAGCAACAAGAGTTTTTATATTAATCTCATAATTAATATAAGGATCACATTGTCAATTTATCATAATTTTGGTTCAAACTTGAAGGTTTCCAAAGTGTCGTATGGATTTAAATTGAATTTGAATTGACTGATTATAGATCTTCGATTTATATGACTTGAATTAATTGTTATCTTTAAGGAAATAATTAAATCTTCCTAATCATTTAACTTGAGTTATGATATATTAGACAGTAACTTATATTAGCATATTTTGTTAATCTAATTTGAGTCTCAGTTTCATACTATCAACAATCTAACTTCATATAATATTTAATTTACATTGCTTATGACAATTAATTAAACGAATTAATATCTAAATTCATATGAATTATATAACACTTGTATTACAAATTAATGGTTGAGTCCAATTTTAAGATAATACACATTCAATCCTACATGATCATTTTTAGGACCAAAATACCCTCTAATCTTATGTTTTCTTATTACATCTATCAAATATAATGTTCCATAATTTCCATAATTTATCAATGCCTAAATATTATTAATATTTCATTTTATTCACGATATTTGAATATTCAAAATATTTAATCCACTTATTTTATTTTAAAACTTACGTTTTACATCTTTTTTTCAATTTCAAATATAATAAAATATAAATAAAATTATAATTATATTTCTTAAAAAGTTTAATCCCGTGCATCGCACAGGTGAAAAACTAGTAAATATATATACAAAATTTACACAAATAGAAAGTGATTTTAGGCAGGAAAAATCTTACTTTCTTTTTTCGGTGATGTTTGTGTTTTTATATATATAAAGATTACCAATATCAATATTGTATAAGAAATATTACTCAATTTCATTCAATAACTATATTTTATGTGTATTTAAACATATTATTATATACAAGAATCTATTTACATTGTATTTATATAAAAATGTTTTATTTTAAAATTTATATCCGTTCATCGCACGGGGTATAAATACTAGTTATATATAAAAGAATGACATGTGTGGTACATGAAAGTATTTTCTTTTAATTCAGCTTATTATTTTAAGAATAAATATTTGTAAATAGGAAAGTGTAGAATCACATTGTACATTTACCCACTCCACCATCTAACTTTCTAATCATTTTTCCTGTCTTCTAAATAATTTCCTTGGTTCAAAACATGATAAATGACAAGTATAAGACGAGATTATAATTCTAAACTTAAACCAAGTTCCCCAAAAACTGCATCATCACCCTACTATTTCTCACATCAGCAGCAGTTCCAGTTTCCTACCATCTAATACTAATCTTCATGATAGCTGACCGAATTCCGTTTCTCGAATGTTGCCCTACAAGGACAATCATTCATACCTTGCTTTTCATGTAGAACGCTGCAGCTATCGCAAAGAACCTGATGAGCACATGGCAGGAAAACGACAGAGTGCTCCAGGGGTATATAAGTTTTTGTATAATTCTTATACATCTTAAATGTTCACAGTGAGGTGGATTTGTATATAGGGTAAATTACAAAATTCAAGTCAAATTATGATCACTTTTGCATTTAGGTAGTTAAACTTTTAAAGTTTACTGCATAACCGTCAATCTTTGCACATTTACCACACATGATTGTCAAATGACATTGCCGGTGGAATATGTTGCGAATATTCCTTCACTATTGGCGAATATTACGAGTATATTCGAAGCATATTCCACCGACGATGATATTTTGACGGTCATGTGGTAAATTCGCAAAAGTTGACATTTATATAGTAAACTTTCAATGTTCAACTACCTAACTGTAGAAATGGTCATAGTTTGATTTCAATTTTATAATTTACCCCATATATATATATATATAGATATAATGAAGGTGGATTAATTTAAATATATTTAGTCTTAATTGTACAAAATCAACATTTGCATTAGCTATTTGAAGATGGATTATGGGGTATTTGGCTAAGCTTATTTTAAGAGCTTATAAGCTCATTACATCTTATAAGCTCATAAAATAAGATCTTATTTTTAAAAGTTAATCAAACACATTTTATAACATCCCAAATAAATACAAGTAATTGATATATATACATAGAATTTAGTCCAAGGATGATTGTTTGCAAGCCCAAAATATTGCTAAATTTCGGCCCAAATTTAAACACCATTTTTTGGCCCAAAACTGAGCCCATGTTTCAGCCCAGAATGCTGATGAAATCCTTGTCATCTTTGCAACTCTTCCAAGCCTCACACGTATCTCGTTTCTTCCATGTGTACAAAGGGGTGATCATCCCTTTCATCCACATTTTTCCTTCTTTCAACAAACGTTCTTTGCAGAGGATTTGGGTGTGGAGAAAGGGTAAAGAATCTAATTCATCATCCTTGTTTGTTCTTCAATTTTGTTGCTACAATTTTGCACTCCATCTCTCCCTCCCTCTCTCTCTCTCTCTCTCTCTCTCTGTGTCTGCCGTGGGTTGCTGCCGCCGTTACTACCGCTGGGTTGGCACCGCCACGAGCGGCGGCGTCATGCTAGGGTAGGGAGTGCAGCGCCTCCGTCGGCGGCGCTGCTGTGCGAGTGTGCGTGCGTGTGTGCGTGCTGTGCGTGAGTGTGTTTTGCGTGTGTGAGTGTGTTGTGTTGTGCTGTGTGTGTTCGGGGTGAAGGGGGGAGCACCGCCGTTGGTGGCGGCACCGGACAGAGAGAGTGCCGGCGATGGGCCCGTCACCGGCAGGTGTGCAGGCGGTGGCGAGCGGCGGCAGTGGCAGCAGGAAGTGGGAGGAAGGGGGAGATTGGGGGTTAAGGGTTCATTTGGGAAATTGGATCTTCTGCAGGGGCTATCTTGCAATTTCCTACTTTACTTTATTTATTCTTCAGCCCCTGTACTTTCCTTTATTTATTTCTCGGTCTACAGTTTATAGATTATTGCTTTCCAGTCCCTAAATTTATGTTATAATGCACAATGACCCCAGATTTCTGCAGAAATTGCATTTTAACCCTCGATATTCGAGTACACCCACGTCCTAGAATCTTCTGTTATTATCATATCTTAAGAACGTAATACTGTATATCTTTTATAGATATTTAAGATAGAGACTAAGACGACTCCTAAAAATTTATAGGAGATACGAACAAGGAACTGGAGTAGGGAAGCGTGCCAACGGAAGCTTTTTTGACACGGATTACTGTATTCGAAAGTGGGGGTAAAATCTTATCAAATAAATGTATTTTAATTATACAATTTATTATATGAATTTTATGCATTATGTGATTTTAAATTCAGTATTCATGAGAAGTGTATTTCAAGTTGAACGTCATTAGTATATGATTGTTTTTCGAGTAAATTATATGATTTCAAAGGATTAAAGTTTTCAAGCGATACAAATGCGACTGGTTTCATATGATGAAAAGTCAGGATAATACCCGTACAAGAGGGGTTACATGGCAAAGGATTTTACTTGTCTATTTGTACTTGTCATGAATAATATGAACTTATGTGAACGTGAATAACGTGTACTATGTATTATGTGAGATCCATTATGTGAAATGTAATTGCGCATGCGCTTGCACGCCAAGTAGGGTATTCTTCGGAAACCCAGCACAGAGGGTATTCTTCGGAAACCTAACATGAAGGGTGTAAAAACCCATAGGGTCGGCTTGGGGCCCGGATAGATTTTCTTCGGATATCTATCCAACATGGTTTACAGGGGACTACTCGGGAGTCCACAATGTGTAATATGTTTATGTATAGTATATGATTATAGTATTATGTGTCTCTATCACAGTACAAGTCGACCCACTGAGTGTTCCTTTGGCACTCACCCCTATGTGTAAAAATGTTTTCAGCTTAAAGTATTCAGGACATGGTATGCGAGCGGTGAATGCAGGTAGCCGATACTATCAAGGTCGTAGAAGATTTTAATAAAGAGTTTTATTTTTATGAATTCCAAACATGTTTATTTATGTAAATGATTATTCTATCGCTCTTTTCAATGTATCAAAAATGTGTCTGTAAAGAAATGAATTTCAATAAAATCATTTCCGCTGTGTTTTCCCAAAATTCGTATTTCATAACAATATTTTATGGAATAATATTTCACAGTTATTCCTGAATCTGTTTATCTCTATTATTATTTAAAGAGTCAATTTCTAATGTAAGTAGCGTCAAAACATGATTTTAAAAACGGGGCGTTACACATTTAAGGAGCTTATAAGCACTTAACATCTTATAAGCTCTTTTAAGGAGCTTATAAGTTTAGCCAAACACCCTCTATATAAATATATTTAATTTCATTTGTACGTCATCAACATTTGTATTGGCTAGCTATCAGTATCGCTCAACAATTACGGATGTGTAATTTATATATATATATATATATATATATGATAAAAACTTATATACCCCTGGGCATATAAGGACACAGATCTAGGTGTTACGTATATGTTCTTTAGGTGTTATAAATATATTATATATGTGTTATGTTTCTTGGCGTTATAAATATACTCTACAGGTATCATATGCATATAAGAGTATACATGTGATACCTGAAGAGTATATACATGATACCTGTAGAGTATATATTTAACACCATATGATGATTAATTTGGGGGCACCGTGCCCCCGGGGCACACAAGTGTTACTATATATATATATATATATATATATAAAGAAGACCTTCAATAAAAATAACATAACTAATTTTCTCTCTCAATTTTACATACTATAACTTGAAAGAAGTTAGTTACAAGAATTAAAAAAATCAAAAAATAAAAGGATTTATACTTTTAAGGATTGTAGGGTCATCTAGATTGGGCTATAGGCTATTGGTAGGTTAATAAATCACAATTTTTAAATTAAATTATTTTTTTATTAATTTTTTTTAATCTATGATATATCAAATTTATCATTTTTGTATCTAGAATTTAATTGTTCCTTTTATTTTGTATTCACAATTTTAATAACAAGTGGGGCATATGAATGAGTGTATACTTAATGCATATTAAGTAAGAAATCATGGTTTCAAATTAAATGATTTATTCATTTAGAATTTATGTTTAATATATGATTGATCAGTTTTATCGTTTTTAATACAATTTGTTTATTGTAATTTTTTGTTTTTTATTTTAATTTTAATGAGACCATGAGACAATTTTAAGGATGTAGGTTTTTTAACAAATCATAATTTCCAATTAAATAATTTCTTCATTTAAAATTTGTTGTTAATGCATGATATATCAGATTTATCATTTTTTATGAATTCTAATTTGTTAATTTACATTGCATCGTAAAAAATAACTATGTGTAAATTTGATAATTAATTTTTTGTGCATAATTATATTTAACACAATTAGAAATACAAAAACAAATGACTAAATTAAGCTAAGATTAGAAAATTTAAAAAAATTAAAATACAAAGTTTTAGACTTTTGGAGAAATTAGTTATAATGAAAAATATTTTTATATAATTTTTTGGTTTATTTGTCAATTTAAGTGGGTTCAATATTCACTTATTTACATTATTTGAATATATATAACAATATATTTAGGTATTTAAATATTTTCTTTCATTAACTATAAATAATTAAGTTATTGGTTAGATCGAAAATTTCAAATAAATTTATAATTGTGAACGTTAGGGAACATGCAACTTTGTCAATAAAATTAATCACTTATTAAGCATGCATCAAAAGATACAATAATATATTTATCATGACACTTATGTCTATATTATAAACTGCAACATGCATAACATATCTTTAAGAGTTAAAATCTATATATATATATATATATATATATATATATATATAAGCAGAATATTCAGCCAAAATTAACTGCAATAAATGTCTCATTTATTAAATATTTCTATTTTGAGAAATCATTAATAACTTTCACTCTACATTTATTAATAAAAAATTTAACAAATATTAATATTTATGACATTTAATTTTATATTTATTGTGTAGAACAAACTCAAAAGAAAAAATAAATATATAAATCTAACTATATATTTCTATACTATAACAATAGAGGAAAAGTTGGAGATATTTACAGAAATACTATTTTCCCCATAAAAAGTGTCACATCAACATTTGTTTTTTCTTTTTTATTTTGTATCTTTTATTATTTAATTCATTTAATTTATAATATAAATATTGTATTAGTTTATTCTTATTTTATTAATATTAATTAAGTTCATTTTTTTTGAATAAATTCTTAAATACCAACAATAGATATTGTCCAACCTAAACAATAATTTCAATATAGATATTAATTTGTTTAGGGATAATTGATATCATATTTAATATAAATTAATAAATAAGTATACACTATTAAAGATGTGTGTATATACATACATGTGTGTGTGTATATATATATATATATATTATGTATTTAGTTTGAAGTTAAATGTCATCTTTAGTAATTTTTAAATTAATATTTGTAAGTGTCACGTCAACAAATTTTTTTATTTGCATTTTTTATTATTTAATCTATTTAATTTAATAATATAAATATTGTATTAGTTTATTCTCATTTTATTGATCTTAATTAAATTAAATTTTATTGAATAATTTCTTAAATACCAACTATAGATATCCAAACAATAATTTCAATATAAAATATTAATTTGCACGAGGATAATTTATATAATATTTAATGTAAATTAATAAATAAATATAACACAATTAAAGATTTGTGTATATATACATAGATGTATATATATAATATGTATTTTGGTCTGAATTATATGTCATCCTAAATATTTTTTAAATTAATATTTATATTTCAAATATGTAATATTAGTCAATATTTTATTCTTTATCTATAAATTTAATGATGAATTGAATATATCGTTAAGTATACAATTATAAATATCTCATAATCAAATACAATTTTCGTCTTTTACTTTACACTCAGAACTTCGTATATTTTTTATATGAGAGTGCACGTTAAATGACTCAGCTGATTAATTTAGATTATATGCTTAGTTTCTAATTATATTGGCATCATCATGATCACTACTATTACATTTTGATTTTGTGTTGGGCTTGAATTGTAATGATCAATATTGTGCTATATTGATTAATTTACGTTATACTTATAATGGAATAATTATCTGTCATATTTGATGTTAAGCGATATTAATTAAAAATATTTTTCTATTTCAATTTGTTTTAAATAAAAGGTTGAAATCATATAATTGACAGTGCTTACATCAAGTTCCTACGTAAAATTTTTACTATGAATTGTTTCTATATATACATTCTGACACACACATGTATTTAATTTAAGTAATTGAATTTGATTTTTAATTCATAATTTTTTTTACTTTTTTTGTATATTTAATTTAAATGACCGACGATATTAGTTTGTAACATAGATGATAAAAAAATGTTTTAACTATAAATGTTGTGTATTAAATGTTTTTAAAAAACTTACAAACTTTACAGGTAAAATTCCAATTTTGATTTGAAGATCATAATTGATACTTTTGCTTTTTTTTGTATTAATCATAAATTAGTGAATTGGATGTGTATAATATCGATATATTGTCGTGAGTTAGATTATCTTTAGCAAATTTAGATTTTCTTAGTTATTAAATATTATAGTTTTCTATATACTAAACTTAATCACACTATATTATGAAATAGTTAATATTTATCAACATTATATTACAGACCGCGCATCGTGCGGGTGCGAGTACTAGTGTTTTTTAATATCAATTATCATTGAACATCCATGACACAATAAATGTTTCTCATTACTAAATTTATTTTTTTATTTACAAAATTGATTAGTGTATAAAATTGGTGTCATTTATAACAACTTCATATTTTAAATATTTTAAATATAGATTTTATAATTCCGTGTTCAATAAAAATACAAATTTATATATTATTATTAATAATATTTAAAATAAGAAACTGTAGAGATATAATGTCTAAATTCTTATTGATATATAATTTAGGTTACGATAATACCATCACATTATATTATTAAAAATTTTAAAATTAATAAATTAAATTACAAACCATGCATCGTACGGGTATAATTTAGTATTTCACAAGAAGCTAAATTGTGCATCACGTGTATGGATTTTAGATCCATGTATTCGGGTCGGATTTGGGTCATATGACCCGCTTTTCTTTTTTCTTTTTTCTAATTTTTTTCGTGCTTAATTTTTAAATTTTGGTCATGACATTTATATTATGTTTGAGATACATTTAAGTTATGTTAAATATACCTTTATGTCCAAATTTTATGTCTTTAACTTTAAAAAAAAACTTTAACTTCAGCACATTTTGTACATGTACATTTACGTAGTATTAGCCATACACTTATGTTACCAAAATAAATTATTAAATTAATTTGGAAACCAAAATAAAATATTTCAAAAATAAAATAACAAGAAATTATTTACACATCATCAAATTGTTGTGACATTTTTAGGTCTAATTTCATCCTACCCATGAGGGTAATACCCTCATGGGTTAGGATCTTGGCATGTGTACATTGTGCATTTAAATTGATAGAATAAATACACTTATTACATCAAATGTGTGCACATGTCAAGATCCTACCCTCATGGGTAGGATGGAATTAGCCCATTTTTAGGAGGAAAAATGGTAAATTAATAAATTTTACAGACTTCTTTCTTTCTATATATATTGATAGACTACATGTTGCCACTTTTTTATCTACACTCTGTTTTATGACTTTGGGTAGTTCTATAGTACACCAGGTGTATTAATACATCAAACTCTCCACTCATTTTCAGCCATCAGATTTGAGATCATTAAAGTCAAAGTCAACTATGATCTTAGATCTAATGATTGAAAATGATGGAGAGTCTGGTATATTAATACACCTGGTGTACTACAGAAGGACCCTATGACTTTATCTGCACTCTTGTTTTATTCTCCTCCTTCAAAATACACACATTTCAATTTTTATAATAAGAATAATACTAACCTTAAGCGACACAATGTCCTTCAACAATTTGCTCTCCATCTTATTGATTTTGAGAAATTGATGTTTGATTAGATTAGAATAGGTCATATCACTCATATGTAAGATTTAGGACAAAACATGACAGGTTTCTTGATAGTTAGGAAACACGAGTTTTTTTTTTTGAATGAGTTTGAGGTTTGGGGCTGACAAAACACACCCAAAGAACATGTAGCAGTCTATTAAAGATATGTATCAAGTAAAACTCTTTTCTTATACAATAATAATCTCCAAAACACATGAAAGAGGGACAATGAAGTTGAATAGTTCTTGTGAATATGTGTTATAAAATAAACTATGAAATTTGGTTGTGAAATTTTGACATTCAATTTTTATCATTTTATTTAGAAGAAATCTTGTTTTTTTGAATAATATAATAGATAATATATAAATTATTGAAATAATATATAAAAATCTTTGTAATTTTTTAATAATACCAACTATTTTTCAATAATAGACAATGTGTATTCCAAAATACCCATAAATATGTTTCCTTACATAAATAATTGTTAATTTTTCTTCTAATTTATTTTTAAAAAAATTATTCCGACTCTATGTTACAGTTAATACATATTACTCATACCAAATGCAAAAGGTCGATATGTCCGAGTGGTTAAGGAGACAGACTTGAAATCTGTTGGGCTTCGCCCGCGCAGGTTCGAACCCTGCTGTCGACGAAGAATTAATTTTCTTAATTATTTTTTTATTCCCTCCTCTACGAGCTCCTCAACATCGATACAATACCAAAAGACTTCAATCCTTGAAAACACCATTGAAGAGTGTTCGATACAATGCAGACGGAGATCCACTCCTATGCATTAGAGAAGCCTGAGAGTGTACCTCCGAAACCTCACTACATCAAGGTGGCGAAACCTCACTACATCAAGGTGGCGCTGCAATGGCCGCCTTTGGTTAGGAAGGTGGCGCTGCAATGGCCGCCTTTGGTCAGAGACGATCTCCCCGAAACCTCACTACATCAAGGTGGCGCTGCAATGGCCGCCTTCGGCCAGAGACGATCTCCGTCAAACGTTGGATGTGTCGTCTCTACCTAATAGAGTTGGAGCTTCCATCCAGTTCATGACTGGCCAAAACATATATGATCGATCATATGAAGTTTCAACTCCAGCTCAAAAATTCCTAAACAATACGGTAACTTATTTAATCTATTCAGAAATTAATCGGTGTTAATATAAAAGGCTTATAAGCTCCTTACTGTAGGATGTGGATTGTATCTATGATTTGTTGCAACAATATTGGCCAAACCTGAGCAACTGCTCTAATCGAGCTGCCAACTTCAAGTTTTGGAACTACCACGTCACGGATGCCACCTTGGTATGACTCCGTTGACATATTTCGTGTTAGCTGTACGTATTAGCTGTATATATATAGTTTTTTTCTCTAAAGTTGTTTTATTGTTTCTCAGATTTGAATATACCTATTGATAAACCATTGAAAATCGAAGAAATGAATTCTATGGTCAGAAAGGCAATGCAGAACTTCCAAGTCCGTGATCTGACGATCACCGGTGGCAATGTCTCCATTGAATTAAACTGCAACAGAAGAGTAGGTGACGGAGCTCGATTGCTTCATGAATTTCGAATATGTTTTAACTGCAATATATGCAGCTTAATCAACTGTCCAAAAATGTTTTCGGGTGCATGTCAGTCAGTTGGCGACTTTGCTATATTACCAAGTTATAAGTAGATAGGTATGGTAGAAATTGACATCAAGTAAACTTATCACACCTGTGTTGGTCATTATTTTAGCAAAAAATTATGATATGTTAGGCCAATTTACTCTACCAAAATTTAACTCATTTTCAAAAATTCTTATATGAATGTTAAATGTAAATTATGGATGAATTTATTTCATATCTCATGCAAGAACTATCATTTAGTTATATCATTGTGTACAACTCTAATAAAGTTGAAATGGAAATATCAATCCCCTTTAATTAAACAAAAATGGCAATTGCGTTATTATTATTTATTTTATTTGACCGGCAACATAACAAAATTGGTCAGAAATGTCCAAAAATTTCAAATGGAAAATTATAGATACTCCAAAATAGAAATAAGATTAAGTGTACAATTATTATGATAAAGAACCTCGTATTTGATTTTATAATGAAGCCAAAATAAGATTAATAGTATTTTCCAAAAATATGAATAATAAATAATGTGCATAAATAAATTTGCTTGGCTCTGCTATGGCAAGTCAATTCTTACGTTTAAAAACGCTTCAACTTTATAAAGGAGATCTCAATCTGCAAGCTTTGATCCCTTTCTTCAAAGCTCAAACACAGAGACAACAATGGAGGATATTGTCCGCAAGTTGCAGAAACAGTTCGTTGACTTCTCCACTTCTCTGTATCGTGAGGTCAGTTTTTCTCCTTTTTTTTCTTTCTTTTTTTTTTTTTGACAGTTTTCGAGGATTAAAATAGTAATCAAGAATTACTAATCCTTGAAAAAGACTTAAAATTATTTCAGTTGAAAGGGCTCTGTGAATTTTACTCTTTTCTTGGTTGGGAAAAGCAGGGGATCTTGGATGAGCAGTTTTTACAGTTGCAGAAACTGCAAGATGAGAGCAATCCTGATTTTGTATGTGAAGTGGTGTCGCTTTTCTTTGAGGATTCTGAGAAGCTTCTGAATAATTTGGCGACTGCTCTGTAGGTTTCCGATTTTGGTTTTGTTAATTCTTTTCTCTTTGAGCTTCATTTATGCCTTCGTGCTTTACTAATTTGTTTGTTTCTTTTTATTCATTTTAATATCAACTTGAATTGTTTAGTCAACAGCAGGTTGTAGATTTTAAGCAGGTTGATGCCCATGTTCATCAGTTTAAAGGTAGCAGTTCCAGGTAATGACTGTTGAGTTCCACTGTTTCATCAATTTAATTTTTCTCTGATTTGATCATTTGATTGAAATTGCACACCAAATGTTTGTGTTAAGACTTGAGAGAAAGTGGATTTAGATCTGGCTATATTTTTAGTGGAGTTAATATGTTTTTCCTAATTTTTTGTTTTTTCATAACACCAGCATAGGTGCAAACAGAGTGAAGAACATGTGTGTTGCATTCAGAAATTTCTGTGAAGAGAAGAATCTTGATGGGTGAGTCCTGTTTTTCTGCTAATCCAATTGTCTGACCCTTGTTTGATGAACTGTTTATTGCAACAGTCGTTTATTCGTTTTGAATGGGGAGACTGTAAATTTTAATGTGCATCAGTGTACCAATACTGATTATTCGTTTAAGCAGAAACTGCTTTTGTGGATAAACGTTATTAGGATGGTAGCTGAGATGATTATTTTTACTTTTAATGGTTTGTTATAATGCAATGTCATCAGTAGAATTAATCTTGCCATTCTTTGTCTGTTGTTTAAACTAATTCATTTTTAAAAAAATCGTATTCAAAGTCTGGTTTCCCTTTGTAAGACTACTTGATTATCTTAATTGAAGAATTTTCCATGCAGGTGTTTAAGATGTTTGCAGCAGGTAAAACTTGAGTACCATCAAGTGAAGAACAAGCTGGAATTCTTGTTTAGCGTAAGTGTTCTTATAGTCTTAACATCTTAAGATGAGTACACTGTACCATTGCATCGTTTCTTGTTGAAGTTCCATATTTGATCTTGTCAACACTTTGATTAGTTTGCCTAACAAGTATGTGATGGTTGTTTCTTCTTATATATCAATTTCTATTTCATTTTAAAACCCGAATATTGTGTAACAACGACATCTGACTAATGTAGCTGGAGCGACAAATCTTGGAAGCCGGAGGAACAGTTCCAGTGATAGCATAGAAACAGCATGGTGCTGAGGTCAGCAAAAGGAATGTTCCATTGTTATCGAACTGAGCGTTTCTGTTAGTTGTAGATCTAATGAATGACTGAGGTGAATGCTTTGTGTGAAAATTGAAATAGATGTATTGTTATTTTCTTGTCTTTAAATTATGCTTTCTATATCGACATTTTGTAATGCTCGTAGCTGTTGTTTATACTTGATACTGTTTTCATCTTTTCTTCATCATGGGTTCTGTTTTTCAGCTGTATCTACTGTTAACTTTGTATTTCCAACATAAAACTACTCATGTTTGAAGATTAACATTGTTTTTCTGGGATTAAGTTATCCAAGGTTTCGTCTTTGTTCTTCACCATTTCACTTAATTCTGTTGCAGTTTAGGTATATCATGTCAATCTCATGAGAACATGCACTTGAGACCATTTATTTCAAATTATGTTTAGTCTGATATCATATCATTTGATGTATATGTCATTTGTATTAGAGATCTAAACCCCTTGGTTGAACACTTAAAATAATTTTTTTCCTTATTAATTACACTCTTTAGCCACATGTAATAAGTTTCTCTATGATAATTTTTCTTTGAATTGTCATTTTAGGACTTTAACATTTCTGGTTTTAGCAATGAAGTCCCTGCAACTTTGTTGCTATTTTGGCGTTTTACAGCTATTCCTGATTGACATTTTGTCCATCTTTCTTTCTCTATATTCCTTCTTTTTGGGAGTATCAGAATAGCATAAAGTTTTGGGTGTGTTTTATTAGATAGAAAAGATAAGATCGAAGCTATTGATCAGTAGCTGTGAGGTGCAAGTTCATCTACATTGCAATACTCATCAGCATATTTAAGAATTAGTTGTATATTAAATATTTAAATATGTATATATAATGTAGAAACTAAAATATTTCTTACCCTTCATAATCACGAACCAAAATATAAATTTCGGTCTACTATTCTACCTTTAAAACACTTCTTCATATATGTTATTGGTATTGATGTCACATCTCTCTTACAAATATTATGGTGAAAGTGGAAAAGGTGTCCTATATACTATCTGATGATGAAAATTATCACTTTCTACCACTAAAGATAAGAATTGTCCTTTTTACCAATTTTTGTTCCAAATGACAAAAATATCATTTGGCCTCAAGATGTAGAGTAGTATACCAGAACACCTTTGGTTCACATGATGTACCATTATGTTGTGTGATGGATAAAATCAACTATTATGTTGCGTGATGTTTGAAAATCGAAGTAACTCCTGAATATTAATTAGTATGTTATGTTGTATAATGTCTAAAATCGATTTATATATTGTGTAACGTCTAAAGATAGATTATTCTATTATAGTAACTCTTACCACCCCATTTTACGTAAAAATGTTATTTCTGACAATGGAAATGACTTTCTTTCGGCCTCTATAATAAAACATACATTTTTATATGCTTATTTTCGAGATATTATTAATTTTCCCAACCATGTTAAACCTAAAAACACATCCTAATAAAAGGTGCACAAAAACTCATGTGAGACGGTCTCACGGATAATTTCTGTGAGACAGATCCTTATTACCCATGAATTGAACTTATATCCACATATTTCCATATGAATTGCTAAGTGTAGATTATGGGTTAAATAATAATTTCAGAACAAAGTTTTGAATGTAATAAAATAAACGTAATATTATTTTACAGTTTGGTCATTATTTTAGCAAAACATTATGATATGTTAGACCAATTTACTCTACCAAAATTTAACTCATTTTCAAAAATTCTTATATGAATGTTAAATGTAAATTATGGATGAATTTATTTCAAATCTCATGATGAATTTGCAATTTTTAAAAAAGTGGTGATTTTTTTTGCAATTACGCCTATAAAATACACAATACATATAACAATCTGCTTCCTCACCACACATATATTACATACAACTCCATTACAAACTTTGAAGAAATCCTCCAATAATCATACACGTATTGAAGTTGAAGAAAACGTAGAAGAACTCCTCATTTTGGACAATGTAAGTTGTAAAGTTCATTTCTACCGATTTATTTTGCTCTAAAAGTCACTTAAAGTTGATTAAAATTCTGAAAACCGCGACTTCCGGTCGACAAGTACAGGCTGAAAGTACTATAGTAGGCTCGGCCAGTACTGGCCGAAAGTGTAGAGCTTTCATCCAGTACTGGCCGAAAGTATTGTAGAGCTTTCATCCAGTATTGGCCGAAGGGCTTTAATAAAATTCTGCCAATTGTGGTCGAAGGTTATAGGAAAACTTTGGCCAGAATCAGTCGAAGTTGTGATGATTTTTCGGTTGGTTTTGGCCGAACAGATCTAAGTTTTGTTCCTACGTATTTTTTTCGACCTTCTTATGACACACATCTTTTTTATTTGAATTGATATATTGAGCAAAATATATTTATATTGTGGTTTTTTTGCATATTGATAGGAAAACAAATCAAATGGGGCGGAAATGAGGATTATTAACCAACCTCAAAAGTTGAATGATAATCCAATGTATTAATTTATCGATTTCTCAGAGGTGTTCCTCACGACTGAAATTCTTAAGAGTCGTGAGGAAATGGTTAGTTGGGCGTACAAGGTTAGAATACGTCTAAACATGGTTGTTCTTATTAGACGCTTTGACAATGGTGAAAGTGGCAGACGCGCTAGAGTGTTTTTGGGATGTGAGCGAGGTGGTAAGTATCGCCCACCAAAGAAGTGATTGGCCTCAAATAGTTCGGACTTCGTTGAACAGAAGTCGGTAAAGGAACGAAACATCGGCACTAAAAAATGTGACTGCCCTTTCATGCTAAAAGGAGTGCAAGTGAATGAGCTCTGACATTGGAGCTTAGAGGTGAATGAGCTTAGAGTGGTTGAAACAGTTGATTTGGATGATTTGTAGTCGATTTATCTAACTGATTGTTGTAATTTCACATATTAACACTTGTGACTTGCGTTTGTGTGGTTTAAAACATTTTCCCATTTGTGATTGCACTAGGTTTGCCACTGTTCGATCATAACTTTGTGAAAAAACAGTGATGTTTCTTGCTCTTCAATGCCTTTTTCATGCATAAATAGAGTTGCTCTTCGAATTCGTTGTACCAACTATGATAAGTATCGAACAAGAAATGAAGACGAGAATCTATAAAACATATGATCCAATCACAATTGAAAAAGTGCACAATTCAAGTTTGCAAGTAGAAATAAATTAAAAAGCACACAAACCACAAAGAGTATCAAGTAGTCGCATTGAATCTTTCAAACAAGATAACACAAAATGTATAAATCTATCTACGTGAACGACGAGGTCGACGAGCAGATGCCCTAGCCGAGGACTCTGGTGCACAATCCCAAATTCCACTCATGCGTCAGAACTATATCATCAGGAATTTGAGCGGGTGCCTCCTCCTTTTCAAATGCTCGACGCTTTCTATTAGAGGCGGCGGGTCTCATCCTCGTATAAGTCTGGCCTGCAATATTCATCATCAATTAACGATTAAGAACATACGAACACTTGTTGAACACATAATATGTTAAAACTTTAAAACTTAAAGGAACCTTTGACCACTTCTGGTCGAGGCTACTTTACAACCTTCGACCAGTTATGGTCGAGTCTCTTCCAGCCTGTCGACCACTTCTCGTCGAAGCTACTTCACAGTTTTCGACCAGTTGTGGTCGAGTCTCTTCACAGCCTTTCGACCACTTCTGGCTGAAGCTACTTCACAGCCTTCAGCCAGTTGTGGTCGACGCCCTTCTCATCCCTTCGACCACTTCTGGTCAAATCTCTTCACAACCATTCGACCAGTTGCGGTCGAAATTACCTGAAGACTCACGAAAAACCAGGGTCGAACCCTGGATGACTTTTAGTTCATTTTTCACCCGATTTTTAATAAATTTATGAATTATTTGCACATAATTTACCCTAATCTATATGAAATTCATCTCCTAAACTCATCTACACTTAAAGAATACAAGAACTTAAACTTATAAAACTAAACTTAGAATGGGAAGAAACTTATGACAATCACCCACCGGCCTATGTGTGTTATCCATACTTCTATTAAAAGCTGTCGGGATGTTGGACGATGAGGAGTGGTCGAAATTTACCGAATTTCAGTGGCCAAATTTGTCTTCGATCTTCAATGGATGAATTTTTACATTCAAAGAAGAAGAAGTTGAGAGATAGAGAGAGAGATAGAGAGAGAAGATGGGTTTTAGGTGGGGTATGTATTTTGTTGGGGTGTGTTTAGAATAATATATGTATTAGATATATATATTTTAATTAAAGGGTAAAGTTGTAAAGTTAAGGAGTGTGTTTAGAAAATTTTGAGTTTTAAATATTTAATTGTGGGTGTGTTTAGTAATTGGGGTGTGTTTAGTATTACTTGGGGCGTGTATAGAATTGCCCTTAAACGAAACAAAAAATAGGGTTGAACTATCCACACCTCATCATTTACTAAACTCACCAAATCCTTTTTAAAATAAAACAAAATAATTAGATAAAGACTAAAATACCCTTACTAATTAATAAATCAAGAATATTCAAAAGGTGGGAAAATCACCATCCTATCCACACCCCATTTTTCCTTTTTTTTTTAAATCCAACTTTTTACATTCATTCCAAGTTCAATTGATTTCCAAAATTCTGTTAATTTAATCCAATTTATAATTTTCCAATCTATATTCTTCTTAGATCCAAAATCATAAATAGATAAATCAATATCAGTCCCAACATGCTTCCGTAAAATTAATCAATCCTTTGGAATTTATACATTTCTTTGACCAAAGGTCCAAAACAGCACCGGGTGAGATGGTTTGCAACACCACCAGCTAGAAAATTACTGCCCTCAAACCATTTTACGAACAGTTCTTCACTGTTCAACTTCAACCCTCAAGGAAGATGGTCTGCAAGTTATCAATCTCCTTTAGCAACTGCCCAGCACAACCTTGGTTCGTTTCCTACACCAGGTGTACAAGGTGATCCTTTCAAGGGATACATTAAAAATACTTCAACACACGTTGGAGCGAAAGCCCTATTTTTATTAAGCACTTAAAATATATATATATATATATATATATATATTACATCTGTAATCTCTTTTTGGGAGGAGAATACTAGATTAGCCTCTCATGGAGAAGGTTATTACTCGTATACACATAAACTAAAAACTAAGAAAACTCAGAACACTCAAAATTATACAAAGATGTTTTTATTCTGAAGAAAACTAGGGAGAATGGTCGATGTCCTTAGCTTCCTTCTACCTTGCTTATTTATAGGCAAGAATCCGGACTTGAAGTGCGGATTCCAAACTTGTTTAAGCCAGCTGTCTTCTTTTCCTAGTGGATTCTCCACTAAGTGAGTGTTTTGCCAGTTTTTCCTCGTGACTCATCCCATGTGATTGTTGTCGGGGAATCTTCTTTTTCTTCCCGTGACTTTTATCCTATGTGATGTTTGTGGGGCGTGACTCAGCCCATGTTAACTTTGTCGGGGAATCTTAGAAATTTGGCCTTCGTGGTCCCCGCAGATAACTTTTCTTTTGGGCAGACCCTTTGTCCTTATCTGCCCCTCGTTCTCGTCGGTCGGGTTTGGGTTGGAATCCTTTTCCAAACTCGGGTTCCTTCTAATCTGGGCATGCTTGGTAGACTCGATCTGTCCATCGACCTACATGCGCCATATTACAGAATTTCCGGTATGCTTCTTTGCTCACCGGAATCTTGTTTTCCCAGAGGGTTCTTTTTTTTTTTTTTTTTCAAAGAGATCCTCTGCAAAGCCTGTGGTTG
The DNA here is from genome assembly GCA_005771605.1 of Scutellaria baicalensis. Lineage (NCBI taxonomy): Eukaryota > Viridiplantae > Streptophyta > Magnoliopsida > Lamiales > Lamiaceae > Scutellaria > Scutellaria baicalensis. Next base: position 15,517,035 of record CM016726.1, on the reverse strand, counting down.
TTCCTGTCATTGAATTCAGGAGGAAAGATCCATTCGCTGAATTCTGAAAGAACTTGAAGGGATACTTTACTTTGTCCATTTCATTTAGACAAACCCAAAGTCCCCATGCTCGTCTGGTAGAAGCTTCATCTTTTGACAATGCCCCTACCAAAATAGGAGTTTCTTCCGGAGAAGTCGTCTTGATGGTTTTCAAGGCATTTCCATCCGGTCTCCTCAGCTTCATGAAATGAAAGGCTTCATGGAAACCCTTCTTTGCTGGTTCTGGAGCTGCACTGAAAAAATACAATTCCAGAATATCTCCTCTGGACAAATGTGGATTATTGGTCCAAGTCTCGTGCACCGATTCCCCAATCCATTTCGGTAATCTTGAAATTTCAGGCAATCCTAGTGAAACAGTATAGATTGAAGCTAAAATTCCAAAATTTATTATTATTGTACTTCATTTGGATAACTTCCTGGTTTCATCCAAACTCTCGGGTATTTTCCAGAGATATCCACAATTGTTCTCTCCGGATTGATACCCTTCCTTGTGATCAACTTCTCTCATTGCTTTTGGTAAACCTGCATAGGGAAAACTTTAATCTCGTTGATGGTGCAAATACATTCCGTGCTTTTAACCCAACTCAAGCCGAAGAAACTTATTCCATGGTCACCGCTAACCGCTTTTGGTCCCAAATCTTTGGGGTTGCTTTTTCCAATAAACGTTGGTTACATTTCTTTATGTTATTTGTACCAGTAACCGGTTTATGGATGAGTGCTCTTGGAGTAGTCGGTTTGGCCCTGAACCTACGTGCCTATGACTTCGTTTCTCAGGAAATTCGCGCAGCGGAAGATCCGGAATTTGAGACTTTCTACACCAAAAATATTCTATTAAATTTGAACCTTAGTTTTGCCAGTTTGTGACCTAAGGTCCAACTCTCCCTCTTTTACCCCAGAGGTGCTGGGTTGACTTGAAGACTCGGGTTGTGACACCGGAGCTTCAACATTTGCCACAGTTGGCGCATCCTCAAAGAATGCATCATCTGCAACACTCGTAGTTATGGTATTTGAATCCATAAGTTTCGGGTTAGAGACTCGTTTTCTTGTTTCTCCCTTTTGCACCGTTGGAGATGCAGCCTGGAGAAGAGGCCCCTGCAGCGTAAAGTACAATTGTACCTGCGCTTGCTGGCATGCTCGTATTAGATCAGAGACGGATCTCTGATCTTCTCGTTGAAGTCATCCAGCGACTTCTGCATTGATACATAAAGTACCAAAGCCTCGTTCTAGGCTCTCCAGGTTTTCCCTGAGATGCCTAACTCGTTTGAGGATCTCGTTAGTGATGCGTCCTTCCATCTCGTGTTAAGAAATCTGTAATAATATTTTCATGAGATTTCACGATGACAATATCATAATCATAATATTGACATTCAGCCTGCCATCTAAGTAGTCTAGCTTTTTCTGGTTTGGATTCAAATTTGTTTTTCAGAAAAGCTTTGACACTTGAGTTATCGATTTTTAAGATGAACTTCTTAGCCAGTAAGAATAAAGACCATTTTTTGAAAGCCTTTCTGACTACGAAGAACTCCTTCTCGTTGATATGCCATCGATTTATTTCATTGTCTGTGATTAAACCGCTGCAGTATCTGCATGGCATTTCTCCACTTGGTGTAGCCTTCATAAGGACTGCTGTCCACCAATGATCACTGACGTCTGTGTAAAGAACCAGTTCGTCCTCGTCTTGGGGTATAACAAGTTTTGGGAGCTTTTGACAAACCTCCTTAAGTTTCTTTATCCCCTCTTGGTGTTTATCTTCCCATTTGAATAATGCGCCTTTCTTCAATAATGGACTAAACACCTTCCTGTAATGTGCCAGATTGTTTATGAACATTCCAGCGAAGTTAACAACTCCAAGAAAACTCTGAAACTGTTTTTTTGTTCTTGAGGGTATCTCGAAATCCTTGTATCTTTTCCACAATGTGGCTTATCTGTAGGATGATTCCAGATTCGTCGATCTCAATTTCAAGGAATTCAATCTGTCTTATAGCAATTACTGCATTCTTTTCGGAAAGCACTAATCCTTCCTTGTGACAAACATCTGAAAATATTTCCAAATCCTTGAGATGCTCTTTCCGTTCTTGGATGCGATGAGGATATTATCGATGTACACGAACATGAAGCTGAAATAATATTTGAAAAGATTATCCATTTTCCTTTGATATATCTAGGGTGCGTTTGCCAATCACATGAGCATCACGTTACAGATATAATGTCCCTTGGCACATTTGATGTAGTTGACTAGGTGTTTTCTACTCGGGATGTAGTATCCATCGAACTCCAATATATTATTAATCCCTTTGTAATTAATAATAAGATTTGGCTTTCCTCTCTTGATTTCTCCATGATTCCAGGGACAAAAAAATCGCGATATATCGGCGATATGTCATCGATATATCGCCAAAAATCAAGGTTCGATACAAAAATGGGGTGTTATTTTTTTTCGTCAGAATATCACCGACATATCATCGATATATCGGCATGTTTCGATTTATGTACTAGTTTCGGCAAGAAGAAGGAAGAAAACTGCGGTGTATCGCCAAATTTTGCTGATATTTCACCGATATTTCAGCTGAAATATCGACCTGTTCACATGTCGGCGTGGGTTTTGAATTTTTCTTTAAAGGAGCATGATTCCTTACAAGGAATCCTGGGCTGCTGTATGGAGAAACTTCTGGTGAAATCAACTTAAGACCAAGATATTCCTTAAGTATTTTCTACATATCCTCACGATTCTCTCGGTTCATAAGGATTGACTTGTATCTTACGAACTCGTGTTCCTTTCCGGGTTTAATCTTTAAGGATGCTTTGAGCTCGTTCTTGTTCCACCATGCCAAAGGATTTTCATTGTAATTCCTTTGGATCTTCTTCTTGAAATCTTCGAGCGATATTTGTTCCTCAATGGTAATCTCACTCGATGTATTCTCCAATAAGCTTTTCCTTAATTCTGAAATTGCCTCTGGAGGTACTCGTTCTTCTCCTTATATCCTGAACGAATACAAGTTATTATCCCACATCTTGGTATCTTTTTGTTTTGAACCATATTGTCGATAGGATAATAGTGTATCGTCAAATCTCCTTTTATCCGTCATTTTGGGATGTCAAAGTTTGGCTTCATCACCACGCTTGTTGCGAAAAGTGATCGGCATTCGTCTGTAGAATGTCTCTCGTAGTCTTTGGACAATAATCTTATGATCACATAAGGTTGTGAAAATAAGCCTTCTTGTCTCATTTTCCTGTGTAAAACGCTTGAATGTTTGTAGGAAATTGTTACCTAACAACACATCTGCTCCTGTATCATGGAAGTAGATTGGTGGCGTCTTGACTTTGTACCATGGGGTATCGCCTGCACCTCCGATCATGATTTCAGCTTGTTTGATTCCTCGATTAAGAATAAGAATTCTTTTTGAGAAATCTCTTCCTGCGATAGCTGGTAGATCTTACCCAATTTATTTAGGGAAAACCTCCTGCTTTGCAGTACATATTCCAGCGCCTGAATCGACATAGGCGGCGAAATATTCGACCTTATATTCATCATATATCATTCCGATAGAAATGTATATGGAGAGTATATGGAGAATGGGCTAGTTGTCATCTGATTCTGTATCTCTTATCTGCCACTGTGAACTCCACTCCATCTTGTAATCTTTCCCAAGGTTTATGATCCTCGAGAAACTCAATCCCAAGTATCAACTGATCTGGGATCCTTCCTGCAATTCCCCTGATAGTCAATTCAATTTTACCCATCTTTAGGTTTCCTTGAAATTTTCCGACTAGCGGTTGTTGGAGGTAATATAGGACATTACAAGGGAATATATTATCCTGTTGAGTAATGTCGAATACCACTTCAACTCCTCGCCATCCTTCCGGGCACTTCAGTTCTCCTTGTGTTTTGAAAACATCTGAGATTCGCTGAGTTGTACTCAGTCTCTTTTCTTCCCAACGGCTACTGCTCATTAGCCTATCTTGTTGGAAAGACATCCTCCTTGGCTCAATTCTGAGACTTTGGCTCTTGTTGAAGACGGGTTGATCTTGGATTCTCATATCGATTTCCTTTATAGTTGGAGATTCAATAGATTCCGGTAGAACTACCCTGGTGAAGTCCTCAAAGATTCTTGGAACTTCAATGAATTCCTTTCTCAAGAATACATCTGAATGATGTGTATTCGAGAGAGCATAGAAAATCTTGTAGGTGATCGAGTAGGGTCTATTCCCTTCTTTCATCAGATCATCTCTTTTAAAATCTTGATGAAGGGTTAAGACTATGTTGAAGTCTCGATCTCCCAGATTGTATGCAATTCTAGGATAGACATTGAATGCCAATTTCTCTGCATACAAATTTCCTGTAACTGCCCCAAGACATGAATCCTTGAGATTTGAGATTCACTTGTCAAAAATTGCAAGATTGAGCGGCGAATCAATTTCTTCTTTGAATGTTGCTTTAATAACAACTCTTATGGTTCCGATGTGAATCCATGAGAGTGTATTTTTAACTTCTCTCTTGACACTGCTTTTGATCTCCTGTATCTCTCTGTAAGGGACCAATTGCATCTCGATCAAGTTACCAGTGAATTCCATTGGAATGACAAATTCTCCGGTAGTTATTCTATGGATAATTTGGTGTTTTCTACTACGAAATCCAATCTTATCCAATGTTTTTTCCATAGCTCCAATGGTAAAACCATCTTATATCTGGAGCTTTGGATCATCTTTCATAATCCTCATTAGAATCTTATGAGACACCGTGGTGTGGAGAGAAATCCTGACATATCATCTCTCACCTTTGATTGAAGAATTTCTTCTTCACTCTGATTCTGAACTGGATTCACTTCCATCTTCAGCATAGATCTCCTCTTCATAGATGCTTTCATCCGAGGGTAAATCCTCAAATTGATACACCTGTATAAGATCTTGATAATAGACAGCTTCTTCGAGTTTGGATGTTACCTTGAACTGTCTAATTCCTCGTTTTTGATTTTCTGGGCAATCCGTTGAGATGTGTCCTCTTGCTCCACACGTCCAGCAATTACAATCTTTAAAACTTTCATTAGCTCTGGTGTGAGCCCGTCTGAAAGTTCTCTTTCCTGAGGTCCTGCTGGAACCTTAATTTGAGCCTGATGAAAAGGCTCTATTCCTGTTTGGTGCTAGTCTTTGCCCCGATTTGTATCTCCGGGCCTTTTGTTTTGATCACACTTTTTTTGGTCTCCATGAAGACCAACGACTGCTTCTCTTGTTGTTCCTTCCTTTTATGCCTCTGTGGTTGACTTCCATCGACTGTTGGGATGTTATTCTCTTCGCAACATAAGGGAACCATTTTATTGATTCCTCGCAATCTCTTGTAGTTCTTGTACAGTGTTGCTTGATGACACCATTCAGATAATTTGGCCTTTAAGAAGGACATTCTTTTGGCCACTGTATCTAATTCATCCACACCCTTGTATTCCCTGATCAACATTTCTCTCCAGGGACTTGGTATTTTTGCAAAGAATAATTGCGAAGCCTCTTTGTCTTCCACCTTGGACTTCCATCGGTAATCGGTGAATAACTTGATGTATTCGTCAATATGACAAATATCATGCAACTCAAGGCTGTAAAGGGCTTGTTTGTATCTTTTTCTTTTTTTTTCTTCTTCTAGCCCCTCAAAATAGCATATGCCGATAAAATGGATTTTGAATAATTTTGCCATATTATCGACAATTCCTTTTAATGACTCACCAGCTGTAACATTGTTTTTCATTTCTGGTACTGTCATATCCCATGCCATCTTTACAGATCCTTCAAGACTCATCTCGAGTAGTAAGATGAATCCTTCTTTCGTAAGATCGAGGGTTCCTGCTGCAATCCTCATAGCCGATGCCCAATCGTCGATAAGGATTTCATGGTTCTTGAAATTTGGGATATCTAGATTTAGCATCAACCCGTATGGATGTATAGGGTCGAGCTGAGACTTTCCATAAGGCGTATTGTAAAGATTCGACCTTTTGGAACGTGGTCGAGTTCCTGTGACAATAGGATCTCCTCCTGTAGTGAAATCCCCTACGTGTGGCATTGGTTCGTCCATCACATGATGTGATCCGGAACTTTCTGCTACGTTGGGATTAACTTGTGGTCTTTGCTGTTGATCACGAGTAACCAAGGCAGATCAGTCTCATGCATTCATCTTTAGATCCACAATTCCTAATCCCGCGAAGGTTTCGGCAAGGTCATGTAGATCCTCCGGATTTATCTTTTCCAAATCCATTACTTGTTTGTAATGGATTTTCCTTTGATGATGACAATAAGTTTTTCATCATGAGTCATGCGTCGTACAACTTCGGTTGGTTTCCCATCTTGGTGTAAATAGGGAACGGTTCCGAAATCTATATGTCTCCTTCCTCCGGATGAACTTGGTCGGTTCTCTAGATTCTTGACTCTTTTTTGAATATCATAAATGATTTCAAGAGTCTCCTTTTGATTTTTTTATCATCGTCTCCATTTGGCTTTGAATTTGATGAACTTGTGTCGGTAGGTGATTATGGCGGTTGCCATAACTCTGCACCGTCTTCTGGATTTCTCTAAGATCTTCTAAAATCTTAAAGGTATCTGGAAGTATCTCCTTCCACTCGGGCACTCCATCAGACATGATTTTGATGGACTGCTTCCTGATAATTCATCAGATCGCAATATAACATGTGGTTCACCACAAGGAAACCCATGTAATATGTTGCTTGTCTATCGCACTGCCTCAAAATTTCCTCGTCGGCACCTGCGAGCTCTTTTTCGGCATATTGGTCATTCCAATATGTCACTTTGTCTTGATGCTCTTGAGCATACATCGTCAAAATCTGACGATATCTCCTGTAGTGTATATATCTTGGACATTCATCCAGATCCATATTTTCTCATGTAATTCTCCTCACCAATTGTGAATTACAGACAAATATAATAAATATAAATTTAAGTTCTTAATAAACTTGGGCTCTAATACCGTTTTCGGGGATCAGATTTCAAAATTATATAGATTAGATGAATATGATTGGATCTCAAAATAATATAGATTAGATGAATAGTGGTATAAATTGAATTTATTTAAGTTTTGGTTTGGAAATAGCAAAAAGATATTGGAAGTAACAAAAAGTGGTGGATCTTTAAAAAAAGTGGGAGTGTAAATAGTCTTTCCAAATATTAAATTATTTTATTAATAAGGTTATTTTTTGTCTTTTATCTTTTTCTTTTATCTTTAATTTAAAATTATGGGGTGTGGATAGTTCAACCCTAAAAAATATGTAATATCCCCAAAATTTGAGATATGAAATCTGAAAGATAATTAAATAATATTATAAAAAAAGAACTTATATATTAAATTGAATCTTATGATGACATATATTTCAAATGTAGATATAAGTTTATTAAACTGTTAAAGCAGATTTAAAAGAAACATATAAATACTCGTGTTCTTTCAATTCAAAAATTTAATTCGTGATTACACATCTCCGAATTCAATAAGATTTTAGTATGTTGTCCATTTATGTGTTTTTAAGATTCTATTAAATTTTTCTATTAATCGGATTTATAAATTATTTAATACGATGTTTATATCACTTCAGCCCAAGAGTAACATCTTTAACGTTTCTGATTTAGAAATTTCGAAATGATATTTATAGATCTCCAAAGTTTATTAAACTTTATCCGATTGTGTAAAATATTGATTTTCATTTACAGTATAAATTTCAGTTCAGTCGGACGGGTATTTCATTTAAAATTTATTTTGTAGTCATCTTTGAAAGATTGACAAACTTACGATGCTACTGATTTAAGAATTTAATACTTATAGTTGATGGTTTTTAAATGACTTTTTCTAAACTGTTATACTTTTACAAGTTCTTAATCTCTCGAGAAAGTTTTCTAACTAAAAATATTTATAATTCTTAAGATATTAAATTTCTTCTACAACTATGCAGAATTCATCATTTATGCGATTTAAATTTTCAAAAGTAAAAACATATATTTATATTACTTGGGATCTTATGAAATTAATTATATGTCTTACTAATTATTTTACTACTTATGAAGCACATTTAAAATTAAAGATCGTTTGATCTTATATTCCTTTAGAATTAAATATTTCAAATTGTGCTAGTGAACTAATATGTGAGGTTTTTCTAAAAGTTTGTCTTTTAAACTTGATCTTTTGATTTTCTCCAAAGTCCAATATGATCTTATCTTTTTCAGTGAATTCTCTAGAACAAACTCTTTAAATTTCAATCATATCAAAATTGTTTCCTCTCTCGTCAAAATTATTTCTCGTTCGATCTCAAACTCAATATCTCTTTCATTTTGTTTATTAAATAATTGAAGGCATGTAAGCAAATAGCATTTATCTATTCTTTAATATATATATGTGTATATATTTATGTAATAACCCAAAAGTTTCATAATTTAATATTAAGATAATTTGATCTTCATAATTTAATAATTTCATGAGTCATTTGGATTATCCAAGACTTACTTGATTTAATTATATCATATTATAAGTTTTATTTAAACCCATAAAACTTTTAATCTTAGAATCTAATAACTTTCATAATCTTATAACTTTACCAATTAATTGTATGTATTAATACTAATAACTTATTTTAAATCTTAATATAGCTCAAAATCTCACTCATGTGATTTTAATTAAATAATAAGATTGTTTAAGTTCTATCCCTCAACAATTTTATAATTCTAATTAGTTAATGGAATTTATTTACAATTAATCTTCATGACAATTTATGATCTTAATTAGTTAATAGAATGCATTTATGATTTAATTAATGTTTAGAATTTATCTATGATCTATGTTCCTAATAAGTTTGATACATAAAATTCATAATAAATCAAAGAAAATATATAAAAGATCTAAATCTCAACAAAATCTCCATAAAGATCTATCATATCAAAATAAATTAATTTAAATGGATTAAGAAATCTCTTTTCTTATGTGTATATAAATCAAATAATTTCAATAGAGAACTAAGCATTTAGGAAAAACTACATAAGGTAATTTTTTTGGAAATCTTCATCTCCTCTATTTCCTATTTGTCAAAACAAATTCTAGAGAATATACTCTTCTTTTTCGTCTCAACTCTTTTTTAGTCTCGAAATCATCTGGGTTCTTTTTCAATCTTGATTTACAAACCTCCGTTTTGTTTTATCAAAACGAATCTTTAGAAAATATATGATTTCTTTTCCACATTTGATTCAATCCACCCTTCAACTTTTGATTTACAAATCCTCTCAACATTGATTATTTTCTTGATTGGGTAGTGGTAATTTTGAGAGAGTACGAGAGACAATGAGAAGAAGAAATGAAGTAGCAAGAAAGGAGAGGAGAGAGAGAGGGGAGGGAGACACACACGCCAGATTGTGCAAAGAAAAAAAGAGAGAAAGAAAAGGGGGGAGAGAGATACGAACGAGAGAGGGAGGGAGTTATCTTCAATTCCAATTTTATTAGTTTTACCTTCATCCAAATATATTACATTCATCATTTACTAGTTTTTGGATTTCATATTTATTTCTAAAATTCAATTTCCAAAAAAATTATATTTTTATTCCCTTTCATTTCATTAAAATTCCAGATTTTAACTCTACTCAATCTTAATGATTTTCAGTTCAATCTCTTAGTATTTGATCTCAAAATTTCAAGTCCATTTCCGAAAATTTCAATCTTACATCTTATTTCTTTCAGAGACCCCTACATTCTTCTAATTACTAAATTATTAAGAGTACTAATTAAATATTTACTAAGATACAAACTATTTTATTTATAGGAACCGAAGATAACGAGGATGTGAATTGCAACCAAGGACGAAAATATCGGTATCGGTAAATGTATCAGTACCTTAATTTTACAGAAATATCGATGGATATATTGGTTTCGGTGGATATATCGGACATATTTTTAGAAAATATAGAAATTTTTTGTGAAAATTTTGAAAAATATATCTAGTAATATACAAACTATTATAACTAACATTAATATATATATATATATATTATACTTAAAATTTCAAATAAAATGATACTCCCTCCGTCCCATGAATATTAGCCTACTTTGACCGGCACACATATTAAGAAAAAACTGTTGACTTTGATTGGATGTGATATTTTAATATTTTTGAGTGGCAATTTTGTAATTTAAACCAACTTTTTGAGTGCAAAAGTTGTAAAATGAAAGAAATTGAGGGGTAAGAGAGTAAAATTTTCTTTGCCATTTTGGGGCTGGCAGATTTAAGTGGGACAAACGAAAATGACAAGTAGGCTGAAAATAGTAGGACGGAGGGAGTATCTTTGTGAAAAAGATATACATAAATTACTACTATACACATCACAAACTTCTGATTAAGTTTTAAAAAAGTTAACCAAACTTAAATAAACCATGAGAGGAATCTAAATACAAGTGTATTAATTTATTTCAAATAATTTATTTAAATTTATAATGATATTATTATTTATTCCAGCTCAATTTTCATAATATAATTGCATATAATACATGCATGATTTAATTTAAATGTATATATAAAATGCATGATAAAAAGAAAAGGAAAAGAAAAAAGAAAGAAAAATCTGAACATCTAACCCCTCACCCCCGCCGCCCCATCATCTTCCCCACTCCATTGCACTGCAACTAGGAGAGAGTTGCCAACATTCGGTGGCATGGCTAATCGATTGATCAAGGGTCTAGTCAAGAGCTCAAGGTATGTGGCCTCAAACCCTAGAATCACAAGTTCTTGTTTTAAGTTAAAAACCCTAGAAAAGTGCAATGAAAATAGGAAATGTCTCCTTCTTCGAAAATGTTATGGTTTGAAAGATTGTGGTGGGTGTTATTTCACTTTACTTTCTACTGAGGGGGAGGAGAGCCACTTATTTTCACCCATGGATAATATATATACTCCATTTCCGACCGGATCTCGGAATCCGGTGGAGATAATCGGCAGTGCAAATGGTTTATTGTGTTTGGGGGATACCTATTTAGATGGCAAACTTGTTCTTTGGAATCCATCCACTCAATCTTTTAAGTTTCTTCCTCCTACTGCAGCCCCGCCCCCTCCCTCTCCCCATATTTCTGTGGTTTTCACTTGCTCTGGATTTGGATTTGATCCAATATCCAATGATTATAAGGTTATTAGAATGGTCGAAAACCTCGATAATGAAGATGAGGAATGTACACTCAATGATATAGTTCGCCATTTAGAAGTCTATTCCTTAAAGAGTGATTCATGGAGACTCGTACCTTATCCTAAAATTTACCCGTTACCTGAAAAATCTGTTTATGTGAATGGGGTGTATTATTGGATAGGTGTCATCGATGCTGGGAGTGAGTCGTGCATCATGTCCTTCAACTTTTCTACTGAAAAGTTTGAACCTTTGTCTATACCGGATAGATCTAAGACAAACTGCTCCTTTTATGATATGAGTTTCTTGGATTATGATGGATTGCTCTGTGTTGTAGTGTACCCATTGTATGCTGTTGATAAGTGTTTTAGTATCTGGACTTTGAATGAGGATAAATCATGGAGAAAAATCCATGATTTATGTGTTGTTGGGGCTGATATACCCTTAGGATTCTGGGGAAAGGATATAATCCTTTTTGAGGACGCAAATCGTACTCTGTTGATGCATGATCTTGCCACGGGACGGATCAAGAATTTAGGCATTTGTGAACCACCTGATACTATGAGGCTTATTACACATGTGACGAGCACATCAGATCCATTGTTATCGGGTATAATTTATGTATTGTTTTTGTTGTGATTGATTAGTTTGGGAACTTAAAGTTGTGATTACCATTAACTGGATTTTTGTTTTTGCAAATGTTATTTTCAGGCAGGAAAGAGGATGAGAGAGCAGGTCATTAGCAATGGCTAGCTGGTGTTGTTCAATCCAGAAAAGGGGTTTCGGGTTGGGTCAGTTATGGTGAAGAAGATTGGTATGAGATGGTGGGAAGCTGGGTAGGATGATGATGATGCAGTGTTTTGTGAAACTCTTTTTTAGAATTTTAATATGGCCTTATAATTGCCATCATTACTAGTTGGTTTTGAACCAAGAATACTTGACTTATTTAGAATGTAGTTTGCTGATTCTGCGGTTTCTATCTACAAATCTCTTTTCTGTGCACTACTTCAGTTGAAGTTTATGTTGGTCTTTTAATGACATGTTTGGATGAATTTTGAGTGTTTTAAAAGAAGATTTTTTTTTTTTGAGAGAAAAAAAAAAAGGAAAAAAGATGAAACTCTTGTATTTGAAAACTTGTTATGTATTTATGAGAAAACATATTTTTGATGGTGTTCTGAAAATATAAAACATGCATGCTTCAATATAATTCTATGGTTGAAAAAAATCTAAACTTTGGTGCAGATTACAAATCCTGAACATGACTCACTTCAAAATTTGTTCAAACCTGATGCAGTTATAAATCAAATACATAAACGTAAATTATAAAACTTGAAAGCAGTTCAAAGTTAAAAGTGTGTAAGGAAAATAAAGAGCTCAATTAACAAATTTATAAAACATCTGAATTGGCATCCACAAAAGACATCGAGTATGAAGGTCATGTTGCAAATTCAAGAAGCCGATTCTTTCTGTCCTTGAAGACACTTCATCGTTAATGCTCGGGTGCAGTAAGCCGATTTCCAATCAAGAACAGGGCTAATCCCAGAGTATTAGCTGCTATGCATATGCCAAAACCTCAACCCCAGCTCAAGTTATCTTCAAAATAGACAATACCTGTAACTGCTACAAAAGAAGCAGTATATAAGCTGAAGAAAAACCAATTAAAATAAGTGGATTGGTGCTCGATTTTTGGCCCCCATTGTTGCTAGAGTGACTCCAATGGAAACCAGAGCAAATGCTGAATGCAATACTGCATATTGAGTCATTATGAAAAGTCGAAACCATTCGGCTTAAATTTAACCTTACATAAGGCGGTTTCAACAATAATTTCCATGATATAATATAAATTGTTGGACTTAGATTATTAGTTAAGCTGCTTCACTTAATAAGAGATCTCTCACTTAATAAGATCATAAATCTATGAGACCTCCAATTTTGGTTTTGGATTTTCTTCTTTCTTAAGATGTGCACAAGTGTGGTGATATTCTCGGTTTCAGCCATATCCCAATAGATAATTCTTCGGAAGATAACAGAGAATAGGTTTTATGCACGAATATTACACTAAACTTCCACCTTTTTTTGTCCCAAATCATCAAACTTTAAAACCCTAAAAACAATTATAAACATTACAACCAATTTCATATTACAAAACACGTCCCTTAATTTATAATTAAAAATATCTGCAGAGCCATCCCGATTTCTTAATAACTGTCATGACAAACATGCATGCATAAGCCACCGATCTCCCATTTGACCTCCACTTTAATGATTGTCACCCTCTGTTCTTGTTTCGGAGATCTTTGAATGATCTCCCCTTTCAACGATCTTCCCTTTCACAAATGGTAAACCTGCAAACAGAATCAGGTATACAATTCTCATAAACACTCGCTTCACCAGCAGTTTGTATGTCATAAGCATGTTACTTCCTTAAGATTTTTCTATAGTCTTGATTGCATTCTTTAACAAACTTTCAGCACACCTCTTACATTTGAAGAGGGGAATCTAGGTTGCAGCAAAATATTCCAAAAACATGTGCAGCAATGCTATATGTAAAGGTGTTTACTGGGATTGATATATAGAAGGAATTTTTACCCATAATTTTCAATGAGTGTCCATGAAACATTAACACCTTAGTTTGATCTCTTTGTAATCATAAAAACAATCTAAATGCTTATAATAACATAACACATAAAGTGCAAAGCATGGACTTAGGTCCATGCCAAATGATCTCTTTATAATCATAATTTTCAATGACATAAATTTGATATTCTTATATCCTAGTGGTAGAGATCACATTAGGTGAAACAAAAGCGCACAAATCAGAATAGATGTAAATAACATTTAATAGTTCTACACTTATAATACAAATCAGAATATATAGATGTAAAAATCATATAATAGTAGACTTATAATAACGCATGAAAATAAATATACATCCACATTCATCATCAACAAACAATAAAAAGACACTATCCAACAATATGCAATACTCCCACATGGATCACTTATAATTATTATTACTTTGAGCCTTTGTGTTGTTCTCTATTATTTCCATCTCCAACCAACCAATAGAAGGAGACCTAACTTATACAACCGAGAGAGAGATAAAGAATATGATAGTTGGAGAATTGTATATTATGAAGAAGAAAGAAAAGCAAGTTTGGCTGCTGTGTATCTTATTAGAAAGAAAAGCAACCTAGGAGATTCATAATTAACGTCATATGAATTAACAATTCACATAAGTCTTCGCCTTTATGACTTAACACCCTTTTAAATTGAAGCTCAACATGGCCATTCTCAATATCAAGATATAATAATTCCACAAAATAAAACAATAGAATTAAACACAAATTGTATTACCAAAATCTTGAAGTTTCATATCATACAGAAAAAAGAGCAAAAAGACGTCAAGACATTTGTTTGTTTAAAAGGCTTACCTCCATAGTCTTTGCATCCCCAATAAGAATCCGGGATTGTATAGGCAACTTCAGGCAAATCTGTTAACACAAAAATAAGAATCTGTTAACAAAAGAAAGAAAGTGATTCTGTTAACAAAAGAAAGAAAGTGATAGCTAGATTAAGAGAGTGATAGCTAGATTTATAAGAAAGTGATTCTTATAAATCTTCTCGTTGGCTTCCTCCACACTGTCGAGGACTTTAGCTAGGGTTTGAACATAGAAATTAATTAGTTGCTCATTAGAAAGATTTGGAGTAAGACGGGAATCCATGATAATAAACCAATGCTTGAAATCCTGTCCTTGCAAATATCCTGTAAAATCTGGTGGTGACCAGAAACCATATGTTGAGACCATGTTATATCGGGATTGGCGGGTGCTTTCATTACTGTAACTCTTAACGAAGAGGAGAGGAGGAGGAGGAGGAGGAGGCAAATGGGTGGTGATGGAGGTGGTGGTGGAAATGAGACCTCGGAGGCGCTTCAGAGAGGAGGAGGAGCGCGCCATTTTTGCGCAACCCTAGATACACAAGTGGAGAATAAATGATTATCAAAAATATTGTCCAAGCCCATTTTAAAAGCCCACTTTTGTGCTCAAACAAGTAGGGATGTAAACGAGTCTAACCGAGCCAAACAGTATTGGGCTCGAGTTCGGTTCGAGTCTTAGGAATGGAGTTCGAGTTCGGCTCGTTTGAAAAATATAAGTTTTGAAACAATGTAAAATTACAAAATTGTCCAAGTTTTTTTTTTAAATTACAATATTATCCTGACTTTCTTATTATATATATATAGATAGATACATTTAAGGGAAAATTTTACATTTGGTACCTGAAAATAGAGTATATTTCAGATCGGGTACCCCGAAGTTCGAGTTCATCAATTTAGTCTCTCAGTTTTTCAAAATCCATCAAATTTAGTACTCGCCGTTAAAAATCCATCCAAACTGACGGAAGTTAACTACCATGAACGTTTTTGTGCAAAAAATATTTTTTTCCCCAAATCGTGCGCAACTTCTCCTCTACTCAAAATTCGATCGATTCTGGGGTTGAATCAATCTATTCAACCCTAATTTCCTCAATTCGATCGATTGACTTGCTTTTGAAGACCTCTTGGTCGAAAGATAATCCAGGGATTAGATATTGGTGTTGCTCAAATTATGGGTAAGGTTTATTATCGTCTTTTTGAACTTGAATTTCCACTGAATTTCTGAATTTTTTTGGCCGAATCTGAATGTGATGTTTTGTATATGACAGTGCAGAAAGTAGGGTATTGTGGAGTGTTCAAATTGTTTGAATATCAAGGTTGAGGATCTTGAATATCATAATTGAGGAAAGATCAATTCAACCCCTGAATCGATCGAATTTTGAGTAGAGGAGAAGCTGCGCACGATTTGGGGAAAAAAATTAGGGTTCCCCGTCTAATTTTCGCACAAAAATGTTCAGGATAGTTAACTTCCGTTAGTTTGGACGGATTTTTAACGGCGGGTACTAAATTTGATGGATTTTGAAAAACTGAGGGACTAAATTGATGAACTCGAACTTCAGGGTACCCGATCTGAAATATAGTCTATTTTCAGGTACCAAATGTGAAATTTTCCCTTAAATGTATCTATATCTATATATATATATATAATAAGAAAGTCTGGATAATATTGTAATTTTAAAAAAAAACTTGGACAATTTTGTAATTTTACATTGTTTCAAAACTTACTCTGCTCTCTATATCTGTTATCTATTCCCGTTCTTCTCTCTAGCAGTTACCGTTCTCTCTAGCAATTACTTCTCCATGATCTGTATAAGAAAAACCCGTTATAAAAGTGGTGATTTATTTTGCAATTACGTCCTTTTATAAATATATAAACTTTCAGATAAGTATGATATCAATCAAACATGTAAATAATTGCAAAAAAAGATCACCACTTTTTAAAAAATTGCAAATTTATCCCAACTTTTCAATAATTGCGAAAAAAAATCACAACCTTTGTTCACTATTGCAATTTTGACCACTTTTGTATTTTCCGGCAACCGGAGTCCACGCGTCCGGCTAACATGCCACGTCACATGCCACATGGGATGTCACGTCATCTCCAACCAAAAAAGATTTAAAAATCAAATTGCAAAATAAAATCACCACCTTTCCTAAACTTACAATTTAATCTCAACCTTTTAAAAATTAGCAAAAAAAGTCACATACTTCATTTTCAATTTGAATTTATTCTTCGATGATTTAATTATCATAGAAACATCACATAAACTATAATGTCGTCTCTACTATATTAATTTAAATTTTTTTTAATTTGAAGATAATTAAATCACAACTCACAATTACAACCTTTTATTAGAAAAATTGTATCATTGCTCTTTTAATTGTTGTGTATACGAGTATTAAACTTTTAAAAAATATTAAACTAATACGTATTATATTTGTATTGTTATCATTTGATAAGAGAAACCAAATTATTCATCTATTACTACATATACACTAACAAAATACTCTCTTGAGTATATGTAATTGATGAATTTGGTTCTCTTATCAAATGATAACAAGAAATTTTTTCTCAATACAAATACAATACGTATTAGTTTAATATTTTTAAAAGTTTAATACTCGTATACACAACAATTAAAAGAACAATGATACAATTTTTCTAATAAAAGGTTGTGATTTAATTATCTTCAAATTAAAAAATATTTAAATTCATATAGTATATGTCGACATTAGTTTATGTGATGTTTATATGATAATTAAAGCATCAAATAATAAATTCAAATTGCAAAATGAAGTATGTGACTTTTTTTGCTAATTTTTAGAAGGTTGGGATTAAATTACAACTTTAGGAAAGGTGGTGATTTTATTTTGCAATTTGATTTTTAAATGTTTTTGGTTGGAGATGATGTGGCATCCCATGTGGCATGTGACGTGGCATGTTAGCCGGACATGTGGACCCCGGTTGCGGAAAATATAAAAGTGGTCAAAATTGCAACATTGAACAAAGGTTGTGATTTTTCTTGCAATTATTGAAAAATGGGGATAAATTTGCAATTTTTAAAAAAGTGGTGATTTTTTTTGCAATTACCCCTTGATTTTTAATTTTTTTAAAAAATTCTTATATGAATGTTAAATGTAAATTATGGATGAATTTATTTCATATCTCATGCAAGAACTATCATTTAGTTATATCATTGTGTACAACTCTAATAAAGTTGAAATGGAAATATCAATCCCCTTTAATTAAACAAAAATGGCAATTGCGTTGTTATTATTTATTTTATTTGACCGGCAACATAACAAAATTGGTCAGAAATGTCCAAAAATTTCAAATGGAAAATTATAGATACTCCAAAATAGAAATAAGATTAAGTGTACAATTAT
Source organism: Scutellaria baicalensis (assembly GCA_005771605.1). NCBI lineage: Eukaryota > Viridiplantae > Streptophyta > Magnoliopsida > Lamiales > Lamiaceae > Scutellaria > Scutellaria baicalensis. Next base: position 15,499,043 of record CM016726.1, on the reverse strand, counting down.
TATGATAAAGAACCTCGTGTTTGATTTTATAATGAAGCCAAAATAAGATTAATAGTATTTTCCAAAAATATGAATAATAAATAATGTGCATGAATAAATTTGCTGGTGCTCTGCTATGGCAAGTCAATTCTTACGTTTAAAAACGCTTCAACTTTATAAAGGAGATCTCAATCTGCAAGTTTTGATCCCTTTCTTCAAAGCTCAAACACAGAGACAACAATGGAGGTTGAGCATTTCAGATTTTATCTTCTCCACTTGTAAGTTAGGATGACGTTTTCTTCTCATCAATTCTGAATGTGCTGCAACTGTTCAGTCTTTTCCAAGTAGCTTTCTTCTGTTTCTCCCGTACAATTGCACCAATTTGTTTGGCCTCAAGACATGACATGATACCAGAAGAAAAATGATGATTTGTACCAATGTAGATTTTTAGGTAATTCAGAATCCATACATATTTATAAAAACCAATCACATCATAAATGTAATCAACAGTTTCACACTTCCCAGTGTTAAAATGGAGATTGATAGGCCAGGGACAGAACAATTACAGCAAAGTTATATAAATAAAATACATGAATATAAATAAATAGGTGATATATATATATATATTTAATATGAGCCAGAAATGATGGATCCCTACACGGTTTGAACTGTATAAAGTTGATGACTCACTCCCATGCTTCCAACCTCATATATTTCTCACCATTTCTATCTTTTATTGCAACCTTCTATTTAATATCGTGTTTTATCATGTAATTACAACCTCATTAAATATCACAAGACTTTGTTTGTCGTGTATGTTAAGGAAATGTGTAGTAATCTTGAAGGGGTTTTTAATTCTGGAAACCAATATAATCCTCATGTATCAAGATGTGATCTGAAAATACAATCACCAAAACTCATGGGTTTGATTAGAAGAATTGAGATTTTATACATTTCTCTTACATATTCTTTATGAAAATTTATACTTTCAAACCCTTGAAAAAAAATATAGAAAAAAAAAAAGTTTAACGTTGATAATAATAATCCTGAACTAAAATTTATATAAAACATTTCTTGGCATTTTTGCAGTCGGGTTTCAAATCTCAAATTTTGACAAAATAGCACACAACTCAACAAAGATTGGGCTCATTCTTGGACTAGTAACTCTAGTGTTGGGCCTGACCTATTAATTTGGCCCATATTCGGTCCAAGCCCTATACCTATAGTATGTTGATTAATGATCACACTTAAAAAGGTGACAAATACAAATAGTGGTTGGATAGCAAAAAATATAATTTCATTAAACTGTGCACGTTGCGATATAAGGAGAGGATTACAAATGCAAATTGGCCTATCAATATTAGAAAAAGAGAGGTTTGGTGGAAATATAAATATTGGTTGAGAAGGTCCATTTTGTGGTACAGCACTATGCCAATAACACGACGTGAAATCCACACAAAAATGAAACCCACATTTGGCTTTTAAATATAGGAAATTGCAAACAACCTATTCATCACATCAAATGAAGCTATCTTCCTTTAAACGAAAACTTCTCAAACCATGCAAGAAAGTAATACGCCTCTTCAAATTCAGGCTCCACAAGAAAGTCTTCCTAAAAGCCCTTCAATTCCGCCACCACCGGAAACCCAGAGTCATAAAGACCACCAAGAACGAGGGGCGTTTTCCCAAAATCCGGTCGGTTTTTCACTCCGATTGTTTATAAACATACCGGCAAAATTAGCAACTCCGAGAAAACTTTGAAGTTGTTTCTTGTCTTTGAGGATATCTGGAAATCCTTGAATCTTTTCCACAATATGGTTTTGTAGGATGATTCCAGATTCATCGATCTCAATTCCTAACAAGGAAATCCCGGGCTGCTGTATGGAGAAACTCATGGTGAGATAAGCTTAAGGTCTAGATGTTCCTTAAGTATCATCTGCATATCCTCACGATCCGCTTGGTTCATAAGGATGGGCTTGAATCTTACGAACTCGTGTTCCTTTCCGGATTTTAACCTTCAGGGATGCTTTGAGCTCGTTCTTGTTCCACCATGCCAAAGGATCTTCATTGTAATTCCTTTAGATCTTCTTCTTGATGTCTTCGAGTGAAATCTGTTCATCAATAGAAATCTCACTCGACTGATTCTCCAATTGGCTCAGCAATTCTGCAATAACAATTGGAGGAACTTCTTCTTCATGTTGTATCCTAAAAGAATACAAATGATTATCCCACGCCTTTGTCCCTGGTTTGGTATGTTCAAACTGTCGGTAGGATAAAAGTGTACTCGGTCTCTTTTCTTCCCAACGGCTACTACTCATTAGCCTGTCTTGTTGGAAAGACATCTGCCTAGGCTCAATTCTGAGACTCTAGCTCTTGTTGAAGACGGGTTGATCTTGGATCCTCATGTCGATCTCCTTTATGGTTGGAGATTGTATGAGTTCTGGTAGAACCACCCTGGCGAAGCCCTCAAAGATTCTTGGAACTTCGATGAATTCCTTTCTCAAGAATACATCTGAATGATGTGTATTCGAAAGAGCGTAGGAAATCTTGTATGTGATCGAGTAGGGTCTGTTCCCTTCTTTCATCAAATCGTTTCGTTTGAAATCTTGATGAAGGGTCAAGACACGGTTGAAATCTCGATCTCCCAGATTGTATGCAATCCTCGGATAGACATTAAATGCCAATTTTCCTGCACACAAATTTCCTGTAACAGCCCCAAGGTATGAATCCTTGACATTTGAGATTCGCTTGTCGCATATTACAAGGTTGAGTGGCGATTCGACTCCTTCTTTGAAGGTTGCTTTAATAACAACTCCTATGGCTCCGATGTGAATCCATGAGAGTGTATTTGCAACTTCCCTTTTGACTCTGCTTTTGATCTCCTGTATCTCTTGGTATGGGATCAATTGCATCTCGATCATGTTACCAGTAAATTCCATCGGGATGGCAAATTCTCCGGTAGTTACTCTGTGGATAATCTGGTGTCGTCTGCTACGAAAACCAATTTTATCCAATGTCTTTTCCATAGCTCCAATGGTGAAACCATCGTACATCTGGAGCTTTGAATCTTCCTTCATAATCCTCATTAGAGTAAAATGAGACACCGTAGTGTGGGAGATGTATCCTGACATATCCTCTCTCACCGTTGTTTGAAGAATTTCTTCTTCACTCTGATTCTGAGTTGGATTCACTTCCATCCTCAGAATAGATCTCTTCTTCGTAGATGCTTTCATCTGAGGGTAGATCCTCAAATTGATACACCTGTATAAGATCTTGATAGTAGATAGCTTCTTCGATTTCGAGTGTTGCCTCAAACTGTCTAATACCTCTTTTCTCATTTTCTGGGCAGTCTGTTGAGATATGCCCTCTTGCTCCGCACGTCCAGCAATTACAGTCTCTGAAACTTTCATTGGCTCTGGTGTGAGCTCTTCTGAAAGTTCTCCTTCCTGGAGTTCTGCTGGAACTTCTTTGATCAGAACTTGTAAAAGTCCTTCTCCTGTTTGGCGTTGGTCTTTGCCCAGATTTGTAACTTCGAGCCTTTTGTTTTGACCAAACTCTTCTTGGTCTCCATGAAGACCGGCGATTGCCTTTCCTATTGTTGCTTCCACGGTGGTATGGATGGCTTCGTTGCTTCTGCCTTTTATGCCTCTGTGGTTGACCTCCAACCACTGTCGGAATGTCATTCTCTTCGCAACATAAGGGAACCATCTTATTGATTCCTCTTAATCTCTTGTAGTTCTTGTAGAGTTGTGCTTGATGACACCATTCGGGTAGCTTAGCTTTTAGGAAAGACATCCTTCTAGCTACTGTATCCAGGTCATCTGCCTGCTTGTATTCCCTGATCAGCATCTCTCTCCAGGGACTTGGTATCTTCGCAAAGAATAATTGCGAAGCTTCTTGGTCTTCCACCTTGGACTTCCATCGGTACTCGGTGAAAAACTTGATATATTCGTCAATATGACAAATATCATGCAACTCGAGGCTGTAGAGGGCTTGTTTATATCTTCTTCTTTTTTCTTCCTATATTCCCTCAAAGTATCCGATGCCGATAAAATGGACTTTGAATAATTTTGCCATATTATCAACAATCGCTTTCAATGACTCACCAGTTGTAACATTGTTCTTCATTTCTGGTGATGTCATATCCCACGCGATATTAACTGATCCTTCCAGACTCATCTCTAGTAGTAAGATGAATCCTTCCTTCATAAGATCGAGGGTTCCTGCAGCAATCCTCATAGCCGATGCCCAATCATCGATCAGGATTTCACGATTCTTGAAATTTGGTATATCCAGATTTAGCATCAACCCATACGGATGTATCGGGTCAAGCTGTGACTTTCATAAGGCGTGTTGATAAGATTCGGCCTTTTGGAACGTAGTCGGGTTCCTCTGACACCAATAGGATGTTCTCCTGTGGTGAAATCCCCTGCGTGAGGCATCTGTTCGTCCACATGATGTGAGCCGGAACTTTCTGCTACGTTGGGATTGACTGGTGGTCTCTGCTGTTGTTGATCACGAGTGACCAGGGCAGATTCATCTCCTGCATTCATCTTTAGATCTATAAGACTTAATCCCGCAAAGGATTCTTTTAAGTCATCTAGATCTTGCAGATTCATCCTCTTGAAGTCCATTACTTGTTTGTAACGGATTTTCCTCTGATGATGGCAATAAGCTTTTCATCATTAGTCATTGGTCGTACAACTTCAGTTGGTTTCCCATCAAGGTGTAGATAGGGAACTGTTCCGAAATTTATACGTCTCCTTTCTCCGGATGAACTTGGTCGGTTCTCCAGATTCTTGACTCTTTTTTGAATATCATGAATGATTTCAAGAGTCTCCTTTTGATGTTTTATCATCGCCTCCATTTGGCTCTGGATCTGATGGACTTGTGTCGGTAGGTGTTTATGGCGGTCACCATAACTCTGCACCGTCTTCTGGATTTCTCTAAGATATGAAGAAATCTTAGAGGTATCTGGAAGTATCTCCTTCCACTTCTGGTCTTCCATCAGAAATTATGGAACCGATGGTCATCCGTCTGGTGGTTTGTTAGGTCCTCCTGTAACTCATGGTTTATACTAAGGAGGTCCATATGATACTCTGCTCGTTTGGTGCAATGCCTAAGCACTGCTGCGGGGTGCCCTGCAATTTGTCTTTGGGCGTATTGGTGGTTCCAATACATTACCCTCTGTACATGCTCTTGTGTTTTCATCGTCAAAGTTTGACGATATTCCCTGTAAGATCTACATCTTGGACAAACGTCCAGATCCATTCTTTTCTCGAATAATTCTCCTCACCAAAGTTAATTACAGATAAATATAATAAATATAAAACTAGTTCTTAATAAAACCAGGCTCTGATACCATTTTTCACGGATCTTTTTTCTAGGTGATACGTGGCGTTGTTACACCTATCAAGTCTGTTTTGATATGTAAACATATCAAGTGTACGACTAGCAAGGTTTCCAGCCTATATACCGTTCTTCGGATTGTATCAAAATTCATATGGATTGGATTCATGGAAATTCTTGGAAGATATGTATAGTTTGGAAGTAGCAAAATTGAGTTTGGAAATAACACTTTACAATGATAATCATTAATTGCAAAAAGTGGGTCTTAAGGATATTTTATTATTTGACCAAAAATTTGGGTATTTGGGGACATTAACTTATAATTTTGGGTAGATTGAGATAAATAACTATATTGATGGGTATAATAGTATAAAGTTATATAAATTTGGGTATTTTAAGTGATTAACCCTTTAAATATAGGAAATTGCAAATAGTAATCAAGAATTACTAATCCTTGAAAAGGGCTCTGTGAATTTTACTCTTTTCTTGGTTGGGAAAAACAGGGGATCTTGGATGAGCAGTTTTTACAGTTGCAGAAACTGCAAGATGAGAGCAATCCTGATTTTGTATGTGAAGTGGTGTCGCTTTTCTCTATGATAATTTTTCTTTGAATTGTCATTTTAGGACTTTTAACATTTCTGGTTTTAGCAATGAAGTCCCTGCAACTTTGTTGCTATTTTGGCGTTTTACAGCTATTCCTGATTGACATTTTGTCCATCTTTCTTTCCCTATATTCCTTGTTTTTGGGAGTATCAGAATAGCATAAAGTTTTGGGTGTGTTTTATTAGATAGAAAAGATAAGATCGAAGCTATTGATCAGTAGCTGTGAGGTGCAAGTTCATCTACATTGCAATACTCATCAGCATATTTAAGAATTAGTTGTATATTAAATATTTAAATATGTATATATAATGTAGAAACTAAAATATTTCTTACCCTTCATAATCACGAACCAAAATATAAATTTCGGTCTACTATTCTACCTTTAAAACACTTCTTCATATATGTTATTAGTATTGATGTCACATCTCTCTTACAAATTATGGTGAAAGTGGAAAAGGTGTCCTATACTATCTGATGATGAAAATTATCACTTTCTACCACTAAAGATAAGACTTATCCTTTTTACCAATTTTTGTTCCAAATGACAAAAATATCATTTGGTCTCAAGATGTATAGAGTAGTATACCAGAACACCTTTGGTTCACATGATGTACCGTTATGTTGTGTGATGGATAAAATCAACTATTATGTTGTGTGATGTTTGAAAATCGAAGTAACTCCTTAATATTAATTAGTATGTTATGTTGTATAATGTCTAAAATCGATATATATATATATATATATATATATTGTGTAACGTCTAAAGATAGATTATTCTATTATAGTAACTAGGTTAGACCCGTGCGATGCACGGGCTTCATAACTCATTTAATTTTACATTTTGTGTATAACAAAAAATATAACAAATTACTCGATCGTAGACAAAGTTTTGCCTTTTGTTTTCAAAAAGTAATGAGCAACTCTCATTTCTTTGCTCCAACTTCCGTAGTTCGAGTTGGCTGCTACATTTATTTTATTTTGTTTGCCTTCATACTTTTATTCTTTTGTGTCTATGCAATTTCATTATTATTTTTAAGAGAGAATAAATATTAAACAACTAAATGTATTAGATAATATTTTTCACTATGATATTATGGATATTATTTTTTAATTTAAAGAAAACTTAAATCTTTATATTTAAATAAAGAATAAACTATTAAAAATTTATCAGATTGATAATATATGGCTCAAGCTTCTGCAAGAATATGCATGGCAAATAAGTTGTGCATGGGAATTTGGAAGAAATCGACCAAGTGCTTGTAAGGAAATAAAGGCAAGAGAAAAACGTGTTTGATTAAGTAGTAGCACTAACGTTTTTTCTTATTTGCAGGTTTGAAGAAAATCGCATTTTCACTTAAAGAAGCGTTCTTGCGCTTTGCCACGTCAGCGTTCTCAAGGCTTTGAAGAAAGGCGCGTCTATACTAACAAAGGCGTGTTTCTGCGATCAAAGCTTAAGTTGCTGTTTCAAGATAACCAATGGTGCGCTGCCACATCAGATCAAGAAGCAGTTAATTTTGTTATGTTTCAGAGGAGAGAGAAATCGCGAAACAGAGTGTGCGAGGAGCAGTTTTCAAAGATTTGCCAAGATTCGTTTGAGATCCGTTTTGGATGATATTTTCTTTGCCATGTAGCCTATATATATTAGTTTTCAGTGCAATTGAGAGTACCTTCATAACTCATTTAATTTTACATTTTTTGTATAACAAAAAATATAACAAATTACTCGATCGTAGACAAAGTTTTGCCTTTTGTTTTCAAAAAGTAATGAGCAACTCTCATTTCTTTGCTCCAACTTCCGTAGTTCGAGTTGGCTGCTACATTTATTTTATTTTGTTTGCCTTCATACTTTTATTCTTTTGTGTCTATGCAATTTCATTATTATTTTTAAGAGAGAATAAATATTAAACAACTAAATGTATTAGATAATATTTTTCACTATGATATTATGGATATTATTTTTTAATTTAAAGAAAACTTAAATCTTTATATTTAAATAAAGAATAAACTATTAAAAATTTATCAGATTGATAATATATGGCTCAAGCTTCTGCAAGAATATGCATGGCAAATAAGTTGTGCATGGGAATTTGGAAGAAATCGACCAAGTGCTTGTAAGGAAATAAAGGCAAGAGAAAAACGTGTTTGATTAAGTAGTAGCACTAACGTTTTTTCTTATTTGCAGGTTTGAAGAAAATCGCCTTTTCACTTAAAGAAGCGTTCTTGCGCTTTGCCACGTTAGCGTTCTCAAGGCTTTGAAGAAAGGCGCGTCTATACTAACAAAGGCGTGTTTCTGCGATCAAAGCTTAAGTTGCTGTTTTAAGATAACCAATGGTGCGCTGCCACATCAGATCAAGAAGCAGTTAATTTTGTTATGTTTCAGAGGAGAGAGAGAAATCGCGAAACAGAGTGTGCGAGGAGCAGTTTTCAAAGATCTTGCCAAGATTCGTTTGAGATCCGTTTTGGATGATATTTTCTTTGCCATGTAGCCTATATATATTAGTTTTCAGTGCAATTGAGAGTACCTTCATAACTCATTTAATTTTACATTTTTTGTATAACAAAAAATATAACAAATTACTCGATCGTAGACAAAGTTTTGCCTTTTGTTTTCAAAAAATAATGAGCAACTCTCATTTCTTTGCTCCAACTTCCGTAGTTCGAGTTGGCTGCTACATTTATTTTATTTTGTTTGCCTTCATACTTTTATTCTTTTGTGCCTATGCAATTTCATTATTATTTTTAAGAGAGAATAAATATTAAACAACTAAATGTATTAGATAATATTTTTCACTATGATATTATGGATATTATTTTTTAATTTAAAGAAAACTTAAATCTTTATATTTAAATAAAGAATAAACTATTAAAAATTTATCAGATTGATAATATATGGCTCAAGCTTCTGCAAGAATATGCATGGCAAATAAGTTGTGCATGGGAATTTGGAAGAAATCGACCAAGTGCTTGTAAGGAAATAAAGGCAAGAGAAAAACGTGTTTGATTAAGTAGTAGCACTAACGTTTTTTCTTATTTGCAGGTTTGAAGAAAATCGCCTTTTCACTTAAAGAAGCGTTCTTGCGCTTTGCCACGTTAGCGTTCTCAAGGCTTTGAAGAAAGGCGCGTCTATACTAACAAAGGCGTGTTTCTGCGATCAAAGCTTAAGTTGCTGTTTTAAGATAACCAATGGTGCGCTGCCACATCAGATCAAGAAGCAGTTAATTTTGTTATGTTTCAGAGGAGAGAGAGAAATCGCGAAACAGAGTGTGCGAGGAGCAGTTTTCAAAGATCTTGCCAAGATTCGTTTGAGATCCGTTTTGGATGATATTTTCTTTGCCATGTAGCCTATATATATTAGTTTTCAGTGCAATTGAGAGTACCTTCATAACTCATTTAATTTTACATTTTTTGTTTAACAAAAAATATAACAAATTACTCGATCGTAGACAAAGTTTTGCCTTTTGTTTTCAAAAAGTAATGAGCAACTCTCATTTCTTTGCTCCAACTTCCGTAGTTCGAGTTGGCTGCTACATTTATTTTATTTTGTTTGCCTTCATACTTTTATTCTTTTGTGTCTATGCAATTTCATTATTATTTTTAAGAGAGAATAAATATTAAACAACTAAATATATTAGATATTATTTTACTGCAAACATTATTATGCAATTTCAACTAAATATTATTTTACTGCAAACATTTGGGTATCTCTTTACTTCTTTGCTCTTCATCATATATCATCCCACAACCTAGACACAAAAGGCACAAAATTATAAACGATGTTTCTCTTCAAAGGCATCTGCAAGGAATTTAAACTTATATTATGTGTTTCAAATTACTGAATTACAAAATCTGCGACTCATATTACACAAAAATATCATAGTTAGTGACATCAGCATATCTCAAACTCAAACAAAAGTGAAGATTGAATACATATCATCAGATGAATATTGTTCCACCTTGAGAACCATCAGCTTTCCGCAATAATGACTCATAATCAGACGCCAGCAGTTTTGGTCTCTTCCTTTTTGTCTTGGGACCAAAAGCATCAGAAAAAGGCTCTGTGTCGAGCAGATGAACTCTTGCTTGCTTTGAAACATTAAGAAGAAACAAATCAAATGACCCAAAAAAAAAAAAAAAGAAAGAAAGACACAAGCTAGGTGTTATTATATACATGTAGATTAGGTTTTCCTCATGAAGATAACAGATTACTTGCAGAACTTCAAACCTTTTGATGATCGTTCAAGAGGGACATGGGTAGCTTTCTTTCCTTTAAAATAACATTGTAGTTGCTTGATAGACGAGTCTGAAGCTCCTCTCGAAAAAATTCAAGCTCTTTCTGATTCACAACACGGGTGTTTCCTGTGAATGCAAATGACTAAATAAGGTTCAGTTGATTTCCAACCCAACCTAAAACAACAAAGTCCAGTAAAACTTTGTAATAACTACAAATGTCAGATAGCAACAAAAGCTCGCTCTGACCATATAAAATACCACCAATAATTTATGCTTAATAACTCTGAATCACTAAAAAATATATATACCCTGTTACAGATAGGATGCATGAACCTCTTAGCTTGATTTATCTATTACAGAGTTACCTAAAGAATTTAAATGTTGAACAGTCTAACTCCAGTCGAGACATACAATTTTGAAGGTATGGTAGATGGTAATCTCACCAATGAAGTTCTTTCTAACTATATTTTTCTGAAAATATTACTGGCACCTCCCTTTGGGTTTGCTAGTTTCAAGCAGCACTGTAAACTCTCTATCAAAACACTCTGGTTACTATGTATTCATCAAATTCAATCTCATACTAATATGCTGAGTGTTTACACAAGAAAATGCAATTACATTATGTGATTTAATTCATATGGTTATCACAATATTAATTTTAGACGTTCAAAGTTTCAGGCTTTCAGCTCGTAGTGGCAAAACAAACATCAAGTATATCCTTTAACAGAAGAACAGCGTACCAAACATCTCCATATACCTTTCCAACGATAAAGAAAACCAATAAACAGACACCAGCACACAAGAAGCAGAAAACATTCCCAATCAACAATTCAACAAAGTTCAGATTCCCTTTTAGCTGAAAACAGAAACTAAGCAGACAGCAACAGAACGCACCAAACCAGCGGCGATCAGGCATAATTCTGAATGAAAGAAAGAGAGGTGTGAATTTACTGCAAACATTTGGGTATCTCTTTACTTCTTTGCTCTTCATCATATATCATCCCACAACCTAGACACAAAAGGCACAAAATTATAAACGAAAACTTCAGCTAATCATTAAACAAACACATACCAGTGTTCGAAGTTGTGAGCAAAATTAACAAAATTGAAGCAGAAAAGATGAAATTAAAAGTGGAGAAAATTAACTTAGGATTTGAATGAAAGAAAGAGAGGTGTGAATTTACTGCAAACATTTGGCTATCTCTTTACGTCTTTGCTCTTCATCATATATCATCCCACAACCTAGACACAAAGGCACAAAATTAGAAGCGAAAACTTCCATTTTCCGCCAAAAAAAGAGTGGATTTTTAACAAAGCCCCCAGATTGTGAATTTCTTGAAGAAGCCCAGTGTGGATCTGTTGTGATTGAGGAAGATCACGTCCCTGGAAGACATGGAAGGAATGAGAGAAGACATGGAAGAAAGACACATACGCAGAACAAAGAATAGGAAAAGTCATGTGAGAGAGCATAACTTAAGGATGACATGGCAAGACACATGTCACTTCAGGAATGCTCTTGGATGTCCACGTGTCATGCTCAGGAGAGTGACAACTCTCTCTTTATATATATAGATTCTTACCACCCCATTTTACGTAAAAATGTTATTTCTGACATTGAAAATGACTTTCTTCCGGCCTCTATAATAAAACATACATTTTTATATGCTTATTTTGGAGATATTATTAATTTTCCCAACCATGTTAAACCTAAAAACACATCCTAATAAAAGGTGGGGTTTTGGTGCAGAATCTAAAGATGGAGAGACAAGATTGTGCAATTACTTATTCATTCCACAACATATTCCAACACTAGCTGCAAATATTGAAGTGTCCACATAAATTTTTAAGGTGACTATTACAAGCTCCAACTATTTTTATAGTAGTAACAATTATTTCTATGTTGCCCAAATTTATAATTTAGGCAACAATAATGAGGAATTGTAATGGAGAAAATCAATTCCTGATATAATTGAATTTGCTATAATTGTCGGTGGATATGTGCTTTACAGACTTACAATTATTGAGCAACAATTTCAGGAGCAAACTACAACAATTATTCCTGGGTTTTAATTATCTTTATAAAAGAATCGAGTATATTTAAAAACTTAAATATTAATTTTGCTAAAAGTCAAACTAATTATAATATATTATTTTTCTCCCGTAATAGAATACACAATATATTGGTTAATTTATAAATCGACATATTATATCATTAATGAAAAGTACCAAACACTTTCAACTTTTATAAGAACATTTAAAGTTGCTATTTTTCATAAACCATTAAAAGAAAACGTAAGGAGAAAAGAAATTTTTTTGAGTTCAGGAAAAGAAGAAAATATTTAATATTTTAAGTAGGGGGAACTTGATATTGCATAACATACACAACTAAAATATACATAATATTTGGTATGTATTGACTGATAAATGAATTATCAAAATCCAAAAGATAATTTATAACAACTGGTATAATAAGGAGAGTAAATCGCAAAAATGGTATCGTAACTACTTATTGAGTCTTGACAAAAATTCAATATTAATATGAATCAGTTTGTGAATTAGGAATATATCCCATAATTTTTAGATTTTTGCAATTTTAGTTTTAATTTATGGTTTTGTTAGAATTTAATTATTGGAGATAGAACGAGGATCTATCCAATTATAATTGAAATTTGAAAGAGATCTGAAAGTCAAAATAAAAGCAACTAAAATTAAATAAAAGTTGTAATTGAATGCACTAAAAACAGTGTTTATTGAAATTTACTTGCCATGATACAATGGTCAAGAGATGAAAAGTCAAAACGTAATCGTAAATCAGTGCCGAGCCGAATGGCATGTCCCTCCGAGCCTGGGGTCCTATGCGTCCACGTAGGCTCGGACAACCGTTTGGCACTCCAAAGCTCCTTATTAAACAAATAATTCTGGCAATTAAAATTCAACCAGAAAATTAAAAAAACAAACACAATATCCCACAAGGACAAGAAATTTGCAGAAAGGCCCCTAATAAAATATTAATAAACCGTCTCGTTCTTGCTGCAAACACACAGTGGAGGAGAGAAGCAACGACAACAAAATGCTGCAGTGAGTGAATGATTTCCCATTTTCCCATTTCTCCACCCTCTTCCATACAATTTAGCCCACCAAAAACTAAACCTACATTTTCTCTTTAATTCCGATCGAATTTTTATCGACTCCTTTTGCTTTACTGCAAAGCTATCATTCAGTTTTGGTCGAGGAGAATGAAGGCCGTTTGCTGGGTCACATTGATTTTCTTCTTGAAATTTGGGTTTCTCGCGCATGCAATGTTGGAGCCTGTTGATTTCCTGGCGTTGCAGTCGATCAGAAAGAGCTTAAGCGATTTGCCGGAATCCAGTTATTTTGCTTCCTGGGATTTCACGGCGGATCCCTGTGCTTTCTCCGGAGTTTACTGCGACGGCAATAGAGTCATCGCGCTCAATCTCGGTGACCCTCGGGCCGGAGCGCCTGGTTTAACGGGCCGTATCGACCCGGCGATCGGTAAACTCTCTGCTCTTGCCGAGCTCACCATTGTTCCTGGCCGGGTTTTCGGATCATTGCCACCCTACTCTGTCTCAGCTGAAAAACCTAAGGTTTTTGGCTATCAGTCATAACTTCATCTCCGGCGAGATTCCGGCAAGTTTAGGCCAGCTCCAGGGGCTACGAACGCTCGATCTCAGCTTCAACCAGCTCACCGGAACTATTCCACCTTCCATTGGAATACTGCCGGCGTTGTCTAACGTCATTCTCTGTCACAACCACTTCACCGGACCGGTTCCGCCGTTCGTGTCCCAAACTCTAACCCGGCTCGATTTGAAGCACAACAATTTATCCGGTCCACTTCCGCCGCTCGGGTTCCCTCCCTCACTCGAGTACCTCTCGCTCTCATCCAATCAGCTAACCGGTCCCGTAGACCGGGTCTTCTCACTGTTGAATCAGTTAAACTACCTGGACCTCAGCATGAACCGGTTCAACGGCTGCATCCCGGTCGATTTATTCAGTTTTCCGATGAGCAACCTCCAACTGCAGAGGAACCAGTTCATGGGGCCGGTTCAACCGGTCGGGCAGGTGGCGATCCAGATGATGGATCTAAGCTTCAACCGGCTGTCCGGCGAAATATCTCCGATGTTCTCAACGGTTCAGAATTTGTATCTGAATAATAACCGGTTCACGGGTCGAGTCCCAAGTAGCATCGTGGACCGGCTATTAGATGCTAGTATACAAATACTCTACTTGCAGCATAATTATTTGAGCGGGATAGGGCTTAATCCGACGGTGGAGATTCCTTTGAGCTCATCGCTGTGTCTACAGTATAACTGCATGGTCCTGCCCGTAGACACGCCTTGCCCGCTCAAGGCTGGTACGGACAAGGCCAGACCTACTTCACAGTGCATTGAGTGGAAAGGGTAAGATGGGGAATTCACACTTTTGATCGCGGCCAATATACGGACCCTACCGTTACTAATTTTATTACTATTTTCTTTTTTTCCTTATTAAATTCATTTATTGATTCTTTTATTGTAATATGGGTGACTAATTAGGTGGTTAATGAATTATAATTGTGGATAATTAAAAAAAAAAAAAAGTGTTCTAGTTGGGGTTGGGATTATGTTGCTGATCTTTTGTAATCAGAAATTAGTAGATTTTTTTATTAAAAAATCTGCCATTATTTTATTCATTTAAAGGAAAATTAGCCTACTGTTTGTGCTGTGTTTGTTTCTTTGTATTTTTATATATGCCCAATTACTGTCTAGTAGAAGAAAGATATTTCTTACCTAAATTTTTGCTTCTATAATAACAAGGAAATAAATAAACTAGTTGGTATAAGAATGAAATGAACAAATGCAAATCTAAAACAAGAATTCAAAATATTATTGTAAAACTGCTATAGTTTACAGAGTATAGGTACATACAACCTTTAGTATTATGCACATATTGTTGGTATATAAGAAGCAGAAAAAGAAAATGGATAAAAGCTCCCTCTATTCGAGATTTAACAACAGTTCGAACTATGGTTGCTATAACTGACTCAGTCATAGAAGTGTCTCCTTTGAAGTCTCTTCTTGTTTGCAGGTGGAGTCACCTCTCCATTTCCAGGGAACTCCCATTTCACGATGTCTCCGTCCCAAGACGAGCTAACCAACGTAGGATAAACCGGGTGCCAACTGCAATCTCTAACAGTTGATCTATGGTGTTGCAGCTTTGCAACTTGAGCACCACTAACCTGACAAAGCCATCAAACCATTTAATAAGAACAAGGGTTTTGAGAATTTCTACTTTCGCGCCCATCATTACTGGCACGTACCAAATCATAAACGTAGATGCAAGAGTCGTGAGATCCGGTGTAGATGTACTTCTTCCCAGTGCTATCAATGATGAAGAGAAAGTATGGAGCATTTAGTTTTGATAGCTAAATGAAAAAATATACATATGTATGTAGCATAGTGCGTAGTAGATGTGGTTTAGGGTACCTGTATTCTGGTGAGAAGTAACAACGGATTAGTGTACGTAAAACTGAGTGGCCTCTATATGTAGCAACCGATTGGTCGTATGGATGCTTGATATCTCTTGCTTGCAAAGGGTAGTCCATCCATCTGTAATCCCATTCATAGTTTCTGTATCCTCGATAACTGAAAGACGAACACAAGATGGCTTGAATCACTACAAGTTCAGCTTTAAAGGAAATTAATGTGAACCCACCATGTGGGACATCAATGGGGTGATGATACGTAACAAGAAATGAAGAGGGCCTAAAGAAACAACAATCCAAGAATGCAAGAGAACATGGTTTGAGATTCTCAACTTATACTATATATATATCAAGGATTGAAATTGTAACCTGCAGAAAAGAATCAAAATATTGAGGCAGTAGACTAGGTAAGGATTCAGTGGATTTTACCAAGTAGAATTAGACGTCATTTTGCGTATATCCCACAGTTTTATAGTTTGATCTTTACCGTTGGAGATTAAATAACGGCCATCTCCACGACTATCAATAAAGGTAATGCCTTCCAGGTGACCCATAAGCACCCCTGCTGGCTTGCCTTTGTCTGTAAAGCAGCGTCTATCCCAGACCTATATGGAACAGCAAGTTATCATGGCTTTTTTATTTGAAACAAACATGAGGACAATATCAACTTTTGTTCAGTATTTCGATATATAATGTTTGTGGTTCACTTTTCATCATCTAACCACAAACACCAAAGGACAATCAAAGTACCATTTCCTCAGATCTTCCTTCTCTTTGAAAAGGTGACCATTAGTATAGCTCATAACTCTGTTCATCATGATCGAACAAAATACACAGAGATAAACAGATGATGTATCAAAAAGAAGTTGGATGGAGGTATCATTAACATGAATATGAGCATCAAATAGTGAACTGTTCACACTGTCAGGCAATTTTCTGTATCGATTTAAATGTTCACTGCTTCTATCCCTCGTGTTGTAGCTCTAAGATACAACACTTCCATTAACGGGAACCCAAATCAATTCTATACACAAACTGGGATATAGATTCTTTCAAAATCAAGTCAGAGTTGAGTTTATTAGAAGAAAATGAGTCAAAGTTTCTTATTTTGGATGTGTCTATGTCCAGCTAGAATTTGATTTTGATCATTTCTAATTAAATTGACTCATCCTTGGCCAGCATAACTGAGTTATCTTGCATTGGACAAAACAATGCAGCATCACTACTCATAATGGTTGCAAAAATTAAAATTTCATCAGTCAATAAAAGCTATGTCATGCTATAGATTCAAGATTATCAAAGACAAAAGCCAGATTAACAGCACTTGATTACCGCTATCTTCTTTAAATTCACAAAAACCTAGAGCTTCAAAAGTGTCCATCATAACTACCAAAGCAGGAGTTACCATGTTTAAATAAGGAATTACCTTACAAAAATTGTCGTCACTGCCAGAATAAATGAGATGGCCGCTCTCATCAGCAAAACATACGGTGTTGACATCAGACTGCATAGAAACATGAATATGCATTGTCAATTTCCTGCTAGATACAATCTTGTGTGACTAATACAGTTTCCATGAACAGCATAAAATATAACCTGCAAACCGCAGGGATAAAACTTATGAAGATATCACATAGCTGATTTCAAAAGGTTGACAATGAATCAATGAGGCCGACATTGATGTTAGTTTAAAAGTAACATTTGCCTATCCATTTGAAACAATCTAATTAAGGTATCTTCACATTTTTACAAACTAAGAAACCAAAGCAACAGTGTTGTTTTCTTGTTATTAAGCAAAAGAGTGCAGTCGCTCAAACTGACATATCACATCTGTTAACATTAACATGTTGCTCAAATAGAAGTTTTCAAGAATACGATGATTTTGTTAGAAAATTAATCATATATATAATCAGGTACAGTATCACAAGGACACTTCCAAATTCAAATATCCAATTAATTCGTCTATAAAATTAATTTCAGGGTTCTGCGTTTGTCCTTCAACCACAAGGAGGCTTGATGCTGTTTCCTAGTTTCACAACCGAGAAAAGGGAATTGAAAGAATAGAAGGAAATAGTCAATTCAAGTGGGCGACAACCATTTAGGATCAATGAAAGCTCATTGTGTTGGAGAAGAAAGAAATTGAATAATCTATATCACACTTCTGCCACCAAAAAAACCAAGTGGCAAACCTGATTGAAGAAAATTAGAAAAGAAAGTGCACATAGCAAATAGTAACAACAACCTACCATGTGAGCTGAAATTCGAAGAGAGAGTTTGTTCGCTTCAAGGTCATACACATATATATCCCCATTGCTGCTTCCAGCGACGATTTCTTGGCCATCAGTTGAGAATTTCAAAGAGAAGATCCCAAAAGAATATCCCCCATCATCAGGAGAAGAAAGATCCAAACCATCATGGACTTCCTGCATGGTAAACATGTCTGACTTTAGCAGTTATTTAATACAAAAATTAATACGTAAGGAAACACACATTCATTCTCAAGTTGCAATTGCATAAGCCAAATAACAATCACAAATAAGCTATAAACATCACACATTAATCTTAGCAAAATCGTTTCTAAGTCCAACAGTTGCTACTCCTCAGAGTATGTTCCAGTGAAAGAATGATAGCTGGAAACAGCAAAATTGGAAAATATATAAGAAAAATGTGAGCACAGAGCAGTCTAAAAATCACTATTCAACTCAAAACCCATTTATCACTTTGTTACGACTCCTGCAGTTGACATAATAGTGACATAGTATATTACTTGCTCAATAAAATAGTCTAAGGTACAGACTATAAAGCCTGACTCGATACCACGTTTTTCATATGCAAAAGGCACAATCCTTGGAATGTGATGGGTTATACAGTTGCTTCAGATATATCAAAAATAAACAACAATCAAATTTCGTACAGTGATATTTGCAAGAGACTCTTTCATTGCAGATCCAACATTGACAATATGGATAATGGGTGACATGCTAGCATAGACCTGCATAAAACATTCAATTTGAGTCAGAAAAGAGATTTAAGATCAAAAAACCAGGGCGGCAAAAAATGCAATGCAAAATAAGTGAAACTTAAAAAGTATAATGTCATGATTTTAAAAGCAATTTTACAAGTACAAGACTAAATAATAACGCATATCACAAAACTAGTCGTCTTTAAAATCTGACACATATGATGGTTGCCCGCTATCTTCACTTTTATGCTCAACAATTCTACTGGGGAGCAAAGCAGGCATATTACTGGGCATGATATAAAAATAAATACAAAAGCAATATCACATGTTGTTCGACTTAGTACAACACAAAAACTTACAAGGTGCCGTTTGTCAGGAGAAAGAGACGTATCAGTGATCGTCCATCTCAGACTTCTGGCCATAATATTCTTTTGAACTTTCCATCCTCTGTCGACATCATATATTCTAATTTGACTTCCCTGTTCCATAAAATCAAGAACCACGCATGGTAAAGGAACTGTCAATAATCTAGTTGAATATCACAAGTCCATTTATGTTGTTAATATCAAAACTTTCCTTCTAATGCATTTTAAAACAATTATTGCAGAAAGAGGAAATACCTGAAATGCAGCAATAAAAAGGGATCCATCATCAGAAAACTGTGACACATAAGCCCTAGTAGACATCTGATCCACAACCCACGGACCATTAACTGGCAAATATTTACTCAAAACATGAAGACAATCCCCTGATGAGAACCTTCCTCTTCCTGAAAGATTTGCTTCTCGGCCTGCCAACATCTTCACAGTTGAAATGGGAAACTCCCGTTTCCCAGGGAGAACTCGGCCCAAGTTCTCATGTGGGCACGATTGAAGCTTTGTCAATTGAGCAATATCATGATCTAAAGAGCTTGACTTTCTCTTTGGCCGAGAACTATTACCAACATCACCACTTGAGCCATCAACAAGTCCAGATTCTATCTCTAATCTACTAAAAGTATATCCCATATTATCAGTGTGTGTCTCTTCAGTTATAAACCACATTTCAGGCCACTAAACGAAGAAAATCTTTAGTGTTGCACAGACCTGGCACAAAGTTCATTCTTCACATAATTGGCAATAGAATTCTCATAATGCCACACCAGCAAAACACCTGTGCATTGGAACCCACAAAATTTCACAAGAATGTATGATTTTAACACACCAAGCAATCACAATCCACTCGTATGAGTACAATATATGCTTGAACAATCATATTACTAAATTATAAACCAATATAGCAAATTTAGTAATCATAGAAATTCCAGAGAACATACAGATTTTCTTTTCACCACAGGCTTCACTAGAATGGCCCAGAATCAAAACATTACTTCAAAATTAAGAAATCTCATTTCAAGAAATGTAACAAAGTACTTCTTCTACTATCTAAAAGGAAATAGAATCACTGACGGAGATAACATATAGACATATGCATACATAACAATCCCACAAAATAATTAACCAAAAAGTAATGAGAAATTACAACGTCCAATGAGGAGCACACCTAAAAAAATTCGAGTTTAATCATACGTTGACTCACTCACCACTCACCTCAGAAAACATTTGCTTGAATTTTGGCTGATTATGAAAATTGAATTTCTACTCTATAACGAAAGAGTTATGCTTTCTTGAGTGGAATGATTTTGGATTCATAAATCTTTAATCCTTATCCTTTTTGGTTTCTTGAATGATAATTGTTTGATAAAAGAGCAATTAATAAATATCCGAAACACGAGAATAGCAGAGGAGAATATTACTCCCTCCGTTCCAGCTAACTTTACATACTTTTCATTTTTTATATCTCATTTTATTTTGTCAGTCCAAAAATAATAAAGAAAAATTTACTCTCTTACCTCTCCATTTATTTCATTTTACAACTTTTACACTCAAAAAACACATATTAATTACAAAATTGTCACTCAAAAACATTAAAATAACACATCACATCAAAGTCAACAATTTTTTCTTAAATTTCGTGCCGATCAAACGTAGACAAAGTTAGTCGGGACGGAGGTAGTATACAGTACTGTACCACCTCAACTTGCATGTTTGTTATTTCGATTTGTCTCAACTCAACTTATCAGCTCATAAATGACAACAAAAGTTAAATATGAATAATCATCATATTTCATCGTTATTATAAAAATAACACTCAATTATTTTAAAAAGCAATCTTAAAAAACAAAAAGTCACAAAAATCAAAAATAATATCTTCATATTTCTTTTTTATTATAAAAATGTCACTCAATTATCTTAAAAAATAATAGTCAACTGTTTTTTTAACCTCATGCCTGTTAAAGTAGACAAGTTCGATCGGAATGGAGGTAGTAGTAGTTATTTAGATAAAAATAATAAATATAAGGCAAAAACTTTTATACACCGGTTGCACGGATCTGGAATCCGTGGGATCCGTGCAACCGGATCGACCCGTTCACGCGCCCAAAACGTGTTTCCACGCGCCTGCACGCGCTCTCACGCGCTGAACACTTGTTCTGAAGCTCATTCAAAATTTGCTCAAATAGACAAACCTTTGTATATAGTTAAATCAACATTTGTGTATAGTTAGACCAACCATGTGTAGGTAGGTCTAACTATATACAAAGGTATGTCTAACATATATAAATGTATGCTTAATTATATGCAAAAGTATGTCTAACATATACAAAGGTATGTCTAACCCAACGTAAAGATATGTCTTACATAACGTAGTGGTATGTGCCAAAATTAAAAAATTAAAAAAAGACAAGACATAAAATTTGGACAGAACTGGTATGTTTAACATAGCTTAAAGGTATGTCTAACTAAATGTAAAAGTATGTTTAACATAACCTATTGGTATGTGATTATTTTAAAAATTATGTGCGAAAAAAAAAATACGATCCCCCTAACCCAGATTAAACTCGAGTGCATGGTCCTGATTCACAAGAGACCTTCTCTAGATATAAATAATGTGAGAAGGTGAATGCATTGGGCCAACATAAGCAGATGTCTGTAAAATTTGGGTCGACCCATGTACAACTCTCTCTCTCTCCCCTCTCTGTGGGTGCAGATTTTCTCTCACTTCAAATCTTGATTCTTCCCAAACCCCATCCAAAACCCTAACCCAAGGAGATCCCCCCACACCATAAGGGGAGGAAAAAATGCATAAAGGTCCAATCTTTATCTGCTCTCTATAATGAAACGAGTGTGGAAATTTTCAGAATTTCGTAAGTGCTTTTTCTCTCTATACACCCATGATAGAATCTCAAAACCCTCAGGTCCAATTCGTTTTATCTGTCAAGATGCAACTCAGACTCCTCATACCCATGGAATCCAACCGACCATCACCAATTTAAAAACCTTATTTACAGAAAAATGGGGCTGTTATTCTGCAGAGACAAATATGAGAAAAGTTTTGAACGACGAAGTTTCGAAATTGAAGGAAGAGCTTTTGTGTCTACATGACGATGTCGAGAAAATTGATAAAGTTTTGGAAGAAAGTGGGGTCGCGCTTTTTAAGAGATACTCCGATGGATCTGCAATAGTTGAACTCTTGAAACAGCTAAAGCCTTTTCCGGATTTAGCTATGCAGGTGAATTTATTTTCCAAAATCTTCTTGTGTTTCGTATACATCTTGTTTGAAATAATGTTTGAGAAGGAATAATGAGTCCATGTTTGGAAGAACATGGGTAATGGTTGATCGATTTTCATCTTTTTTGTGCGTTTCGAATTCCTGTTACTGCCTAACTGTAGGGAATATCCTGTGAGTCTTGCTCATAAGTCATAACTGCATAACGTTGTTGCTTGATCAATAATTTCAGACTTGCTCATAAATGCACGATATATTCCTATGAAATTTTCCTCTTGACTAGAATGATTCCTACAATCAATACTAAATATATTGTGATATTCTATACTATATTAACAAGTTCAGTGAATAAGTGAAAACACAGTCCTTCATAGATGAGTGTGTGTGTGTGTGTGAGAGAGAGAGAGAGAGAGAGAGAGAGTGATAGTGTTTGTTATTAATGGTCCTTTCAATTTGAATTGATAATACATTCTTGTTCTGAATTTGGCTATTTTTTGGATCTGGTTCAGTCCCATAAGAACTAATTTCTGGACATGAGGGCTATATTTTTTATGAAGTTGAATCAATCATGTGCTTCCATTCAGGTTTTTTGGTGGAGGAGAAAACAGCTAGACTATGGTGCTCCCATGACAGTGGAGGAGTACTCAAAGGGTGTTACAATAGCTGGTAGATTAAACGATGTTGATCTTGCTGTTGAACTTTTTAAAGAGGCTCACAATAAAAAACTAAAGGGAACATCTTTATTTAATGCTCTCATGACTGCTTACTTATATAATGGTTTAGCTATGAAGTGTCAGAAGTTGTTTCAGGATCTGAAGATGGATCCTGAATTTACCCCATCAATTGTAACTTACAACATACTTATTTCATCATTTGGTCGTATGATGCTTGTTGATCACATGGAAGCAGCTCTTATGGAGATTAAGGATTTAAACCTTGCTACAAATGTCAATACATACAAAGCTTTAATTTCTGGGTATATTACAGCGTGGATGTGGGAAAAAATGGAAAAGACTTACCAGGTGATGAAAGCAAGCCCAGTCAGACCTAACTTAGATATTCATCTGTTAATGCTCCGAGGATATGCAATCGCTGGAAAGATGGAGAAGATGGAAGATATGTATGAGATGGTAAGGGAGCATGTTGATCATAGAGAAGTCCAGTTGGTTAGAGTCATGATACGTGCATACTGTAAAAGCTCTGATGCTGCTAAGGTGCAAAAGGTCGAGCAACTTCTCAGGAAAATTCCAGAAAATGGCTATCGACCTTGGTTGAATGTGATCTTGATTTGTCTATATGCGAATGAGAATTTGTTGGAGCAAATGGAAAATTCAATTAATGAGGCATTTAAGCGTAAGACTTGTGTCACAACAGTTGGTGTGATGAATGCCATTATTTCAAGTTACTTCAGACATGATGCAGTGGACAAACTGCATGAGTTTGTGCAGCATGCAGAGCTTGCAGGCTGGAAAAGCTGTCGGTCTCTTTACCACTGCAAAATGGTATTGTATGCTTCACATATGCGTCTCTCTGAAATGGAAAGGGTTCTTGATGAAATGTCTAGAATAAATATGCATTTGTCAAAGAAAACATATTGGATCTTGTATAAGGCATATCTGAAGTTGGGTGAAAGACATAAGCTTGAGCAGGTTATTGGGATGTTGTGGAAACATGGACATTCAGCAGATTTTAAAGATTGTCCTCACCAATGGCAAAAGTAAATCAAAAATTCCTCAGCAAGAATGAAAGTAATAGCAGTGGCCCAAGGCTCGTTCAAAGTTTGCATACAGATTATTACATCACACTTGAAGGTGAACTTAGTTTTCAATCATCTTGTGTATCTCTAATTTCGTACAGTGAGTTGTCTGGTCGTTAAATGCTATTAGCATATGTACCTTCTATGACACCTGTGAGCACTTGACTGATACAATTTTGCCATGCTTGCTTCACTTTGTCATTTGACCAATGTGGGAGTATGGTGGCTCCAAGCTAGTTAAAATAAAAATATTAGCTTCTCAACATTTTTTTGTGTTCCTGGGATGTAAAAGTGCCCTCAAAAGAATTGAATTGAATTGAAAGTGTTAATTTTTAATAAGATGAGTAGCATTTTAGTCGTAATAATGGTGCCACATGCTTTTTTTTCCTTTATTTAATTTTTGGCTCTAGCACCTTCTTGTGTTGTGATAGGTTTTCCTTAGTCAGATCAGTGATTAAACCAATCTTTCTGACTGGTTACGTAGTTTCATGTTTTTGATCCATTTTTCTTATTCCATCATGTGAGTATGTGAATTCATGATGCATGCATATGATATTAGATTGACATTAATGAATTATATATCTCTTTATTGTGTGAAACATATTAGGTTAATATTATTTATTTTATTTTCTAAGGAAATATAAAGAAAAAGAAACTCAACAGAAGCCTGCTGTCCATGTTAGACGATCAAGGAAAAAGTTCTGCTAAGTCTTTCTTGTATGTTCTTACTGTTCTTCTCAACATCTTGTCTCCTTGTCCGTCTGATTCCTAATTCACTAAAAGGTAGTATTACATTAAGCCAAAAGATTAAAAGGAACTTGTATTTCGATGAGTGTCTTCTATACCTTTTTCTATCTTTGGTGTTTCTAATGTTCTATAAGGTGTTCAACTGGGGCATAGGGCATAAGTGCAAGTCTTAGAACACTGGTGTTTTGAATTCGATCATGTAGAATGCATATCGAATATTTTAATCACCAACTGATAACAATGGCATAATCATTTCATGCAGGGCTACCTTATAATTCTTGCATCGTCTCGTTTGGGATCATGGACTCCTGCATAACAGATACCATCCTGGTAAATCGGCTATCCAAATCTCGAAGTTCATGGTTATTTGTGTTACTGCTGTGTTGTACAAAAAGGTCTCTCTATTATAGTGATGGACATGTTACATGCTGATCCAAACTCTTGAAAGTAGAGATGCTCTTAGAGATCATTTTTCTAAGCATTCATTTTTGCAGCAATGTAATTCAGGATTTGCACCTTCTCATTTTGGTCTTTTATTTAGTTGGGTATTTAGCTTTAAATCTATATCACTGATTTATATCTATTGTGTTTATTGTTGTAGTGTTTGCATCTTTGCTAATTGTCATGTGATGAGGAATTGTCCCTCTCCTATAATTCTTTCTAAATTCTATGTAATTAATATTGAAATCTCAATAAAATATGCATTTATGACATTACATATTTCTGTGACATTTTCTATAACTTGAGGTTAAATTTATCAAATGAAATGATAAGTTCAATCTTGATTCATTTATGTTTAATTACTATATATACATCAGTCTTTAAAATTGTAGAAAGTTTGTTTGTGAATGAATCGAAGTGTGAGTAATGTGGTAGAGTGTCATTGTTATGGGCCTGCAGTGCAGCATATATATCCAAAACAAATAAAGGACAAAATTCACAAAAAACTACAAAAACAATAATTGTATTTAGGAATCATTTCATTTGTATGGATATTCAATTGAAGCAATTTCTTGCACGTTTGGTTTTGTAGTTCCACTGTAATTTGTAAGAACCCTAATTGCCACCTGTCAACGAAATACTCTATTTCCCAAATGTTTATTTTTTAGCATAGCTATTTAATTATATGCAACAAAACGTTTAAAAAAGTAAATGAAAAAATAGCTTTTTTGGAGAACAATTATTTTATTAGCCTGGTTGGTTTCTTTTTCCTACTTATGTATTTTGGGGAGTATTAGGTTGAATTTATTTTTTACTTTTACTGTAAAAATAATATTTTATGTAAGTAAATAGCATTTCTGTAAATGAGATGAAAATAAGATAAAATGCACGAACAAAGGTGAAACCTTGGTATGTATATGTTGAAAATAAATCAATAAAATGAGAAATAAATGCATTTTTGAAATTTAAATAGTTGAAATGTTGAATAAACATTAAAAAAAAAAAAAAAGAATGAAGACAATTTACAATTACGCATATAGGCACGAGTATCAATTGTATCTAATTTTGGTTTTATATCTACATGCTATCTCCATCGATTGTGTATTACATCTATAACTTAAAAATAAAATAACTAAATATTTTTCTATTTTTTTCTATGATATTAATACATAAAACTATGGGATATACAAAACCACCCTTACTTATCTCTAAAGCAATCAATATTAGAACAAAAAAAAAAAAATTAGTGAAAATGACCTAAATTTTTGGTATAAATAAAGCCCTAAAAAAACCAAAAATCGGTTATTGCATAAAAATACAAACCATAATAAGACATATATGATATATCTAAGTTAATAATAATAATGCAAATGAGACAACCAACATGTACTATTTGCATTGCTTACATTGTCGACTAAGAAAGGACATTTTCTTAACTTCTTGGTAAGTTAAAATGTATTAATAGCTGGACTTCATAGAATAGTATAATTATTTCTAATCGTTTTCTAATGTTATATTTCACTTTATTAATACATTATAAATCAAAATACAAATCTACACTATGATAAAGGAAATTTGGACTGCATCTTATGTCGTTGTCCAAATCGTAGCTTTCATTCCTTCTTTTTTTTCAAGTTTTTTCTTTTCTTTATTTTAACATTTAGTGGCAAATACAAAACAATTTCAAGAAAGCAAACTAAAAGGTAAAATGTAAAGGGGTTATTTGTGGGGTTTTTTCCTCCTTTTTTTCTTTTCCCACAATGGTCCCCTTTTTTCCTACCACTAAAAAAATGTGTCTAAGTTTGGCATATGTGTGTAATTTTTTTGCGTATCAATCAAATTGGAAGATACATCACATTATTTCAAAAAAAAAGCAAACAATTATAAAACTATATTTAATTCTCTAGTTGCTTAAAACTTAAGTAAATATAGTCAAGAAAATGACTTAATAGTCTATGGATAATTGATAGGTTTCAAGAATGAGAACCAATCAATTACTCAAATCAATCAATACATTCTATATTGAATGCATGACAACAAAAGGTGTTGTTTCTTTTTCTGGGATATTTGGTTATTTCACATTCCACATATTTTGATTCTTGAATACTATGATCCCAAAATAGGATGAATCAGAACCCATATTGTGTTTGTCTTAACTTTTCAAGCATCCTCTTTTTTCCAATAAAATTATTGTCACTTTAATATCATCTTACATGTAACCAACACACAACTTTTAATCACCCAACCAACAACAATTAATATAGTTTGAAGAAGAAGCAGAAGGTGACAAGGAGTATTAATCAATGTGAAGAAACTCCAAATGGGCAGCCTATCTTGAAGAATGAATGGTAGCCCAAGAGTTAATCAACATCAACATCATATGATACTGAAATCCATTGTTTGGTGACTCACCTTCAATCATTTTTTGGCACCATTTTGCTCTCTTGGGGTGGGCTCTAATGGACCCAAGGTCCTACTGACAATGGTAAAAATAAAATAATTTATGATCAATAACAGTCTTATATCAACCCTATTCTTTGTATTTTGAAATTATATAGAATCGTTTAATATGCTTTTAGGGGGGGGGGGGCATGTGGGTGGGGGTTGGTTTGAGAAGGGGATTCCATGGTCCACCATTACAAGACATTGTTCCAAGTTCTCTAAAAGGGGGACCAATTATAGCACCTATCAAGCTCGTATCAAGGGTGGCTCGTCAGATTGAATCGAACCCTGGTCAAGAAAGACACAGACCCTCGTACTGTGAGGATACTTTTTCCAGATGTCTCAACTCTTGAATTGTATCCCACATAAACAGTTGTCAAGATCAAATCAATGATAGCATAATCATAGAATTCTGTTTTCAGACACAGAGGAAAAAAGATCATATTCCCAGACAGGGATTTGCAGGTAATCATGGTCATCTATCATCTGATTCAGCCATACACAATCAAACAGAAGAATAGAGCATGATAAAATTAGTATAATACAGGAAAAAGTTTGGATAGTTACATATAAACACAAAAATTCTATATATTTCTAAAGGCACAAGTGGAAAATACAGATGATAGGAGCATGGATCACCTCAATCCATATATTGAATTAGCTTTTATCTACTAGTACCCACCACATACAACTCCCATGGTCTTACGACGACTTCTTCCCTTCAAACCAAACACAAATACTGAGGAGCCTCCTCCGATATGGAATGCTTCTTCCACCCACGGATGCCACAGCAACGAACGACCTTCAAATGCACAGAAACCGATATCCATGCAGACGAGTCACAAATGACGAGTTATCAACAACAAAAAAGGAGTAAACTTCTACACAATCATACTACTACACACCATAACTGTTATAAAAAGAACCCTGAGTAAAAAAAAAAAAAAGTCAAGCTTCAGTTATGTATGCCTGCCTGTGAACCGAATTATATGTATTAACAGTTAAGATCGGATGAAGCTTCTCATCTCATCCATTAGGGAATGGAAATGATCATTATTTGGCAAGAAATAGAACCCAATTGTCGCCTTCTCAAGATAAAGGAGCTTCACTTCATGCCCCGATTTCTTGAGCCCTTCAACATATCCCAGTTGCCAATCTTGAAGAAGGTCTAATTCAGCCACAACAACCAGGCTTTTCGGAAAGTTTAGTCCCTCTAAGCTTCGACTTCTAGGGCCAAATACATTACATGCTGGATGGTCCCTATCTTCCCCTTCTGGTAGATAAGCTCTCCAATACCAATCTCTATCTTGAATCCTTACAAAGTATTTCCCATCCAATGTTTTCTCAGAAGCTGTCCTCTCTTCACCCCCAAACAAAGGATGAAGAAGAATATTACCCAATACCTCCACACCCTCTTCTGCAGCACGGACCGCCACATGATGAGCTATATTACCACCCGAACTATCACCTGCCAAATACACATGAACCTTAAGATCCTTCCCACTCCCACTCTTAAGCCATGGTCTTGAGTGGACCCATTCAAGAGCTGTCCATCCATCATTATAAGCACAGGGATATCGGTGCTCTGGGGATCGGCGATAATCCACAGATACAACCGCAGCGTTGCAAGTATTAACAAGGCGACGACAGAATGTGTCGTAGATAGCACTGTTGGCTGAGGAGTGAACAAAGCTTCCCCCATGGAAGAATACAATCACAGGGACAACCTCAGTGGTGCTCAAAGGCTTATCCGGTTCTACAATCCCCATCTGAGGCTCGTTCTCGCCAGAAGCCAAATAAACACGATTAAGCAGGTTCGTGGCACGATCAACAACATCGAAAGAGTAAACTCCGTCTACGGGAACAGCATTAGCAGTCACTTTACGATCAAGAAACTCATTCAAATTCCGATTAAAGGTACCATCAGGGCGCCGGAGCATGTTATAGGCAAGCTTGAAGTTGGATATAAGGATCCATGTATTAAGAGGAACCACCCTCTGCACAAACACAAGGAGTCAATTTTACTGAATTCATCAATCACAGCACAAAGTAGAAGTCAAGTGAAATTGAGATTGAAAGATTGATCAGATATACACAAGCATCCCCAAATCAGCATCAATCACCCATTAAGGTAATCAAACTATAAAGGAAACTGCTGAAAAGGAGAAGGATAAAAATCATGTATATCCATAAAAAGAAAGAAATGTGAAAGTGGAGAAAGAACCTAAAAAACTCCAACAAACAAGCACAAAATCGGTTTATGGGGACTGCTAAGTCAGTGGTCAGCAGGTACAAACAAAGACGAAAATAAAGGGCAAAAACAGGGAAAAACAAGAATAGAAAAAATCAGCCCAGACCCTCCATATAAAAAGGTCAAGATTCAATCTTCAACCATAAATCACACCTCTTTCCTCCAATTCATCTCGTCCTCGACAAACAAGCTCTAACCCCAATTTTAATCAAAAGAATCAGACAAAAAAATGAGGAAATTCGAAAAACCCACATCGGAGATGACCCTAATTTCAAGCCAGAAAACAACAAAAACATGAAATTCGAGAAACACGGGAAGAAAATACGTATGATTACCTTTGATTCACTGACATTTACTTCATTACTGCCCGCCATAAGAGATTCCTACAGAGCAGCTCTTGGGAAATTTGACCCAATGATCTCCCCGAAAAAATGAAATTTCAACAGTTGTCTCCACCCCAAATAGGCAAATACCTTTCTCTCTCTTTCCCCCTCCCTCTCTCTCTCTTGATTTAAGACGCCTGAACAAGAAAATAGGAAGAAGAAGAAGAGGACAGTATTAAAAAAACTGTGGAGACAGAAGGGGGATTCACTTATCTAACACAACAGGAGTAGAAAAGATCAAGACCAATTAGAGACTGGGTGGGAAAGAAGAGAGAGAGGGAAATGAAATAAAATAAAATAAAATCAGTGTATATATAATATGAAGGCTAAATGGTAGAGAAAGAAGAGAGAGAAAGTAAGGTGGCGCGTGAATTTACCATAATAGATAAGAGAGAGAAAGAGAAGGGGGTAGAGTCAAAGGCAAAACTACGACGAGAAGAGAGAGGATGGATGGAATTGACTGTTTCATGGGCCCCACCAACTATTATTTCCACCTTTTCCACATTTTTTAAAAAAAAAACTAGCACTCACACCCGCGCGATGTAATATTTGTGATATAATATTTCATAATATGTTGGTAATTTTAGTATATAAAAGACAATATAATATTTAATAACTAATAAAGTATAAATTTGCTTAATTTAATTCAATTCACAACAATATATTGATATTATACACATCCTATTCACTAATCTATGATTAATACTAAAAACAAAAGTATCAATATGATGATCTTCAAAATCAAAATTGGAAATTCTACCTGTAAAGTTTGTAAGTTTTTTAAAAACTTCTTTATACACAACAATTATAGTCGAAACATTTTTTTATCATCTATGTTAAAAACTAATATCTTCAGTCACTTAAATTAAATATACTAAAAAAACTAAAAAAATATGAATTAAAAATCAAATTCAATTATTTAAATTAAATACATGTGTGTGTGAGTATGTATATGTAGAAACATTACACAATAAAATTAGAAATTTTACGTAGGAACTTGATGTAAGCACTGTCAATTATGTATTTTCAACCTTTTATTTCAAAATAAATTGAATTATATTTTTTTATTAATATCGCTTAACATCGAAAATGACAGATAATTATTCCTTTATAAGTATCACGTAAATTAATTGATATAGCAAGACATTGATCATTACGATTTAAGCTCACCACATCGAAATGTAGTAGTAGTATACGATCATAATGATGACAATATAATTAGAAACTAAGCATATAATTTAAATAATCAAGTGAGCTATATAAATTCAAAACGTGCACTCTCATATAAAAATATACGAAATTCTAAGTGTAAAGTAAAAACATTAAAATTTTATTATGGTATAAATTATGCAAATTAATATTATTTATTATTGAAATTATTGTTTGGATATCTATTGTTGATTTTTAATAAATTATTCAATAAAAATTAATTTAATTAAGATCGATAAAATGAGAATAAATTAATATAATATTTATATTATTAGATCAAATTAATTAAATAGTAAAAATGCAAAATAAAAAAAAATCTGTTGATAGGACACTTATAAATATTAATTTAAAAAATACTTAGAATGATATATAATCTCACACTAAATACATTATATATATGTATATATATACGCATCTTTAATAGTGTCAGACTTATTTATAAATTATATTTATATTAAATATGATACAATTATACCCAAACAAATTAATATTTATTATTGAAATTATTGTTTGAACATTATTATCTATTGTTGGTGTATAAGAAATTATTCAATAAAAATAACTTAATTAATATTAATAAAATAAGAATAAACTAATATAATATATATATATATTATAAATAGAATAGATTAAATAATAAAGAATGCAAAATAAAAATATTGTTGGTGTGACACTTTTTTGTTGAGAAAATAGTATTTCTGTAAATATCTCAAACTTTTCATCTATTATTATAGTATAAAAATATATAAATAAATTTATCTATTTATTTTTTCTTTTGAGTTTCTATATAATAAATATAAAATTAAATGTATTAAATATTAATATTTATGTATTTGTTTGTTAATAAATTTAAAATAAAATTTATTAATGATTTCTTAAAATGGAAATATTTAATAAATGAGACATTTATTGTAACTATTTTTGGCAGAATATTCTGCTTTTATATATATATATATATATATATATAGATTATTATGTTCTAAATGACATTTTTTTTGGGGATATTCGATTTTTTTAAATCAAGTTTTTAAGGAATATACATATTTGCTTTGTGACAAAAAAAAAAAAAAATTGCTTTCCTTTTGCTATATATATTAATTCTACACTTTTATTCTTTGTAGTTTTACTTCTTTTTATGGCTGTTAGTGTTTTTTTTTTTTTTTTTTTTGTGAGTGTGTGTTACATTTCAAGTCAAATAAAATGTGAAAGTCAAGGTAAAAGAATGAGAAAAAAAAAACAAATTATAGGAAACAAAAGTGAGTGTGACAATAATCAAGAAATGCATGTGTTTTTTCAGGCTAATTACCAATAAGTTGATAATTAAGTTATGTCTGGTGGCTACTAGAAGAATGGGGAAGTGGTATTGTCATTGTTCAATCTTTATTTTATGTCTACTTGAAAAGAAATTATTGTCATCTTTTCAAAACAATTAAATCTTTTTTTCAACAATAAAATAACTATTTAATCTACTATTATATTCGAATCATTATTGTATTTTACAACGGCTTCAAGTCTACAATCACATCATACACCACCTCACAAGCCGTATAATTTTGAATTGAAACAAAATATTAACCATTAAATTTAAATTCATGCAAAATGTTGATTCTTCATGCAAATAAAAGAAATAGATTTAAATTATATGGTTCATATTGGTGTAGTATTTAACTTGGGTAAACATAATTGTCTATACATTACCTCTATTCTCATATGATGTTATTCTCTTATTTGTAATAAATAAACAATTTCATTTGTAAAATATTCTTATATTTTTTTAATTACAAGACAAAACTAGTTGGTCCAACTTGTCGGGCTAAGTTCCACGCCTTTCATAATTTTTAAAATTAAGAATTTTGGATATCAAACACATTACAGTACACATTTATTAAAAAATATATCAACTTTATTACTAAAGCAATCAACTTTCAATGTTTTTTTTTTATCTACAAAATCAACACATTGAACATATCAAATGATCTTAGAAATAGGTAGCATTGAATATCCTTCTTTTAACTACGCAAATTACACAATTTTACATTGGATTTTTTTTTCTTTTTAATCTCTTATAAATATAGTTTTATAAAAGGCTAAAGCCCAAAAAAATATTAGGCCAAATCCCAACACTTATTATGACAACAACTGAATTGAACATTTTTGTTTGATATGTGAGAGTGGAATTGCTCATATATTTTGTTCCTATGCATTGTCTTTTGTTATTTTCTACACTAATGGGAGTGGTCTAAGCAATCCACCACATAAGACAACCCAATCGTGTCTTGGGAAGTATCAATTTTTATGCCAACTACACTGAACTAGTCTTCTCTGTTTACATTCTTTTAATATATTAATAGGTCAATATAATATAAATTGAATGAAATTTTTACTTTATAAGTTTATTCAAATGTTACAATGTGAGAGCATACAATCTCTACTATGTTTTCCCATCCATCTCACTAAAATGAAAAAAGAACAGTGATGCATTTTAAAGTGCGAATGTTGTATAAAAACAGTCTTTTAAAAATACTTTTATCCTTTTATTAAGTGTATAATCCAATCTGATCAATCAAATTTGAGGCATTCATCTCCAATTTTAACTAAAATAACCCTTTTAGAGGTATTTTGTTTTCCATCATAACGACATGCCTAAGTCAACACATGAGTGTTACTTATTCGATATTTTATTAAGCAGTGTTAATGTTTTTTTTTTAAATAAAATATCTTTAATTTACACAGATGGCATATGTATCATACAATAAGTTATTATTGAATATTTTGAAAAGTAAAAATTTAACATTTTTGGAATCCTATAATCAAATTATAGTAATATTTTCGAGTCAATCAAACAACTTACTGCATAACACAAAAAAAAAAACACACTCAATCCTATTTCACGGACATAATGTTATAAGGTATTTTCCATGGATCAATCATCGTTTATGTTACATGATTAGATTCGATGATTTATCCATATAAAAATCCTAGAGGTGCATAATACTATAGATTCTACCACAATATGTGAAACAAAAATCCAAACAAAAGAAAAGGGAGAAGAAAGAGATACTTTTGGAGGTAGCCAAAAAGGGTGTATACATAGTCGTACTTCCACCATAATTAAAAAACAAAAAATGGATGAGAGAGAAACAAATACAGACAAAGGGGTCTCCTGCGTGCGGCCAACGCCAATGCACGTGGCGACAAATGGCGCTCGAAAAGACAAAGATGCCCCCTCCTTTTCACCCAAATTACGATCACGCCACCGAGAGCGACGCGTCTTTGTCACGTAGCGGGGAGCGCGTGCCGCCACCCTTTTTTTGTCAGAACTCTGGTGCGGGGCCCACGCATCCTCCTCATGTTTTCGATTTTCTTTTCTTTTAGCTGTTTTGGATTTTGTCGTTTTGCAGGGTTGGTTATTAAAAGCCATCGCCACTGTGTTTGGCACGTGCAACCCGCCACCTGTGTGAAACCCGTTTTTTTAATCATCATTAATCCTAATGTGTTTAATTACAGTAATTTGCATTAAATTGGGGAAGTATATACCACGTGATTTTGTTGTTCAAATTCTATTTCATTTTTATAAAGATATAGATTGTTGGGGTTTCAGTTCGATTACAAATCCGATCTGAATTATGCAGTTGTTTGAGTTCTTATCCACTCCCTTAATTTCATTATAAAAGAAATTGGGTAAATATAGATAAAAAATCATAAATTTTAAAAATAAAAGAAATAAACAAGCTTTGTGGTACATTTTAGATTAACTCATAAATTATGTTTTAAATAACTTCATCTTCCGCGTTTATGTACATGACAACAATGTATTAATATTAATTGTATTTTAGTTGAGAGTATGACTTATAAAATTGTTCTATGGACTGAGATTTGATTAGTGAAAAAAACTAGTTTGAATGGTGGGTGACTGAAGTTTCAATGTTATACATGTGAGGTGGCCTCATTTAATTTTTCTAAAAATTGTTAATACATTATAATTATTATAGCATCACATGTTTTTAATACCATGCATATGTACATAGATATATCAATAAATTGATATTAATATTTCCATCTATAGTTTTGAAAAATCAAACTATTAATTTTTCTACTACTATAAATATTTTGTACTCATGTCATCATGAAATATATGATACTTAAAAGTCATGTTATTTAATGTAGTAATGATGTTACTGTACTGTATGATATATGATACTTCTGGAGAGTGAAAAAAAAAATTACAAGTGATCAGGGTTTTTTACTTATATTAATAACTATTGCACATGATTTAAAAATTCAAGCTTATCAAGATTTATGTAAAATATGTAAAATTTACCTTAAAAGTATGTAAAATACTATTATCTCGATTCAGACAAGTTCAAAACCCACATGCAAGACATGTTTATAGTTTGGATTTCACATAACAACACATCTGTCAAGCAACTTTATAAATAAATATTACATCATTATTTAATACTAGTATCAAAAAAATTAACACTGATATAATATGACAGAATTGATTGGATTGGATGTATATGTTGGGAGGTGTAGTAAATAACTTAAGTTAAGTTATTAATGAGAAGTGGAGAGACATAAATAATTGCAGCATATGGAGGTGGCTAAGTATGTGCCACACACATCCCACAACCAAACATGTTGCCTTGATTGTGCCACATCCATAATTTAACTTTTTATTAAGTCTACTTTTATTACTTTCATCTTCGTCATTATTTGTTTAATTATCTTTTTTTTATTGGTCAACTAATATAATACTCCCTTCATCCATGCTAACTTTGCCTACTTTCCACTTTTGTTTGTCCCATCTTATTTTGCCAGTCCAAAAATGGTAAAGAAAAATTTACTCCCTTACCCCTCAATTTCTTTCATTTCACAACTTTTGCACTCAAAAAGCACACATTAATTACAAAATTATCACTCAAAAACATTAAAATAACACATCACATCAAAGTCCACAGTTTTTTCTTAGAATTCGTGCCGGTCAACCTAGGCAAAGTTATGAGGGACGGAGGTAGTATAATTTAGGCAAAAACTTTTATGCACTGGTTGCACGGATCTGGGATTCGTGCAACGTTCACGCGCTTCCACGCACTTGAACACTTGTGCTGAAGCTCACCCAAAATTCACTCCAATAGACCAACCTTTGTGTATAGTTAAACCAATTTTTGTGTATAGATAGACCAACCATGTGTAGGTAGGTCTAACTATATACAAAGACATATCTAACATATATAAAGGTATGTTTAACTATATACAAATGTATGTCTAAGTATACATAAAGGTATGTCTAACACAACATAAATGTATGTCTAACATAATGTAGTGGTATGTGCCAAAATTCAAAAATCAAGCCAAAAAAAGACAAGACATGAAATTTGGGCAGAACTGGTATGTTTAACATAGCTTAAAGGTATGTATAACATAACGTAAATGTATGTCTAACATAACCTATTGGTATGTGATTTTTTTCAAAAATCATGTGCGAAAAAAAAAAAAAGATGCAGTCCCCCAACCCGGATTCGATCGATCCATGCACTTAATTCACAATAGACCTACTCTATAATTTAATAGATAACCCGGAACATAACATCATCATTTATTGAGTGGGAGTATTAGAAATTGAATTTATTTCATGTCAACATTATTGAGCTCCTAAATTGTACGGACGGATGTGATGGATTTAAACACTTCAATCGGGAGAGTGTATTAATTTTATAATTATACATCCTTTGAAATGCTTAAATAAAATATTTGGTAGATTGTAGGATATGTTTAAATTTTGATTTTGTTAAAGCACATAGAAAGAGGTTTTTTTTAGTAATATCTGGAAGTAAGATGATAGAATTTAATGATTTTTTTTTTTTTAACACGGAGAGTTCACAATTTATTTATTTTTATGATGTTAACAACAATTACAATTTTAATTACAATAAAGTTGAATTTAATTAGTTGGTGCGAGGTTTGTAATTCAGGCATATATTGAACGGCAATCTTGACCACACGGGATGTTACAAAGTGATGGTCCTAAATCATTCAAATGTTTGTTCTTTTTAAAATTAATTATATTATATCTAAAAAAACTTAAGTATTGGTGATTTTAAAAACAACAACAGTCCGAGAATTATGATTTAGATTGAACTAAAATATGTAACCCTTGTTTTTTCATTCTACCTTCGTTAATAATTGCATTTACCTGGAACATAAAATATTCACGCTTTAGAAAATAATAAAACTCTTTTGTTCAAATTCTTGTGTTTCATATTCACTTAATATTTCAGGTGATAACAAATTTTGATATCGTATTTCAATAAAAATTTATTGAAAACTCAACTCACTAAAATCTAAAGAGCTACACTAAAATTAGCAAAAAATTAAAAAAATATGATTAAATGGCAGTCTAGAAATGATCATAACTTTTTTTTTTATTAATATATCTTATGAAGCATATGATTTTGTAAGATGATTGGTCCTTAATAAATGATACTACCTCCGTTCCGGTTAAAAGTTGTAAAATGAAATAAATTGAGGGGTAAGAGAGTAAAAAATTTTTTTGCCATTTTTTGGTTGACAGTTTTAGATGGGACAAAAAAAAATGAAAAGTAAACAATTTTAAGTGGGACGGTGCGAGTATATTCCTTTTAGGAGGAATCAAATCTGAAAATACAGGGTGGGGGCAGATTTATAAATAAGAAAAGTTAAGGGGGTTAAAAGTGAAAAAAGGATGAGTTAGATTTGTCATTTTGCGTGTTTGGTCAACAACTGGAAACACCGTTTGGACTCTTTTGCAATTGTTTCACTTGAGTCCTTTCCTCGCTATTTATTAGGCCTCCTTTTTTGTTTTTTTTTTAACCACAAATTTCTGTTTTTTGTCGTTTCCTTCTACTCTAATTTATTAATTTATTTTTCTCTCAAAATAGTTATTAATTAAGTTTGCTCATTATTCCTAACTAGTATTTACCCCGTGCGATGCACGGAGATAAATTTTAAAATAAAATATTTTTATATAAATACGATGTAAATAAATTTTTATATATAATAATATTTATATATATATAATATAAGAATTGAATGAAATAGAGTAATATTTCTTATTCAATATTAATATTGGTATTTGTAATTTAATCAAATAACATCTAAAAACTTTTTTTTAAAACTGGTATTTAATAAATTTTGTTACATATTTTTTATTAGTTTTTATTGTTATAAAATGTTGAAAGTGATTGAAAATGTCTATATCAAACCTAATAATATAAATTTATAAGAAAAAAATAACTGAAATAAAAAGAAACTTACACATTACAAATTTGGAACCTTTTTTTTAATTAAAAATATTTATTATGTTATTCTTATCTCTCACAATATTTTGTATACATCAAAATCTTCAAACTAAAACGACTGATTACTTTTGAAACAAAAATATATAATTGACCACGATTAAAAATGTATTACTTTAAGAAAAGTCCGACATGAGATTAATTACATATTATAATATTTTAAAATTCATTTATCAACATAATACATATTATATATATTATTTATTAAAAATGTGATCAAATTGAATCACATGAGTATAAATTGCTAATTAATTTTCGAAATATATCATATGATATTTAAGTTTAATAGTTGACTTATGCAATATATTGTATCAACATGTGTAATATTACATTGAGGTAATATTTATGATTTATTAATATTTTTCCAAATATAACTTGAGAAATCAACCTTACCGTACCCTATATATTTTAAAACAATATTCTCTATATTTTAAGAAATAAATAAACTAAAAATCTCATACTATATGCATATACCAATTATTATTTGTTCAATTTTTTTTATTAATATAAGTTAGATGAAAAAAGTGGATACTACTGATAGATTTGAGTTTTATTAATATTTAAATGCATCATTAATTATGCGATTAATAATATTGAATCTATCATTATTACATACATACAAATAATATTAACATGTGTATATAAAAAAAAAAGGTCAATGACATCTATATTTCAAGAAAATTGAAAAGTATATGTATCAAATATCAATAATTTTTTTATTTTAGATTTGACAAAAGAATAATTGACAATTAATATTGTGAATTTACATATAATTCAAACATTCAGTGTAAAAAAACTCAAAAAAACTAATACAACTATAGTTTCATCCATTATATTTATACATTTATACGTCAAAATAAATCACTATATTTATTCTTAACACCATGAATGGTGCATCATTTTGAAATAAATCTAAAATCAGATTTATTTTCCCTAACATATTACCTTTCAAACTTTCACTATCTTGATTGCTAAGTCAAAATCAATTAATATATTTCAACAATTGGTGAATATGTACTCTCAAGTCGCAAGCCAAGATTTCTTCAGTTATTACCTGCATATAAGACGTGATCAAAGCTTTTAAAAAATTAAATTATATTAAAGTAATAATAATTTATATATAATACTACCATGGTTAAAATTAAATAAAATAAAAATCATATAAAAAAATTAAAATAACACAAATCAATCAGATAACATATCATAGAATCTCGTATCATTCAATAGTGAATTATTTTTATAGTTCCATATAATAATAATAAACACTAAATAAAAACCAACAATAATTAAATTCATCAATGTGATTCTCAAATATAATTTTATAACAAAACAAACAAAATAAACATCAATTTATAATTTTCACCTCTAAGAATGTCTTACCCTTCCAAGAATCGTTCAAAAGTGATACATAAAATAACAGAATAAAAGCGAGTGAATCAAACCAAGATAAATTTTTATTATTGATAATGTATGATTGTTGATTATATCTGGTAATTACCATAATTTAAGATAATCAATTTTAATGTTAATTTTAAATACCATATTTTGTGATATCTATATATGCTAGTTTAACTGGTAGAATCAACGACAAAATAATTATATATCTCAAATAGTCAATTAAATAATCAATGTATGCTAATGATAGTATATAATTATATACCTCATAATGGATAGAGTTGTGTGGCATTTACTTAGGGAAAATTAATATTCAAATCTCAAATTAAAATGAATATTTTGATTAATAAATTAGTTACAACAATTACCACAATCATTTATAAATAGTCAATATCATAATTTATGAAACTAATCAATAACTTTATTCCATTTAACTCTTCATTTTTAAAGGAAAACATTTTTATTTAAATAGATGATTTTTTTATCATATAAATTCATCATTTTATTTTTATTTATAATATCTGACTTTTGGATGGAAAATCATCTGTTTTAGATAATATTTTGATTTTTATATAAATAAAGATAAAAATTTATCAAAATATAGTTCATCTTCACGTCAAATGTTTATATATATGCATAACAAATTATTTAAAATTTTAATACAAACATAAATCCCATAAAAATTATGTTTCACAATAATGAATATTACAAATTTTATTAGTATATATATCTCATAAATCATGCAAATGTCATTTTACATTTTTATGTGATATAATTCTCATTAGATATTATTTATGAAAAAAATAATCAATATAAATCTTTTCATTTATAAATAAACGATTTTTAAGTCATAGATAATTAAGTAAACATATGTAAAGTGAAGAAAAATGTGTCATCTTGAAACAAAATTCAATTAATATATGTATTATATCATTTTATTGTGGAATGAATTATAATATATATATATATATATATTATTCATTTGAATATCAAATCATATCTATATTTATATTATTGTATATAATCAATTTTTATATTATTGATGATATTACGTTAATAATATTTATATACATTATTTAAATCATATCATAAATATATCAATTGAAATTTAATAATAAAAGTTGACTAACCATATAGACAAATATGTGGAAGATTTTTTGTTATAACTCTTCCATAGATATATACAAATTAAAAATTGTAAGTCTAGTTTATTTATGGAAGAATATTGATTTCCAAATTAAAAATTAAAATTTGATGAGTAATCAATTAACAAAATCATTAATAAATAATCAATTAGCACAATTTACGAAAATCAATCATAATATTCCATTTACATCTCCACTTTTAAAGGTCTCATAGTTAAAATTTTATCTTTTATTCATAATTTCTGAATTTCCATATTTAAGATGAGACCTTTAGATGATAAAATTATTTTTGGGAAATTTTTTACCTTATTGTTTCAGAAAATATTCTCATATATATATATATATATATATATATATAAACATATGTATGCATATGTCATACACCTATTTATATATTTATTATTTTGTATTTGCATATATTTACATGCATATTAAATCATATATAAATATATATATTATCAGTGAATGGAATAAATTAATTTTTTAATATCTATATGATATATAATTATGATATTATATGACGTAAATTAATCATATATATGTATCATATGTAGATACACATATTGTTTAAATGATATTATAAATATATGAATTGAAATAAATAATTAAATTACCATATTGACAATTATGTTAAAAAAGTTATTTTATTATATCACTTCCATAAATATACATATCATCAAACATAATTTATCATTTATCATTTATTTTAATAAATAAAAATCATTTCCACATTTAGCAAGATGTTTTAGGCGGGAAAATTTTAACATTACTATTTGAGGAAATGTTTGTGTTTTTATATATATAAAGATTATATTGATTTCTAAATTAACCAACCAAGTATCATTATATATCTTCAATTATTTTTCAATCTTATGTCTTGTTGAGTTTGATATTGAATCTTTATCATTAAAAAAGGGAAAACAAGTTTTTTACCTCTCTATGTTTACCTCATTAGATTTTTAGTCCTCTAACTTTCAACTTTTAATTTTTAATCCTCTATGTTTACCCTTATTCGATTTTTAGCCATTTATCTTTCAACTTTTGATTTTTAGTCCTCTATATTCATTTCATTAGATTTTTAGTCCTCCAATTTTCA
The DNA here is from genome assembly GCA_005771605.1 of Scutellaria baicalensis. Lineage (NCBI taxonomy): Eukaryota > Viridiplantae > Streptophyta > Magnoliopsida > Lamiales > Lamiaceae > Scutellaria > Scutellaria baicalensis. The sequence continues at coordinate 15,456,630 of CM016726.1, read as the reverse complement.
ACTTTTGAATTTTAATCCCCCATATTTAAAAAATATCATTGTTATAAATTTCAAAACTAGTAAAATATGAATAATGTCATTTTTTTATTTTTTATTATCCATTTTCGACACAAAATGTATATAATTTATGTGAAATAAATTATTAGTTACTTAATCAATTTCATGAATTCTTTTTATTTCTCATATTCACAAAACTCTAAATCAATTGTAATAAGATGAAAAATAGAATTATCAATTAATAATAATTCACCCTTGTTGGATGAAGGAAAACTTTTGTTTTTTTGAGAAAAAATAAATTGTAACTAAATTAAAAAGTAAAATATGATATTACCTGTAAAAGGACTAAATAAAAAAGATATCTTTTAGCTATTGAGAACTAAAATTCAAAAGTTGAAAAATAGGGACTAAAAATTAGAAGTTGAAAGATAGATGACTAAAAATCTAACAAGAGTAAACATAGAGGATTAAAATTCAAAAGTTGAAAGTTAGATGACTAAAAATCTAATGAGGTAAACATAAAGGACTAAAAACTTTTTTTCCCTTAAAAAAATTCATCTATTTATCACAAGTAAAATGGAAAATGTTAAAATGTCGAAGGTGTGCAACTTTTAATATACAAACGGTGAACAACTTTTAATATGTCCACTGTTGACGTGTAATGATCACATCCTCTTGTAATATGGAAAGTGAAATTAACTGATAAGCTGTATATATGACATGTTAGCTGTTGACACATATTAATGCGCCCACGATGAGTGGAGTAGCAAGATTGCAAATAAAACTTAATATTATGTATATTGTCCCGGATGTGTATATATTAAAAAATTAAAACACTTCTAATGCTCCCTTTCATAACAAATACTCGTGTAGGACTTTGATGATCCCACTCCATACAAATTTCAAACTTCCCTAAAATAAATGAGTATGTTTTATATGTGAAAAGATCTAGTATACATTTTTATGAAGATAAGTTTAGTGAGAAGAGTGGTGTTTGAGATTCAATATTTCTAACTATTTAAGGAACATGATGAAGTGTATATTTGATGAAAGACAATTATTAGTATAAGATTATAAAATTTTTTTATCTGAGAATCTTATTATTAGTTTTGCCTATCAAATATCAGAACGCAACATTTTGTCTTAAACTTTATTATTAATCTGGTCAATCTCAACACTATTATTAAATTTATTTAACCTCCATATGGGTATTATTATTAAAATTAGTCTTTATATGGATGGGTATTATTGTAACTTCACAAAAACTAAAAACAATTCTTTAAGCTAGCACTATTCATTGAATTTTGTTCTCCAATGCACATGGTTTTGAGTTGTTAACTGAACTTCATAAAAAATAAGTACTTGTCATGTATTCAAAGACAATATATATCACTATCTTTTTCTTAAAAAGTATCATTAATTTGCACAAATATAGACTGACAAAACACCACAGACTTGACAAATTAACTTTCCCTTAAAGACAAAAAGAAAAAAAGGAAATTCCGAATGCTTTGAAGATCATAACAGAATTTAAGTGATGGTGTGTGGATAAAATTTATCCCAAGAAAAAGAAAAAAACAATAATAATAAAGAGCCCAAATTAGTCTAATCTAAAATACAATAACCATCGAGGCTGGAACTATATAATAGGGTGATTATATTAAGACATGACAATTTTATGCTGAAGTCAAGTTCAAATATAAGTTGGTCGAATCTAAACTTTGAACAAATGTTGACATGAATTAATAAGAAATTTATATTGTTATAAATCAAATATTTAATGAGCCTATATATGTAGAAATCTATACAATATCCCCTTTTTTGGATACACATTAAATCAAGCTTAACTCAAATTCAATAGCATCCGTAATCAACCATAGTCATAGTGTACACACAATATAGTAATTCTCAAAGGGTTACAATAAAATTATCTTTTTTCAATTTGTATTGAAGTTCAGACCAAACACCAAATTAATAATATATAAATATATAAGATAAAAATGAAGTGGGACAAAGAGACAAAAAGAGGGTAAAATGGATGAACAAAGACATTGAAAACCAATTAATTAAAGATAGTTGGAAGTGTGTAGGATTGGGTAAAGACATGGAGAATAGAAAAGAAGAAACATGTGGGTTTGTACATGTATTTGATGTCGTCTTATTACAGTGTGTTAATATTAATTAATTAATAATTAGACAAAGGATTAACACTAATTACGCGTGACTGTATTGCACCGTCCAACGGCATTACCACTACATGAAACTGCCCCACGTTGTTTCCTGCACCATTTTCTTCTGCACTTATGATAATTACAAAAATATTAGGTAGTGTAGTGGAATATATATTTGGATGTGTTAAAATGATAACATCCTTTTAAAATATTTGATTAGAAATTAGTGATTGGTTGGATTTGTGACACATCAACAATGAAGAAATTGACGTATTAATGTGCTCACGATAAATAGAAAGCAGATGATTTTACATTTTAGGGCAATATATTTTGATTTGGGGAGAATCACAAAAAAATTATATGGGATAATTTTACAAATATAATTTAGTGAGATGTGATATATATGTACCTCAAACTCATTTTCACAAATCAATCTCTGATTGTATGTTACGAGTTGTAGGTTGACGCATTTTACGGAATTAAAGTCGCATTAATAATCAACTTGGCTCTCCCAAATTTGTTTGAAAAACAATAGAGAAAAAAGTAACACTATATGACTCAAATTTAAAAATATAAAATAAGAAAATTCTAACATGATATGATAAAAATTTAAAATATAAGATGAAATGTTGTTATTTAATCATGGTGAAGATTTAAAAGATAGGGTTTAGTAAAGGAACTATACACAAAAAGTAATACGATTATCATGTTGGTGTTGGTTCTTTAAACTCAACAACGAGTTTGCATAGTTGGGTAAAAAATAATAATCTTCTGTGTTTTATTTATTTTTTGAATAAATAGATAAAATGTCATTTGGAAAAAAGTTAAAAGAGAAGACAAATTTAGGACAAAGCAAAAAACTTTAACAGCATCGGGACAGTTTAATGTTGGGATTGTCGTTAAAGATGTCTTAATAATCAGCATTCTTCCCATAAATCAAGAATCTTATTTTTATAAATAATATATTGATATTACCTAATTATTCTACTTAGTTTTTTTTTTTTTTCCTTTTCAGAAACTATCATACTTAACTAAATCTGAATTAACTTCTCTTTTTTGATACTGGGCCTTCTACTATTAGAAAAATGAATGGCCCAAGCGTGATTCCAGTAGTAGGCCCTCGCAGGCCCAAATATATTGCGAAGACTTTTTTTTCAAAGAGGCTTTATGAGTTGGGCCTATGAGCAAGAAGCCCATTACTATTGCTGACGACTTTTTCTTTGAGTTTTAATTTAAGGTTTACTATTCGCACAGCGAGAATTACTTAGTACACTATTAGGGTGACAAAATTTAGATTGTGGTGCAGATAATATAATTAATTGATTTAAGTACGTTGCATTTCGTTGGAAAATGATAACGAAAATGTTTGTCTTCCAAAATATGAATCCAATGAAGGAACAAACCAACAGTACATAAATAAGCAACGTGAATTAGAATCCAAGTGAAATATATGTCTTAGTAATATATAATATTTTGGTTATTCCAATATAGGTGATTTTAACGTGGCCTTGAGGAGTTAGTGAATAAACCACATAACATATTTTAAATTACAATTCAAATCACCATTTATTTCTGAATTTTTGGTGAAATACTAAACGTCTTTAACTATTTTTTTACATAATGAGTGCCACACAATTCCAAGAATTTCACAACAATGTGTTCCAGGTTGTAAAATTATGTTAAATTCATGATGTGATATGCTAATCAATTTGAAAAATTGTGCGAGAATTTGGCATTTTGTGAAAATTTGTCCATTTCATTTATATATTTTATCAAGCTTAATTAGTTTGGTCAAACTTGAATATAAAATCCATGATTTTATATTAACACACATTTGATGGCAGAATAGGACTTGAGATAAGACATATTTATTGTACAGATTCAGCTTCATCTTAATTCTAATTAGAGCTTAACGATGCCATAAGGGAAAGACAAAATTAACCTCAAAGACATGTATATAAACTTCTAATCATTAATTATCTCCACCATTATTTTATTTCTCGAGCTTCTATAATATATATATATATATATATGAATGTCTTGAAATATATATATACTTCCAGCTGAGAAACATATATATAATTAAACTTATGGAGCCTGAATTTTCAGTTTTGTTTTGTTTTTCATCATCACTGTTAGTATCTTTTGCCATATTTGTGTTCTTGCATAACAACTAGCTATTAATCCCTGAAAACGTTGTCAAACCACTCGAGTTCGACTTTTATTCAGTCTCATTGAAGTTTGATCAAAATCATTTCTATTTCTTTTCAAACAGGTTCAAATACCATTTTTATATATAGCATCATAACAATTTAAATGAATTTGAATAATAATAATATAAACAAATCGATAATCTATAGATGTGCAAAGCAATAGGCTGGCGCCTTGGATCAGTGTGGGACCAAAACCTAACTTTGGGTAATTTTTTTGAAATTTTATCCATTTATGTTATTTTTGTACTGATATTAACAATGCCAATATGGCTGTTCAAGAATTGTATGTGTTGATAGCTGAAAATTATCAAAACTTTGAATATTAACTGCAGGTTATCAACTCTTGTGTGAATTCATATCATGTGATGTGTTAGTTGAAGATCTATGGTGAACTATTATTGAGCCAAAAAAGAAAATAATATATGGTGAACTCTTTTTGAAGATACAATACCTAGAGAAATTTATGTCACAAAAAGTTGATGGCAGGTTGTACAATTTCAATTATTGAAAAGAAAGAAGTATTAAAAGGTTGAAAATACTTAATATATAGCATGTTAAAGTGAGTGTCATTTATATATTTTGACGACGTATCAAATATATTCAGATTTATAAACATAATTTGGTAAGTAACGTGAGTCTCAATCTGCATTTTCTTTTATCATAAATATATATATATATATTTTTTTTTTTGAGTTAGCTAGGAATATTAAATTGGACCTTTTATATCTCTTAGAATTCTTATTATAATTGATACAATCAATTTATTTGGAAAAAGTTCATCATTGTTCGAACAAGACAAAAAATGAAGATGGTCATGGATTAGTTACAGTATAAGATAAGAGTTCAAATCTCAAAAATTAAGTAATAAAGTATTATTACTATGATATCTTTATTAGCGTAATGAGAAAGTATTCAATAATAGAAAATTAATTTTATGAATAAGACAAGATCTTGTAATTTCTCAGAAGTTGCAGAATGAGGCTATTCGACTAGGTCATGAATTAGTGACTGAAGCATTCTCCATATATATATTTATAAGGTGATCACCTTCCATTGCAATTTGCAATAACTTAATCGACTAGCATCAGCACTCTCGATATCTTTTACTATTTCTCGTATTTCTTATTTAAAAATTACATATTTCAATATATGCGCTTATTAGCTAGAATGTAATACTGTAAAAACGAAAGGAAAGTCTGGCCGATTTCTTTACTTTTACATATAGTAAAGATATTTTTTACAAAACGAAAGGAAAGTGGCTGATTTCTTTACTTTTACATATAGTAAAGATATTTTTTACTTAAAAGTACTCGAAAACTTGTTTTTTAATAATTTTAACTTACTAGACAAGGAACAATTAATATTTAATTTTTACTCGACAAACAAATTTGTTATATTAATTAATGGCTAAAAAACATATATTGAAATATATCTCCAAATGAATTAAGGATGAAGAGTAAGGAAATGAGCAAGTAATTAGTGTGACCTGGTCAAGTAATTAAATAAGTATCATTTTCTTACAATTATAAAGCTTGTTCTTTTCCTTGTTGACGTTGCTCAAAAAAGGTACTCGGTTTTCAAATCTTATTCCATGTCCCTTTCTCCTATTTTTCCACCATCAACCATACACCAATCAAAATTCATTAAAATATGTTGATGTAAGAAAACCATACCATATCATTCATTCATTCTTTCTTCTAATAACAACACAATCAACCCCACCACCATCTCCGGCCATGGACAGGCTGATCAAACCGGATTTTCCGGCCATCGATTTCGTGTTCATCAGAGGCCAAAAGTGTAGCCACAAATTCAAGCTCACCAACCTCATGCACACCATGCCTGTCGCCGTTTCTCTCTCTTCTTCCAACCCTTCCATCTTCTCCTTCAACCTTTCTCTCTCTATAATCCCTCCTCTCTCTACTCTCACCTTCACTCTCCTCATCAACAAGCCCTCCGACCACCCCCCCTTATCCTCCCCTCCCAACGCCGTCCTCGTCCGCTCCTCCATGCTCCCCACCGGAAAAGCCACCCAGGAGGAGCTCCGCCGCCTCTTCTCCAAGCTGGGCCCACACATCTTCAAAGACGCCACTCTCCCCATCTCCTTTCTGGGCCCCCACGTCGCCGAGTTCCTCCTCTCTCCTCCATTCAAATCCCTCGAGATCGACTTCCAGTTCGATAAAGCCATTTCTCGCTGCGATGAGTCCCAGCTCACCTCCCTGCTCAGAATCGCCGTCAGAAATGGCAGATCGCGTTTTGTCCCCGCCCTGATCGAGGCCGGGGCCGACGTTAACGACAGGGAAAACGGCGAGCCAGATTTGATGACTTTAGCTGTCGAGTATGGAGAAAGCGAAACGGTCCAAATCTTGATCGAGTCCGGGTTCGTTCTCGATAACAAGGTCGACCTTTTCTTGCATACTGCAGCTTCTAGAAACCTCGTGGATGTAATGGAAACCCTGTGTTTAGGGTACATAGATCTCGACTTGAACTCTCTGAATTCTCAAGGCCAAACGCCTCTCCATGTAGCAGCCATCCATGGGCAGGTGGAGGCGATCCAGTTTCTTGTCTCAGTTGGGAGCGAGACAGATTCAACAGACCAAGATGGCTACACTCCACTGCATTATGCTGCACAAGAAGGCCATCTTGAGGCCATTGAATGCCTGCTGAGCAACTCCGTTTTCGCCAAATATGCAGTGAACAAACAAGGCAAGACTGCATATGCCTTGGCTGTGGAAAATGGCAATTCGCAAGTGTATGATGCATTGCATCTAGGAGACCTATTGCACAGGGCTGCAAGGATAAACGATGTTCATTCCATGAAGACTTGCTTGGCTCAAGGTGCTAGGGTCAATGGGTTGGATCAGAATGGTTGGAGCCCTCTCCATAGGGCTGCATTTAAGGGCCATTTGGAGAGTGTGAAGCTTCTGGTTAGCCATGGGGCCCGAGTGGACCTGGTTGATGGCTCGGGCTATACGCCTCTGCTTCGGGCCGTGGAGGGGGCCCATGTCGAGGTGGCCATGTATCTTCTTTCTCACGGGGCTAAAGCTAGTCTTAAGAGCTTGAAAGGAATGGTGAATTGTGATCTTGAATCTTACAACAATCTTGTTTGTTGATCTTGGATTAATATTCAGTATCATGTGGAAATACTACTTAGAGGTTAATGTATTTGTGTATATAACAGGTTTTGTGGGCTTTGCAAATGAATTGAATTTGTACAATCTGAGATTTTTTCTTGCCCTGAGGAATTAATCTGGAGTTCAGATCATGCATTTAGATTTGATTTTTGTTGATGATGTTAGATGTGTTCTTGTGATCATTACATTGAAGTAATATTCTTGAATATCATATTATTTTGTAACATACAAAGCCTCAACAACTTTAAAAGAGGCTCTGAATTTTAAATAAAATATATGAGTTGGAGTTGTAAGATCTTCTCTTACCAATTTAATTTCATAAAATGAGTCATGCATCACTTGTAAAATAGACATCGCCTTATAAAAATGAATTTGAATTGTATATAATGACCCCGTCTCACAAAATTATGTACATAAGACAATCTTATTCTTCCTTCACCTTATTTAGATCAAGGATGAATTTTCTTCCGCGGATAGAAACAATACATAACAATTGATAGTTGGATTTTTTTGTTCCCCATAAATATTAATATTATATTCATGGCTGCTACTTTATATGTTCTTGAAGTAATTCTTATGGAAATTCAAATCAAAATCTTCAGTTTCTCCTTTCAAAAGTCAGCTTTAGATTTTTCTCTTTTTAAGTCCAATTTGATGGCAATTAGGAAATTAATAAGAATAATATGTAGCTAGATAAATTAGGTATATGTGGGCCTGTGATGATGCATTAATAAAGGTAAAAAGGTAGTAGGAGAATTAGTATTTTTGCGTAAGAGGATTTCAATGTAAACGATGTTTGGTAAAATTATGCGGATAGTTTAAAGTTTTAGAGTTAGTCTTCTATGTAACTGGTGCACATATAATTCGGGTCAGGTTTCGGTTGATTCGGATCCGTACATTTTTTTTAATTTTATTTTTTTGCTTCAAACGGTTACCTTTATGTTGTATGAGTGTAACCTTTATGTTATATAAGTGTAACCTTTATGAATAAATATAATGACTTTTATATACTCTAACTTAGAAAAAAATGAAGAATTTTACACTCTGAAGGTCCTAATATTTGTACATAAATGTCACAATAATTGTACATAAATATCACAACAATATAGCATAAATTGCCTCAATCTGAAGCGAAAAAACCTGAAAATCTTCATTTTTTCCTAAGTTACTGAACATAAAGGTCATAACATTTATATATAAAGGTCACACTTATATAACATAAATGTCACATCCTTACAACATAAAGGTAACAGGCTGAAGCGAAAAAAAAAAAAACCAGGTGACCTAGGTGCACGGATCCGGGTCGGGTCGCTCCAGTTGCACCAATTCAGATCCGTGCACCCGGTGCACATGAGCATTTGTGAAAGTTTTATTATCATCTAAAATTTTTTATCCTAATTTGTTACTGAACTTATGACGCTACAATTTCTTTTTTAAAACTATTTTATCATAGATAAAGTTATAAATTTAAATTCTCCTAAAACGTTTCCATATATACAAGGACAACACCTAAATTGTGTAAAATATACGGATTACGAGAAGTTTGTGTATTATAAAATTATTAGAACAAAACTAATCTTTAGATCAAATGTATGAGACATGCTATAAATATAATGAGCTGGACTCCTGTGAGACCGTCTCATGTGCGACGGCACTCGCGCACGGTCGACCGTGCTCGGAAACACATACTTATAGCACAAAAAGACATACTTATAGACAAAAATCACATACTTATCTCGACCGTGTCCCAGGACACGACCGTGCGCCACAGATTGCTCTTAGTTTTCACGCGAGGCACGGTCTGTCCCAGGGCACGGTCGTGGGCGAGAAAAAAAAATCACATACTTATAGTGAAAAATCACATACTTATTATTGAAAAAGACATACTTATACACTGCAGTCACGCACGGTCGTGTCCTGGGGCACGGTTGACTGTGCGTGAGTGCCGTCGCATGTAGACGGTTGCATATGAGTATTTGTGAAATATAATTACTTCCACCCTTTCATATTAATCATCCTTTTTTTTTTTTTTTTTTGTCATAGGTGGAACATAGCATTTGGACAAATATACCCTTAAATAATATTTATCTCTCTCATCCATTTCAAAATTAAATTGATTTTTTCTTTATCTATTTCTTATTTATTTCACCATAACTCTCCCAACTTAATATAGATTAAAAAATATATTGAAATTGGAAAAGTAGTTAAAAAAATTAATTGAAACAAAATTTCAACTCCAGAAAAACAATTAATATGAACTCATTTATGTATATGTATAAAATAAAATAAATAACATTATTAATATATTTATGAGTAGTATAATGAATCAATTTGTTAAAAATAATTATGCTGCCTTTGTCATGGCGGCCAGGAACAGAAGTTGAAAGTCTTGCTTCCTAACATTAATATTCAATTAGATTGAGATAGATGGACCATTTATCGATTTTAAGGTGACTAATTACTAATTAATGATGTAAGTATGAGCGACACAATTGGATTAATTATGTGTAAATTGTGAAATAATACTCGAATTAGTTGGAATGTCATTTCGTGCCTTTATCATCATAGCTAAAAACAAAAGTCGACTTTTTTGCTTACGATATTGATTATTACATAATTATATAAAATATTGTTATTACATATATAAAGATTTCTTTTTTGAATATACTAACGAGCATTAGATATATGACCTGAATTTACTATTAATATATAGAATGTATGACAAACTCATCTGTATGTGGGTTTTCATCTATTTGTATGATAAATTAATTATGCTCAATTATAATAATACTATTAAACAGGGTTCAAGATTATCTGTAGTTACTATAGTTGTTAAATGAATTCTGTGATGTCACTAATCACTAAGATAAATTGTTACTAGCTATAGATTAAGAATATTCCCAGTAGATGCTAAATCAACAAGCCAACAAGAATATGGCAAAAACTTGTGTACCCCGGGGGCACGGATCTGATATCCGTGCCCCCTGACCCGACCCGGCGCGTGGGCAGCCTCCACGCGGGCCCACGCGCCGCCACGCGCGCCCATAGCAAATCTGGTGTGCACCCACGCACACCTGATTCCGTAGTTAATGATTCAATGATGGGTATTACATGTATACTCTATAGGTATTACGCGTAAACCCTATAGGTATTACACTTATTTTTCTTAAGATTCAATGATATGTATCATGTGTTTACTCTATAGGTATTACATGTATACTCTATAGGTATTACGCGTATATCCTATAGGTATTACACTTATATTTCTTGAGATTCAATGATAGGTATCATTTGTTTACTCTATAGGTGTTACATGTATACTCTATAGGTATTACAAACTTAATCAATTAAGGTACTGATTTTTTGTTCTATAGGTATTACATGTATACTCTATAGGTATTACAAACTTAATCAATTAAGGTACTTATTTTTTGTTCTATAGGTATTACATGTATACTCTTAAGGTATCACGTGTTCATTCAATAAATGTATGAATTATTTATTTGAACTTTTGTTCTATATGTATTACATGTTTACTCTATAGGTATCACAGGTATACTCTATTGGTATTACATATGTACGCTATAGTTATTACCTTTTTTTATTGATTTAATGGTCTGATTAAGGAAAATCGATGTTGCAACATTGTCTTCATCTTCTTCACTTGGCAATACCAAAGATCTCAAAATCAACAATAAAGTAGCCAAAAAAAATGAACACAGGAGTATGAAAAACACAAGAATGAACACATAAAAGCATTATATTATAAAGAACATAAGGATATATAACTTGGTTACATAAAAAGGTGAAGAAGTCCAATCAAACATAGGCCTATCTTCTTCAGACACATAAATTAATACAATGCCTACTCTTTCATCCAAATTGAGATATGGCTTATTCAACATATATATATATAGTTTCTGTACGTATAGTATATATATTATATGGATGTAATAGAGCTCAATGTTGCAGCCGGGTAGCTTCTCCTTGATCTTCCATCACCCCCTTCTTCTCCTCGGGGCGTTCCTGCTAAAGCCTGCACAACTCATCTAAGGGAGACAACTCTGCATTCTTTGAAAATCCTTAAACGACATTCCACGAGGCAAAATCGGCATCGCAACAACGGCGACAGGCGGAGTATAGACCATAGAATTTCTCTGGTAACTCTCTGAACCACAGATTTGAAGTTCATAGCATCAGTCTCCACATACTGTGTGTTGATTATTACCATCTTCACCGAACCACCATTGCCGCCACCCATTAATCTTCATGCCAGAGACAATTCATCGGAGGGAGGATAATTTGAGCACAGAAAGAAGGAAAAAGTTTGAGCACAGAAAGAAGGAGAAAGAAGAAAAGGAATTAGGGCACGCTCACAAAGAAGAAGAAGAAAAAATAGTGGAAAAAAAAAGAAAAAAAATATATATATATACAGGATCGGGTCGGGTTGGGGGCACGGATCGGGGCACCCAATTCCTTCTCCAAGAATATTAATTAACTCTCAAAGAAAATGTGTTCTCATACTTGCAGATCAAACTTACAATATGTCACGGGGACATTTTGGGAAAAGTATTAAATATAATGATAAGTAGTTTCTCTCAAAGATTTTTGATGCTTGTTAATAAATTGCAATTTAGTTGTATATATTATAATCCAGATATTGAAGGGGTAATGAGCCCAAATGTTTTTAAAGCCCAATAAGCTTAACTTAATAGAGCTGAGCATGGACCCATGGTAATCCAATATAGCCCACAAAACATATGAGTTATGTCATGTAATACTTAAATATGAAATATTTGATTAGATATGATTAGTAAAATTTTGTTCGTATTAAGATATATAAGAAATGAAGAGTAGTATGTTTAGGAAATGGTAGTTCCATTTTTATTAAGATCTAATTAGTGTAACTGTAAAATGTTATAATTAAATAAATTAGAGATACATGTATAGTTATGATTAATTGATTTTAGGAGGGAAATATTGAACCACAAATGAACTTATAGTTTCTCTTTTAATATACATTAAAGATTCCTTGTCATAAATATAATTAAGTTGGGATTTTGACCTAGCGAAGTTGTATTAGTGTGAAGAGAAAATTATATCTCAATTAATAGTTATTATTATTGTTATCATTATGTTATATTTTAAACTAGATCACCGACCCGGCCAAGTGACCCGGGTGGCCCAGACTCCCAATTTTCAGCCTCAATTCGGCCCTCTTACGCTCATAATTGGGCTTCGACTTCTTCATGAAAGTTGTATCCCTTCAAGTTAGCTATCCGATGCCACTAATTTCATCACAATATCAGCTTTGTAAACCAAGTTATATCCAATTTACTCAAGCCCTGTCAAGACGAAAATCAGGACATTCTTGCACGACTTTCAACTTTTTGTACTATTCTGATCTCTTGAAGGCAGAATTGATGAAATCTTCCAACATGAAAGTTTTAGAACTCCCTCTTAGCTTTCTAACAAGACAAGAAACATTGAATTTGGACTTCTAGAGCTCGAGATATGATTTTTTCCCATAACTGCGTTTTATCGACTCCCTATCTCGACTCAAACTTGGCGTTAAATTCCATTGGACTTTCATTTTGTGCTAAAACCTATCAAATTTCTTTCAAATCAAGCAAAAACGTGAAATCTTAAAAAGATAATGAAATCTAAATAAAATCTCACAATTGCATGCTTTTCAACACAAAATGATATGAAATTAAGCCCTAAAATGCATCAAATAACGATGTTATCAGATTTCTTCAAAGTTTGTAATGGAGTTGTATGTAATATATGTGTGGTGAGGAAGAAGATTGTTATATGTATTGTGTACTTTATATAATGAGGTGTGTTTAGTAGTTACAGGGTGTGAGTGTATATTATAAAATGTAATTTTTATAATATATATTTTTTAAATGATTAGTAAGGGTATATGAGTCTTTTTATAATTATTTTTATTTCACATTAAATTAATGGGGTGTGTTTAGTATTAGTTGGAGTGTGTATAAAATTTGCCTTTATTAATTTAATATTTTGCCTTTTTTCTAATTTTTGTTTTTTATGTGTATATATATTGTTTTTTTTCCTCTTAAAATTATCATAAGTATAATCTTTTAAAAAAGAATTAATAATATTTTTTACATATAAAATACATTTGTTGTCCACACTTTCAATATCTTAAATTATATTTATTTTAATCTTTATATATGCACATGTGAATTAAAACAAAAATTAATAATCTCTTCCACGATACGGGGCATTCCATGATCATATAAATTTAAATTCAATAAAATTATACAGCTATAAATTATGTAAGGACGAGTGTAATTTTAGAATCGATGTAATACTTAACTTTAAACTCTTTGCTTTCTTCATAATTATTAAAAATACCAGTGGTTTTACTCATATATGTGAATGTGAACTATATAGTAGAGAAGAAAAGGTGTAGATTTTGAAAATAGTTTACAAATTAATTAATTACTATTGTTGTTGTTTTTATGAATAAAACTAGTAGTACTGTACCTGTGCGTTGCACAGTATATTATATATACAATTATTAAAATATAATAACATATAAAATGTATTGATTATTATTTAAAAAATATATATTGATACTTTCTAAATTTGTATTAGTATAAAGTTAGGTATTTTAATTTTAAATTTATGTCATTATAAATAATTATATTCGAAAATATTAAAAATTTAAAATATATAAAGTAATATATTAATCCATGGATTAAACAAACAAATAAAAAAATTGTGTCAGAACATTACATGGGTAGTGAAATTTTAAAAAATAAATTTAATATCGAAAAATAAATTATATGTATTAGAAATGTTATGATTTAAGTATTGAGATAAATTAATTTATATTTTTGACATTTATAACTATAAATACACACGTATTTTTTTTGGTTCAACGCCACATATAACTCATTTATTTTAAATCAAATAAAACATTATATCAACTTATCAAATACATGAAAATCTCTCTTGTTATCTTTTTAAATGAAACAATTCAAAATTGGACTTAATACACACATTTTGAATAAAAAATTATGAATAATAATTATAAGATTGATAAGTCAATATATCAGGGACTAAGAATGATGAAGTTTTAATTTGTGTAAAACCAGAAAAATTACCTCTATCCAATCTCTTATGCCACCTCAATTAATCAGAATATAAATATAAATAAAATTTGACAATAAATAAATATAAAATAAGAAAGACAAAATAAAATATTTGTATATTTCAAATGAATAAGTTGTTTAACTTGCAATAATAATTTTAATCTAAATTTTATTATTTGATATGTTTTATGTGTGTAATCTATTAGGTACACCTATAATATTTTTTTTATTTCTACATTTTAATATCAATTTACAATAAATTAATACTATATATTATAAAAACGTTTTAAAATGAAAAATCATTGAAGCCCACACACATACATTTCCATATTTCAGTTTGATAAATTTTATATGAATATTAAATTTAAGATCATTAAATAATGATTGATTTTATATATTATATATTTAAAATAGGGTAAATTACAAAAAAAAAAAAAAAACCCCAACTATCGACTTTTTTAAAATTGCAACTTAATTTGTTTTTTTTTTTTTAGATTGTCACCCAGTCTTTCTATGATTTTGGCGATTGCAAAATTTCAGGTCATTTTTCCGGCAAATGAATTAATTTTTTTCACTTTGCAACCAAAACTTTAATTTTTTGTCCAATCGCAAATCATGATTTTTTTTTTCGCTTCACACCTTTATGTTATATATATGAGTGTGACATTTATGTTATATAAGTGTGATCGATACTCATAAAATAAATATCAAGGAAATATTGGTCAAAATTGGTGAAATATATGTAACATCGGTAAAAAATCGATGGAATATCAATAAATATCGAGAAAATATCGGAATATATTGGTAAATATAGGAAAAATAACAATAAATATATCATATGTACCCATATTTCCATCGATATCGATATTTTCACGATATTTCCGTGAATTTAAGTTACCTATATTTTCACCAGAATCGAAATTTTCATTCTTGATTGCAATCTGATAAAAACACAAAGTTCAGGTTGTAATTAGATAAAAAAAAAAAACAAAGTTTAGGTTGCAAAGTGAACAAATTAATCTCAATTTCGCCAGAAAATTTGCAATCGATAAAACCACAGAAAGACTTGGTGGCAATCTGAAAAAAAAAAAAGATTAGGTTGCAATTTGAAAAAAGTCGTAAGGTGGAGTTATTTTTTGTAATTTACCCTTTGAAATAAGTACTTAAAAATAAGATGAGAGATAATAAATATATAATCCCTTGTTTCATCTTATTTATCTATTTATTTTTTTATTTGAAATTTCTACACAATAAATACTAAATTGAGTATCATAACTGATTTTTTAAATTAAATATTTATTTATTTGTA
This sequence comes from Scutellaria baicalensis, assembly GCA_005771605.1. Classification (NCBI taxonomy): domain Eukaryota; kingdom Viridiplantae; phylum Streptophyta; class Magnoliopsida; order Lamiales; family Lamiaceae; genus Scutellaria; species Scutellaria baicalensis. The sequence continues at coordinate 15,440,679 of CM016726.1, read as the reverse complement.
TTGAATTTCTTAAAATACAATAAATAGGTTTATTTATTTTTATTTGTATTGAGTTTCTTAAAATACAATAACTAGGTTTATTTGTATTTATTTATATTGAGTTTCTTACAATAAATACAATATGAAAGCAATTAATATGTTTCTTAAAATAGTAATTATTTAATAGGTAGATAATTTATTGCAGTTATTTTTGGCAGGATATCCTGCTTTTATATAGATATAGATATAGATATTTAGCATAACCTGTGATTACTACTTGTGCCCTGATTAAAACTCGTGCATTGTACTGATATTTATTGTGTAGTTAGTTAATACTAGTAATGTACCCGTGCGTTGCACAGTGTGTTATATATAATTATTAAAAAATATATAATAACATATAAAATGTAATGATTATTATTTGAACAAAAATATATTGATACTCTTTTAATTTGTATTAGTATAAAGCTAGGTATTTTAACTTTAAATTTATGTCATTATAAATAATTATATTCGAAAATATTAGAAATTTGAAATATATAAAGTAATATATTAATCTATGGATTCAACAAACAAATAAAAAAAATGACCGGAAATTTTAAAAAATAAATTTAATATCTAAAAATAAGTTATATGTATTAGAAACGTTATAATTTAAGTATTGAGATAAATAAATTTATATTTTATTGGCATTTATAACTATAAATACACACGTATTTTAATAAATTTTTTTGGTACAACGCCACATGTAACTCATTTATTTTAAATCAAATAAAAAATTATATCAGCTTATCAAATACATGAAAATCTCTCTTACTATCTATTTAAATTAAACAATTCAAAATTGGACTTAATCTACACATTTTGAATAAAAAATTTATGAATAATAATTATAAGACTGATAAGTCAATATATCAGGGACTAAGAATGATGAAATTTTAATTTGTGAAAAACCAGAAAAATTACCTGTGTCCAATCACTTATGCCACCTCAATTAATCAGAATATAAATATAAACAAAATTTGACAACAAATAAATATAAAATAAGAAAGATAAAATAAAATATTTGTATATTTCAAACGAATAAGTTGGTTAACTTGCAATAATAATTTTAATCTAATTTTTTCTATTTGATATGTTTTATATGTGTAATCTATTAGGTACACCTATAATATTTTTTTATTTCTACATTTTAATATTAATTTACAATAAATTAATATCATATATCATAAAAACATTTAAAAATGAAAAATCATTGAAGCCCACACACATACATTTCCATATTTCAGTTTGATAAATTTTATATGAATATTAAATTTAAGATCATTAAATAATGATTGATTTTATATATTATATATTTAAAATTGATTTAAAATAGGGTAAATTATAAAAAACAACCCCAGCTATCGACTTTTTTAAAATTGCAATCTAATCTGTTTTTTTTTTTTTAAGATTGTCACCTAGTCTTTATGTGGTTTTGCCGATTGCAAAATTTCTGGTTATTTTTCCGGCAAATGAATTAATTTTTTTCACTTTGCAACCCAAACCTTAATTTTTTTGTCCAATCGCAAATCATGAATTTTTTTCGCTTCACACTGATACCTTTATGTTATATATATGAGTGTGACATTTATGTTATATAAGTGTGATTGATATTCATAAAATAAATATCAAGGAAATATAGGTCAAAATTGAGTGTGACATTTATGTTATATGAGTGTTATTTATTAATTTTTTTTATTTGAAATTTCTATACAATAAATACTAAATTGAGTATCATAACTGATTTCTTATATTAAATATTTATTTATTTGTATTGAATTTCTTAAAATACAATAAATAGGTTTATCTATTTTTATTTGTTTTGAGTTTCTTAAAATACAATAATATGTTTATTTGTATTTATTTATTTGTATTGAGTTTCTTACAATAAATAAAATATGAAAGCAATTAATAGGTTTCTTAAAATAGTAATTATTTAATAGGTAGATAATTTATTACAGTTATTTTTGGCAGAATATCCTGCTTTTATATATAATGATAAACGAAATGTGGCCATCAAAGAATTTTCTTTCTTGTAAGGTTTACTCCATTTGTTCACTTCTTTGAAATATTTAATTTAGAATAGGTCTTGTATGAGACTATCTCATGAATCTTTTTTTGTGAGACGAGTCGACTCATAACCCACATTTAGCAATTCATATGAAAATTTATGGATATGAGTTCAATTAACGGGTAATAAAAATCAATCTCAGGGAAACTATTCGCAAGACCATTTCAAATGAATTTTTTGTGTTTAATTTACTGTCACATAATCTTTTGATATGAGTGAGTCCCTTAAAATAACTGATTTTGGCAATTTAAATGTATTGCTCTCTAAAACAAACATCGACTTAAATTTATAGCCATATGACCATTTTATCGTTTTTCCCCTGAATAAATGGATCATTAAAAAGATGATATGGATGACATTAGAGATATCAAAACGGGCTGGCGGGGCGGGCCGACCCACAACCCACCTTAACCCACCATTTGGCGGGGCGGGGCGGGGCGGGGTGGGCTTCTTATATGGCGGGCCTACAAATCCCAACCCAACCCAATCCACCGGTGGGTTGGGGGTTGGGCGGGTCAATCCACCTTTTTTGACTTTTTTTTTTTAACCATTTGTCCATTTTATTTATATATGAGTACATTTTATATGGCTACTAAATAATGTAAAGTGTTCACAAATTAAAATGTAACATTAATCACATCAATCATAGGTAATAGGTCTATAATCAACAATCCAAAGTCCAACATAAAAATAAAAAAGTTCACAAAATATAAGTGTATGACAAATAAAACACAAATATCTTAAAAGTTAGAAAATAATAATAATTCTAATTTAAAAAATGAAAATAATAATATTTCTAATACTTTTTACTCTTTATTCAACCTTACATGCATTGAATTACATGTAAATTACGGAAAAAAATCATAAAAAGTGGAAATTTCTTTAACATTCTTTAATTTCTATAAATAAATTGACTAACTTTAATATATGAACATCATTATTTGCATTAAATAGTAATAATTCTTCTAAATATTAAATATTTTTTATTTGTGTGTAATTTTTTTTTTATATAGGCGGGCCAGCCCGCCGGCCCGCGGGCTAGCCCACCAAAAGCCCGCCCCCGCCAAGGCCCGCCCCGCCTTGTGGCGGACTCCTATATGGTAAGCCCAACCCTCAAATTTCGTGGGGCGAGGCGGGCCGACCCAACGAGCCGAGCCCATTTTGACAGCTCTAGATGATATGAGGTGTGTGTTTTAACTTTAGAGAGTAAAATAGAGAATTCAGGAGATTGTTGGGCCATATATAAATTTGAGATAACATCATTTTTAGTCCTGTAAGTTAGGCCTTTTCCATTTTCGATCCATCAAGTATAGCGAATCCAATTTCAGTTTCGTAACTTCATTTTTTTTCCGATTTAAGTCCTTTTTTTGCCGGAATCCTACGTGGCAGGCGGAGGTTGCCTACGTGGCAACCAAACCCTAATCCCCAATTTTTCCGGCGACAACTCAGCTGCCACATCAGCCAAAAAAAAATAAAAAAAAAGGAAAATGAAATTTCAGAATTTAAAATTCAGATTAAAAAAAACTAACAACTTTACTAAATTGAAAATAAAAAACGGGGGAAACCCAAATCGAAGAGGAGAGGAATCAAAATCTCATTGCAAAATCCCTAATCCGAAACCCAAATCGATAGCCCTAACCCAAAGCAAGCAAAAATCGAGGTATTATCTCCGACTTCGATTCTCACTTTTTGGTCACCGAGGCATTTTGTGTAGAAGATATGAAGCAGAGAGCGCTTGATAAATGGCATTTACCCCCCCCCCCCCCCCCAAGATATGGTAAGTTTGTTTGCCCCTCCATTTATGGTGTATTTTGTTCTTTATCTTGGTTGGTAGGGTCGACTCCATTGTTTAATATATGTATGAGAGTGTATTGAGTGAAATGGTCCCCATTTTGTGTACTTACAGTCAAGAGTTTGTGGCTTTTTATGTGGTCAAGATTCCTTCCCATTTTTATGCCTTTTCTGTCCGAGTTCAGCAGTATTTAGGGTTTTTTTTATGTGGTTAGGGTTATATAAGCATTAGACTTTATATTGACTGCATCTATCACTATATTTCACATAACAAGTTCGAAGAAGAAACAAATTACACTTCGGCTATATGTTGGTGGGAAGATTGTAGAGGGTGATGATCCTTCCTATGTTGGAGGTAACCTCTATGTCTTTGACTACTTTGACATAAAGGATGTAACTCTTAATTTCTTTTTAAATGTGGCTGAAAAGGATGGGAAACATGGTCCCCCAGGAGTGTATAGTTTAGGTCCTAGTGGTTTTAAAGTAGTGAAAGATGATGCTGAGTTGGTCAGTTTATTTGAAGAATATTTGTGCATTAGTGAAATTAGGTTTTATGTTGGGAGTGAATATAATGAGGGCAGTCAGGGTGGTGGTGAATGCAGTCAGAAACCTATTGATTTAGATGATGAATTCCATGATAGTGATTTTGATGTTAGTGAGGGATATGTTGATGTTGTTAATGAGTTTCTAGCTTCTGGGGTAGTTGATAAGAAGTGTGAAAAAAAGAGTGAGATAAAAAGAGATACACTTGATAAAAAAGAAAAAGATGAGATACAATCTGAAGAGGATAGTGATGTGGAGGGTTATAAATTTGATGCTGGAGAGGAAGACATTTTAGAGACTGAGGATGACCTAGACAGCAATCTAGATTCTGACCTTGAAGGGAGAAAGAGAAACTGTGTGTTTAATGAGAATGAGGGCTTCAATCCTATCTTTCAAATAGGTAAAATTTTCAGCACAAAAACACAATTGAGAGAGCAGATTCAATCACATGCCATTAAGACAAAAAAATCCCTAAAAATTACTAAAAATGATAGGGATAGGGTATATGCTAAGTGTGAGGCAGAGGGCTGTCCTTGGAAGTTGCATGCCTTGAGGGTGGAGAAGGAAGAAACATTTCAAGTAAGGGTGTACAAAAAAATGCATACATGTGCTAGGCAGTTTAATGTAAAAAATGTGAAGTCTACTTGGTTGGCCAAAAAATATATGCATGAGTTCATGAGTGATCCCAATAGAAAAGTGAAGGGTTTTAGATCATCTATAATTAAGGATTTGGGAGTGAATGTCTCAAAGCAACAGACTTATAGGTGCAAAAAAAGGGTTTTGGAGCAGATAGAAGGGAATGCTGATGAACAATATGCATGGGTGTGGAATTATGCAGAGGAAGTGAAGAGGTCAAATCCTGGTAGTACAGTTATTGTAGGAGTAGATGACAGTGATGGAGAAAACAGGTTTGATAGGTTTTATTTGTGCTTGAATGCTCTGAGAATTGGATTTTTAAGTGGTTGTAGGCAGGTGGTGGGGGTAGATGGCTGCCACTTGAAGGGGCCCAATGGGGGGGTTCTTCTGTGTGCTGTTGGGGTAGACCCTAATAATAACATTTACCCCATTGCTTGGGCTGTAGTATGTAAGGAAACTACAGAAACATGGGGATGGTTTCTTACCTTATTGAAGAGAGATCTGTGCATTGAAACATGGGGCACTGACTGGGTGTTCATTTCTAATAAGCAAAAAGGGCTTATCCAAGCATTCATGGAGGTCCTCCCTGGGGCTGATCATAGGTTTTGTGTGAAGCATCTTCACAACAATTTCAAGCAAGCTGGGTTTAGGGGACAAACATACAAGAATGCACTTTGGAGGTGTGCAAGAGCTTCTACTGAGAATGAGTATAAGAGGGGCATGGAAGCTATGAGATCCTTAAGTGAAGCTGCAGTCACCTGGTTTGATGACAAGCCACCTCAACAATGGAGTAGGGCCTACTTCAAAGACAACACTAAGTGTGACATCTTGTTGAATAATATATGTGAGTCATTTAACATCATGCTACTTGAGGCTAGGGAGAAGCCAATAGTCAGTATGCTTCAAGCAATCATGGAGCTTATGATGAGAAGGTTGCAAGAGAAGAGGGACTGGGCTAAGAAGTGTGGGCAGACATATATGTGTCCTAGAATCAAAAAAATCATTGACAAGGCTTTTGAGAAGGCAAGTGAGTGCATTCCCATTAAGGCAGATGATCATCATTACCAAATCAGTTGCCCAGATGGATATGCATTCTGTGTGGACCTGAAGAATAGAACATGTGGATGCAGAAAGTGGGATCTGACTGGGATTCCTTGCCAACATGTGGTGATGGCCATCATGAATCAAGGTTATGAAGTTGATCTATACACTCATCAGTGTTATAGGATGGAGACATTTAGGAAGGTGTATACTCCATCAATTCTGCCAATCAATGGCAGAAATGAGTGGAAGGATATAGGGGGGAAGCCACTTGTGGCTCCTATCTTTTCAAGACCAGCTGGTAGACCCAAGAAGTCAAGGAAGATAGGACCTGATGAGGTTGAGCCAAAGAAAGGGAAATCTAAGAAAGTAGATCCTGATAGGATGAAAAGACATCAAACCACATTTAGATGTTCATTATGTGGAGTTGAAGGTCATAACAAGAGGAGTTGTAAGGGGATGACACCTGAAGAAGTTATTCCAGTGGAAGTGATTACACAAGAAGAGCCAGTGGAAGTGATTACACAAGAAGAAAAAGCACCCCCACAACAGCCAATTCAGCCCAAAAACCGAAAAGAACAGATAAGAAAGGTCCTTTTTATTCATAACAACAATGTGTTTTCATAGAATTTGTATCTTGATTGTATCTTGATTGTTTCATTTCAGAAAAGGAAAGCAAATGTGTTGACCCCAGCAAGACCATCATGGTGTATGGGCACTAAAACTGTGAGTATACTTCCATTCTCACACTTAAATATATCTTTTTAAGAGGTTTAATGTGTTTTTGAATACATGGACAATAATGTGTTTTTGAATTCCAAGGTGCTGCAGCAAGTTATGCCCCTAAAATTGGAGAGAGTTTGGAGGCTTCACCCACTATGTATGAACAACTCCAGGAATGTGCAAGGGCTTCACATGTGAACATTGGAGTGCCTCAATCTGCTGATGCAAAGAAAACTATAACTTTGTCAAATTTGATGTCTCCATCACATGCAGTGAGAGTTGGTTGGAAAAAGAAGCCATTTGTGAAAGGGAAAGAAGATGGGAAAGACCATTAGTTGATGACACTTTAGTTAATCTACTTGACTTGTATTTAAACTGACTATTAGATTTACTTGCATTTTGGAACCATAACTTTGAATTGATCCTAGTTGGTTGAAAGGTCTTTTGCGAACATCATGATCACCTTGAATATTTATGATCAAATCAAAGGCTACTTTAGTTTTTTTTTTAACTGCATTGTATCTTAAAGTCTGATTTATTTTGCAAGTCCTTTTTTTATTGTTGTCTTTGTTTTCAATTTCTTGTCATCTTCACAAATGATTGAGTTTTTATACAAACATGAAAGCAAATCATGAAAACAATACTTCTTCACTGATTCCAAATACAAATTCATTGATTCAAAAATCCCTAATAAATAGTTTGCAAATCAAAGCCATGACAATCCAAAAGTTTGCAAAACTCTATTGCAAGCAAAACAGAAAATACAATCTGCAATACAATCTGATTTCCAACAATCTGAAACACTAAGCCTAAGAATACAAATAAAATGTTACAAACAACAGCCATGACATGATAAGAAGCCATTTCAACCTCTGATTCTGCATTTTTATCACTGTCAAGTCATCGGCCAACTTCGAATTTTTATTTCTCAATTTGGTGAGGAGTTCGACTGTGTTTGCATTCACCGGTGGATCAACCCATCGAAAATAATTACACCCCATTATCGGATCCTACACCAACAATACATAAACTACAAAAAATCAAATATATCACTGAGTGAAACATGGGCAAAAACAGAGGATCGAAATTTAGAACAAAACAAATCTGATTGGAAAATTAGGTTTTATACCTGAACAAAACAATCAAACATCATAGATTCGACCCAAAAACACAAGAAATCACATTACTTGCCAATCCTCACAGCCGTAGAACCTTCGACCTGGGTTGTCTGGCGTTTTCGACGTACGTAGTTCAGCTTCCTTGCCACAATTACAGAGACGAATCAATGGGGGAGACCCATACGAACATGAGTTCGACATTTTCCTCTCCTGGAGACGGATTTTGTAGGGTTCTTACTTGGAATTTGTGGTTCTGCAAATTTGGGATTTTCTAGGGTTCTTCAAATGCATTTGGGTTTGTTTTCCCCTTTCCCCCGTTTTTTGATTTACAATTTAGTAGAGTTGTTAGTTTTTTTTAAACTGAATTTTAAATTCTGAAATTTCATTTTCCTTTTTTTTAAATTTTTATTTTTTTTTGGCTGATGTGGCAGCTGAGTTGTCGCCGGAAAAATTGGGGATTAGGGTTTGGTTGCCACGTAGGCAACCTCCGCCTGCCACGTAGGATTCCGGCAAAAAAGGACTTAAATCGGAAAAAAAATGAAGTTACGAAACTGAAATTGGATTCGCTATACTTGATGGATCGAAAATGAAAAAGGCCTAACTTACAGGACTAAAAATGATGTTATCTCTATAAATTTATTAGCTCTCATTAAAGCACCATTTTCTTTATATTAATGGACTTTTCGGTATTTATGGATTTTTGATTGGGCCAACCCACTACATTTTAATTTGGGCCCAATATTGAAAATAATCCCGCCAAAATAGAAAAATAGGTTTAAAACCAATTTCCTTTTCGCTCCACTTATTCCCACTGCCAGCCTGGCAATCCGCACCGTATCAATCCAACCAATCAGAATGCACCATTGCTCCCTATATAATCTCCCATTCTCACCCTTCATAGTCATCACCACCCACAAAAACCTCAAACGCATCCTTCAATTCTTCTTAGGGTTTCTGAATTTTAATTACTCGGCGGCCGGAAAATGAGTACCAAGGAAGCAGCAACCACCAAGGGCGGCAGAGGAAAGCCGAAATCGTCGAAATCTGTCTCCCGTTCGTCGAAAGCCGGCCTCCAATTCCCCGTCGGTAGAATCGCGCGTTTTCTCAAGGCCGGTAAATATGCTGAGCGCGTCGGAGCTGGTGCCCCTGTCTATCTCTCCGCTGTCCTCGAGTACCTCGCCGCTGAGGTAATCGGTGGTTAATCGTCGCTATTATTTTATTTTTTGATTTACGCACGGATATATTGACGATTCAGTTATTTTGTATTCTTCTTCCAAATTGTCGATCGAAATCGTTCCTTTTTTTTTTTCTCTGTTTTTCATCGAAACTGTACATTAATTTGTTTGTTAATTAAATTTTTTAGGTTTTGGAGCTAGCGGGGAACGCGGCTAGAGATAACAAGAAGAACAGGATCGTTCCTCGGCACATACAGTTGGCAGTGAGGAATGACGAGGAATTAAGCAAGCTGCTGGGGAATGTTACTATTGCCAATGGCGGTGTGCTTCCAAATATTCACCAGACATTGTTGCCGAAGAAAGCTGGCGGAAGGGACAAAGAAATTGGCTCTGCATCTCAAGAATTCTAGGGTTTTGGTTGTGAATTAGACGGCTGGGTTTATGGGTAGTGGCTGCCAAGCTTTTTGATAATGTAATGGGGTTGTGATAATATGCTTGAACCCTAATTTTGGTTTTGCTGGAATATATATAGTTCTTTTAAGGAAATCAATTGCATTTTTGCCAACGTTTATTTATTCTAAATTCCTTTTATTCCTTTTTTTTGCTAAAGCTATTGAATTGATAAAGGATTTGCTTTTTTACCTATTTTATTTTTCTCCTTAATTTTGCATTTTCAATTTAGTCATCAGCAATGTGCTGAATAAAGTATAGCAAGTTAAAAATATGTTCAAAATTTTCAATTTATTAGTTATTTTACTTTCACAGAATGTAGATAATTTGCCTGATTTTTTTCTAACACTTTAATTTAATTTGCTTAAAATTGATTGAACCAATTTTGGGATGATTAATTAACAGCAATATGTTCGGTTAATGGAGGAGAACAGAACAGGAACCTCCCTAATAATTAAAATGAAAAATGTGTCACCAGTCCACTTCATTGAAATTTAATTATTTATAAAATATAGTTTAGACATCAAATTAATTATAAACTACCACTTTAATTTGTTATTGTTGGTAATCGAACTTTAAAATCAAATGTTTTTTAAATTATAAAATTAAAATAAAACAATAATATGAATGAGTAAAAATTTGGACTGAATTGTAATAATTTCGGGCTTTTTACTGTTCATGGAGTATAATTTGGATGTTTGGTATGGAGGTTTTTGGGATGGGTTTAGTTGTGTTATGTGTTTGGTATGTGTGTTTAAAAAGTGTAATGTTTATAAATTTGTGTTTGGTATATAGGTTGAGTTTGATATATTAGGATAAATGACCAAAATACCCTTTTGTTCAAATAATGGAAAAGAAAAAAAAATCACATTAATTTCCCCCTCTTCGATTTTTCTCCCCAATTTGGCAGAATAATGAAATAAATATGACTGTTTAGCTAAATTAATTCACATTTTAATATGTATTTTACTCAAAATTAAGTATCAAGGGATTCAATAAAGATTCGTATCTACTTAAATTTCATTTTGATTTTTAACATTCATTCTATACCCATTTTTCTTGCTTGTTATTTTTGCAGACAACATAATTTGTTGGTATATTCCTTTAAAATTGCCTTTCACTCTACTTTCTAGCAAGTTTTCTTCTTCTTTTTTTTTTTTTTTAAATTGCCTTTAAAATTGGTATACTTTGTATGTTTTTTCTTGTTCTAGCAAACATAATTCGAGTTTTCTTGTTTTTTTTTTCAAAATTGCCTTTATAATTTGTTGGTAGTTTCCTTTAAAACTGCTTGACGAACCCTATCCATTCCACGTAGATAATTATTATTGCCAGAAACTCCAACTTAATGAATTAGAGATAAATCAAAAGCAAGACATCAGAATGTTTACACATTGCATTTGGCATATAACATAAACTCTGTTTATTATTTACACCACTATAATTAAAAGAATATCCATCCATTTAAGTCCAAAATTTCATGAAAAATCATTGCATTACCATGCATAAAGAGTGCCAGTAATGCAAAACATTTATTGATGCTCGTTCCGGCCATTTCACCAATATATTTGTACAAAAATTTAAAAGAACTGTAATATAGAAGAAGTGAATATGTTGTTGAAGAAATTGACATTATAATTGGTCATCCCAGGACTACCATTTGTTAAATCACTTAATTAAAATTGCAAGTTAAAGTTTTCACGCTGCTTAACCCCTTCATTATGCAAACCATCCCAAATATAAATTTGATAAACTTCCATTCTGCAAATAACCACATGAAGAATAGATCTGATAAAATGAGTTGGATCGAACCATTCATAGGTATTATATCCAAAAAGCTCTTATTAATAGTCTAACATCAATCTATTATACAATCAATTTGACCATTGAAATTGGCAAACCAATTTACAATACAAGAGACATACTAGAGACTCGCCCATGTAAAATCCTTCATTTACACAAACCAAAATAGTAAATCTCCACGTTTCACCATGCATAGCTATCGGAGATAAATGAAGATACCATAAATAGTACTTCTCTATGAAGGATGATTGAAGAAACAAGTTTAACATCAGAGCTTCCTGTAACTGCAACTAGTAATTAGATGCACGAAGTGTAAACCCCAGGAAACGAAAGACGTTGGCAACAAAATCATCTCTCATCTTTTCACAAATCAGATACTACCCCATACTTGACAAAAATCTTCAGTTTGCAGATACAAAGCCCAATAAACACAAAAACATGGAGATCGATCGCAAACAAAACCAGAATTCTGAGATGAAGACTTGGATAACAAAGTTCAGAACATGTACATGCAAAGAAACCAGATATTTCTTCATACTTCTGTGAGAAATGACATGCACAATCAGGTAAATATAACTTCGTTTAATCCTCTACATGTCCATCCACAAGCCAATGATAAACGACTTCATAATATAGATCAATCACTTCATCTGCAGCTCAACCGTGGGTCAGAGAAATCATTACTTTTCCTATGAATAGAATAAAACTTAAAGTGATGCCTCAATATCAAACTTAAAGTGATGCCTCAATATTGTCATTGCAAGATGAATCTATATATTCGTCAACTACAGAAATTAAGGCCATGTTTGGTATTCTGGTTTGGGCTGGACTAGGTTAGTTATCCAGCCCAACTGTATGTTTGGCATCAGTGTCAGAAGCCCGGGTTTGTGCTTGGGCCCGGGTTTTGGGTAGTGGGTTTATGCAGTGTTAGAGCCCTAATAATAAACCCATCACTCTACCTAGGATACATTTGTTCCAACAGTAAATTGTGGTGAAATGCAAATTTTGCCCTTGCTATTATATCCATCATTTTTGCATCGATACTTTCTCTCTCTACAGACGCATAAAGCCTTCTTCCATTGCATATAGTTGTTGTCGCTCAAAAGTTGCAGAGTATATTTCTGAGATTCAGTTGTGAAATACTGGAATCAGGCCTGGATATGGTGAATATTCCGGTGAAGTTCAAAAGGGTGGCCGCCGCCTTCGATGAGATGTCTAGGGTTAGGTCTTGCGAGAGCAGCGGCAGCGAGCACTCCGCCGATCTCTCTGATCTCGTCAACTCCTTTTTTTAGAGAGAATTTGAGGAGCAGCGTGTGGATGAAGAGGTTGATCAGAATGGAAACGGCGATGAGATCGACGATGGATCTGAAACTAATTCTCCTGATTTCGAATTGCAAGCTTCTTTGCGGCAGTTATTTGATTGCGATCAGGATGACGTCGGAAGAAGTATCTACGCCGCCGTGGAGAATGCGTTGGAAGCTGTCGGCGTCGCCAGCTCGTCACCGGAATTCAAACGGCGGCTCATGACTCTCTTGCGTAGCCGTGGCTTCGACGCCAGTGAGTATTATTTAGAGGGGCATTTTAGTCCAAACACATATTATATCCATATCAACAAATATACCAAACAAGAAATAATAAACAAACCAACTTTAACCAACCTCCAACCATTCATACCAAACAATATAATCTAATCAATCCTACTACAAAACTTACATACCAAACAACAAATTTTCAACAATGAACAGTGTAATCCCATCTTTTTTAACAATCCCTGACAAACCCAACCACTATACCGAACATGCCCTAAGATGTTGCAAACAAAACACGTTTTGATTTCTCATCATCTTTGACACTTTCATCCATCATGGCATAGAACCAACTATATATCATAATTGTTAAGCAACCACTTTTCCCACCTATGATTCTATACTTTTTAATATAATCCAAGCAATGATCTTGAAAGATCCAATTATTCAGAACAAGAACATAATTTGAAAATCTGTCCGGTTGCTAAAAAGTATCGAAACGAGCACATTGCTCCGTCATCATGCATTTAAAACCCCCTTAAATCAGAAATCTCACAATCTACACGCTCGCCCTGTGTATGATTGCATAACCAAATTTTCTATTTTCTTGAAATTAATAGCAATTATCGAAACAAACAAATTTATCAATGATCACTTAACCAAATGGAAAACCGACCAAATCAAACAGAATTTCTACAAAACTTCAAACACAAGTTGCAATATGTTACCTTTTCAAGATGGTCGAGATGTACCGCTCTACCAGTAGAGAAATACCCAAATCCACAAATCCTAACAGAAATGCACAGACCCCTAATGTTCATCTGAGAAGATGTCGAAAAATGTTCTGATCAAAAGTAAAAGTCTGACATAAATGAAATCATTGGAGAATGCACTTACGTCGGTCGAACAAAACTCCGACTTCGGTGCGCAGGAGAGAGGGGAAGAGACAACCGTTTCAGAGCTCCTAAACCTAGTTTTAAAACCCAGGCCCAAGGACGAAACCCGGGCCCTAAACCCAGAATCCAAACATGTGTTTAGCCTTTTTTTCTAAATCCAAACCACCCTAAACCCGAATACCAAACATATATATATTGATATATATATTGATATATATTGATATATTTTCCCGGGTTAAAGTGAAGCACTTTATCTTCTTCCTATTCATAGATACAGGGGAGGGAGCTCATCCATGGCGGTGCCGCTTTTCAATCTCGCCCCTGATATGACCGTCTCAAGGCTTTGTTTAGGTTCATATCTTCTAATCCTCTTCTTCTTCTTCTTTCAATTCTCAATTTCTCTCTAAGTTTTGATATATGGTTGTTACTTTAATGGTTCAGGCACCATGACGTTCGGGGAGCAGAACTCGGTGTCGCAGTCATTTCAGCTACTCGACAAAGCCTTCGACTCTGGAATTAACTTCTTTGACTCCGCCGAAATGTATAAACTTTTTTACGTTGCTCTTTTATGTTTGTAGTTTCGATCTGTTTCTTTATTAAGTTTTGAATTGTTGCAGGTATCCTGTGCCGCAGCGTGCAGAAACTCAAGGTAGGAGTGAGGAGTATCTCGGACGATGGATTCGAACGCGAAATATCCCCCGAGATCGCGTAGTTCTGGCTACGAAGGTTTCATCAATTTAGTCTAGCTCTTTAATAGTTTGCTGAAACTGATGATCTTTTTGGTTGTGTAAAAGCAACTATCTATATGTTTTAGAAGGTGTATCAAGGTTAATGTAAGTAGGTTAATTTGAAGAATGGAATTTAGGTTATTCTGCTATTAGGCATAAATTGAGCTTGACTTTGTATTCTCATCAAGATGACTGTATGTGGAGGTTTCGTTTGGATGGTTTTCATTATCGAATTGAAATCCGGAGGTAGATTTATGTCGCATTCTTAGCCTGAATCTTCTGAAGCTGATCTCAAGCTCTGCCCAGAAAAGAGACAATTAGCTTCTGAATGTAGTAGAACATGGACTGCACCCCTTGTGCTCGAAAGCTGGTTAAAATTAAAATAAAATAAATAAGTAAAACTATTTTCAAATCAATTTATAACCTTATCCAGCCAAACAGTGACTTCTTTGCTTATCCACGTTGTGTTACGTTCCCTTTCCATGATGAGTCCTGGAAATACAAACCAGTATCTTTTGTTAACTCATTGAATACCAGCATCCAATTAAATAAGAGTCAGTGGACATGACTAGGTAAAACTTAGCAATGAACAATTATTGAGATGTATTAAATTGTTTCTTAAATTACTTGAATGAATAGTTATTTGTATTAGAATATGATTTCATGATCTGCCACTGACTCCTGCTACCTGAATAAACTTTTCTGAAAAACGTATTTAACTGTGTGGAGATAGGTTTGTGGGCCATCAGGGCAAATGACTTGGATTCGAAAGGGGCCAGAAAGTCTAGACTCCTGGAATATATCTGAGGCACTTGACAATAGGTTGAGCTGAATCACTCTATCCTATATGTTTCAAATTCATTTGTCGTTTATAGACTTGTAACTAATAAGATATCTTAGTTATTGCATCTTCCCCTGACTAGCTTCGGAGGATTCATTGCTTGTGCTCTGAGTTTTACCAGCTACCTTTGTGATTTTACACTTGATTGTTTGGACCTCACTGGGAATTATGCGTTTACAGTTTGCTGCGCCTACACAGTGACTATATTGACTTATATCAAATTCATTGGCCAGACCGGTTCGTACGCTCTCTCTCCATCTCTGCACAATAAGGATCAATGTACTGTCTCACATTGGGGAAATATGACTTCAGAGCTTTGAACATGCTTCTGTCTTCCAACTTAACTGCATTACATTCAGTATTTCTGCTTTAAAACCGACAATTTTTATGCAGATATGTTCCCATGTTTGGAGAAACCGAATTTGACCCTAGCCGAACCTTTTCCTCTGTGAGTTTTGAGGAACAATTTACAGCTCTAGACAAAGCTATTTGTGCTGGTAAGGTAAATGGTTCTACAGGGTAGATTTTCCTTCTTGTTAACCATATTGAAACTGCTTTCTTTGAATTGATCTAATGTACTTCTTGCAGATACGATACATTGGACTCAGTAATGAGACACCATATGGTCTCATGAAGTTCCTACATGTTGCTGAAGGAGTCTCTTGCAATTCCAGGATAGTTTCTGTGCAGGTTTTTTATGGTTTAACTCTAATCGAGAATAGTGAGGCTTTTTCCCTCCCTCCCTCCTCTCCTCTCTCTCTCTCTCTCTCTCTCTCTCAACCCCCCCCCCCACCCCCCGAATGTGTACATGTATAAACTTAATGAATATAAGATGTCGATCATTTTCATTGTTTACAGAATGCTTACAACCTTCTTTGCCGAAATTTTGATTCTGGGATGGCTGAATGCTGTCATCATGAGAGGTATTTATTTGAAATTGCTTAATCTGTTCATAGAGATTGTATCTGTTAGGCATCACAAAGATGAGAATGTTAAGTATGTTGGACCTATAAAGAATTGAATGTTGGTTGACTTCAGATGTATTTGTAAAATACACATTGATAAAAGATATGATGAATGACCAAGATCTATCAACCGACATCAAGTAAGCTTTGGAACTCCAAAGCACTAGGATTTGGATATAGATCATATAAGTGTGTTTTGGTTACATTGAACCCTGTATGAATTATTTACGATTTCTTTTGTGTAATTTTTCTTGAAATATTATGCTTTTTGCCACTGTTGGGTTGGGGTATTTTGCTTCATGCAAAAAGTTAAGGCTTTGTTTGAATCAACATTCAACAATGCTTTTGAGGAAGAATAAAAAGGATAGGAAAAGATATGGGTATAGCTTGTTATCTTTTTAAATATAAATAAACCACGTAACAGGAGTAGCATAGTTGTTTCATCCATCATAAATCCAAAAGGTCATTTTTTCTCTTAGTTCTGCCACTCTTACTGAGATTAACTTTTCAGTTGCTTCTATATTAATATAGCATGTCCTTACCTCTTCTGCAAATAGTCATACTAATCATTGACTGATTTGCCTCCAATGTTTTAGGTATTTTATCTTCTTGAACTTTTCGTTTAGGCTTTTGAAATGATTTATTCCTCTTAATTGAATGCTTCTTCCTTGTCTTGGGCAAAAGCATAAAGTCAGTGTGTGATGTTCTGATTTTTGAGCTTCCAATGTACAGTTGAGTAAATATAAGGAGCTTAAAATTTCCAAGTAGGGGGAATATGTTTTGGTTTGCCTTGCCAAGTCAATGTATGATAGATGAAATGTTAAAAGAAGGGGAGTACTCTTTTTCCCCCTAGTTCCTCAATGTTATGGGATTTGACTGCTAATCTGAAGTCATCTTTGTGATCTTTGGAAGCCAACATGCATATAGCTTATGTATTCTGGCTATCATAAAAGATTCTCCTTGTTTTTCAATCTAGGGCAAGCTTATTAGCGTATAGCCCTTTGGCCATGGGCATTCTCTCTGGAAAGTATCTCTCACATAATGGAGGTCCAACTGATGCTCGCCTGAATCTTTTCAAAGGTTTTTTCGTCCACTTTTTCTGGGATTCTGCATCTGCCACTTAATTTTATGAGACTGCTTGTGTGTTTTTCAGGAAGGTATGCTGAAGGGGAATCAAGATATAACCTTTCAAATGGTATAATTAGAAAAGCCACCGAAGTAAGCCAAATTTGATCAATTGATTGCTCCCCCCATGGTTTACTTGATTTTACCAAGACTTTGATTTTATTTGATGAATGATTCACTTTGATTGACCATTTCACTGCACAACTTAAATGTTGGCATTCTCAGCTGCTTCAACTTTGGCTGTCTTCACAATCTCTTTATCCTTATTGAATATGTTACTTTCTACATGCATTATATATGCTACATAGTAAAATTCTATCATCAGCTTAGCTTCTATAGCATTTTTGTTAAATCCTATTTATGTTGTGGTCACTCTATGATATCTCTAAGTGATTTATTAGAGATACTGCCTGATTCTAAGGGAATCCTGTACAAAAATAAACTATTTTAGTATTTTATATGTGGGCATGCACAAGTATTTAAAGTCTTTGCGGATGACACTCGTAATTGTGTGTTGCAGTTATATATTTCCATTGCCAAAAAGTATGGTGTCCATCCTGTATCTTTATCAATAGGTAAACCAAGTTCTTTTGCAGCTTGCCTTCTGTCATTTTATTTTTTAACATGAAGTGTCGCCTTGTGTTTGGTGGAACATTCATCATCACATATATTATTGTAGGTTCTGAACGATATTGCCTATCATGTGTATGTAATATTGTAATAACAGCAAATTAGCTCTTTGCATCTTTCTCATTGAATTATGGTGTGCAGCTTTTGTTTTAAAACACCCTCTTGTGGCCAGTGCTGTTTTTGGAGCCACTAAGGTGTGGCAGCTCGAGGAGGTACTTGATGGCTGCAGAGTCGAGCTTACTCCTGAAATAGTTGCTGAAATTGACCAGGTGCATTCAGCATTTCCCAGTCCCTGCCCCTAAACCAGGTCAGACTTTCTGTGCATTGCCCCTTCTCCAATCGGGCATCTCCCTTGTGCAATGGGCGGAGAAACAGTTAAAAGGCTTCGCCATTGGTTTCAGATTAACAAGCTGGATCACTTTCAGAATTGTGATGAAGAAACAACGCCATTCGTAGGTTCGTTCCTAATCTCCTCTCGCTTAGCCATTGCTTGCACATGTACTTATGATAGTTACAGAGGATGTGGCTTTTTCAATCTTTTTTTTTTTAACACTGGCACTCATTTTTGCTTTCCATTGTGAAAAAAACTGTTAGGACTATTGAATATCATTGTGAAAAGCTTTCAAATTTTGAGACAAGTATCATTTCTTTTTTTTTCTTCCTTAGTTATAATGTCTCGTTATCAAGGGATCCAGATAGTAAAGATATTCGAATAATAATAATGTTTGAGCGGGTTTGATTTTACCAACGACTCTAAAAATAGGTTGAAAAAGAAATTGATAAAATGCATCAGTTAAGTTCTAGTATGATATATTTATATAATATTATAAGTAGGTGCTTTCTGTAACTGTTTCTGGGACCAATTCTTGGTTTTGGAAAGTGTCAATTCTTAGAGTCATGGGATAGAAAGAAGAAGCTACTTCTAATTTAATGATTCAATACGTTAGGTTATTTAATGGTGTAAACACAAATATTCTAACATCTCGGGTCAACTATTTCTGGAAACAAATTGTGCCATTTTCCATTACAAATATAATGCCATTTTACAAATTAAAGTCCAGGTAGGGATATACATAGAATTTTTAAACAAACTTTTTAGCACACCTAACTTTTATTATCATGATATATGTATATGTATGTATACCGTGTTAGAAATATTTTATCAGAATAAGGTGAAAATATTATCATCATTCTATACATATAATCACGCCACGTAATTTGAATAAGAATTACCACATCCAATCATATACTCATAATAATCATGTGAGTATAGATGGCATAGGTCGATCGTTCAAATAAATGTTACCACAACTTTTTATCTTATTGCAATGAATGTTATCATACTCTCATAAAATTTAATTATCACATATAAAATCCTATCAAAATTGACATATTCGTTTTTTTTTATTAAATTTATTATATAATGCATGCAGTTTGAGGTTTATAATTTAGTTAATTTAAAAATTAACAATTTGAGAAAATTACTTAAAAATATGCACATCCAACTTTATTGCCATATCTATGTTTCTTTCCGTCACTAATAAAATACTAATTGTATGTAAAACATCTATTTTGTAGATGATTATCGCTTAAATAATTAAGAGCAAGTCTAATATGAGACCGGTTTATGTATCTTTTCCGTGTGACTGATTAATTCGCAAGTCGCAACCCATGATTCACAATTCATATATAAATTTGTGGAAATGAGTTAGGTTAGTAGGTAATTAAGCATTAAACTTCCACATGCGCGTAAAGTTTAAATTACATTTTTATACTCCCTCCGTCCCCCTTATCTTTGCCACGGTTTGACCGCACGGAGTTTAAGAAAAAACTATTGACTTTGATGTGTTATTTTAATGTTTTTTAGTGGCAATTTTGTAATTAATGTGTGCTTTTTGAGTGCAAAAATTGTAAAATGAAAGAAATTGAAGGATAAGGGAGTAAATTTTTCTTTGCCATTTTTGGGCTGACAAAGTTAGTTGGGATAAACAAAAAAGGAAAGTAGGCAAAGTTAGCAGGGACGGAGGGAGTACTTAAATACCACAGTAAATAATCACTCTTACCTTACAGTGAAGTATGGTGTCCAATGACTACATATTTATTTCCTGAAAATAAATAATTTATTAATTATAATAACACAAAAACTTATGTGAGACGGTCTCATGGATAGTTTCCGTGAGACGAATCCTTATTACCCATGTGTTGAATCCATTTTCACATATTTCAATATAAATTGTTAAGGATGAATTATTGGTTGACCCGTCTCACGCAAGAAGATCCGTGAGACGGTCTCACATAAGACCTACTCTTATAATAAATAGGCTGTAACTATTTTTACTGCCACTTCTTTCTCTCATTCAAAACCGATACTTTCATCTCACATGGCTCCTAAGTGATAAAAGAAAGAAGAAGAATTTGTTGTGTTAATTTAAATAATAATATCATTCGCATAATAATTTATTTGTAAAGTGAAACATATGAATCCCTTGTGGTTGGGTGTTTTAAATATCTGGACATTTTTATTTTATAATACTTAAAAAAGTATGGGTTTTTTTTATCTTAAATTGATACATAATAGCCAACAAATGTTTACTTAGGTACTAAACAAATTAAACTTGTTTATTTTAAAATAAACTGGTTATTACCATTTTTATTGTAGTATTTGTTGTGTTACTATAAATATACTAGCAGTATACCCGTGTGATGCACGATTTGTAATATACGATTAATTATTTAATTTACTATAATGTAATAGTATTATTATAACCTAAATTATATATTAATAAGAATTTATTTCTTTATCTTTAATGTGTCACATCTTAAATATTATTATAATTTTAAAATGCAAACAATAATATATTAATGTGTGTGTATATATATATCTATGTTTTTAACAATGAATTTTAAATTCTATATTTGAATATGAGGTTGTTAAATAAACACCAATTTTGTACACTTACCCATTAATATTGTAAATTAAAATAAATTAAATTAAATTTAGTACTGAGAAACATTTATTGTAAACGATAATTGATATCTAAAACATATTTTACTTCATAAAGATATGTTGTGCATATTACAAATTAATATAGATATAAGTATCAAGATTAATATATTACTCCTATTACATTTTTTGATTCATACTTATTAACAAATGTCATTTGCATTCACAATTATAGATATCTTTAAAGAAAATATATAAATCTCTCAAATAACTAAAAGATCTTGATATATATTTAAATAACGTAGCTAGTTCAATATTCAACCCACTTGTATTGACAAATATATCAAACAATTATACCAAAATGTTTTTCATTGTTATTAATTTCTCAAAAAATCTAAGACTTTTTATTTTAAATTATTTTTTTAATTTCCTAATCTATATTTAATTTAGTCATCTATCTTTGTATTTGTAATCTTGTTAATACAATTTTGCACCAAAATGTAAATATAAAATTTTTATTTTTCATAAATCAAAACAAAATTCAAAATAAAAAATAATTAATTTAAAGATTATAATTTATATGAAATATAGAAAAAAGACAAAATATACTTTATAACCTAACTATCTATAGGTATAGTCTAACCTAATGGACCCCACAACCCTTAAAAGTATAAATCTTTTTATTTTTGATTTATTTAATTTCTTGTAACTACTTTCTTTCCATTTATAGTATGTTAATTTGGGAGAGAAAATTAATTATTGCTATTTTTATTGAAGGTCTTCTTTTTATATAGATATATATATAAAAATTTCTTTATAATAATTTATCATTACACTTAGACTTATTATGCCAACAATGGTATATATCGCTTTGAGTTAGGTTTCAAATTCGGGTTTCCAACCTTGATTTGATTTGTAACTCAAAAAATAGATTTTTTTGTAATATTTGAAAATTCTATTTCAAGATCACTACCGAACTCTTATCATAAAGGTTAACTTTTAATTGTCGTTTAAAAAAATAGTCCATTTGGGAGAAATGCAAATTTATGATTTTAAAAAAATGATTTTTACTTCAACTCTATCTTATGAATATATTAATACTAGTTACGTATAAATCACCATCCCAAGATTTTATTAAAATATCAAAGAAAATATATATATATATATATATATTTATATATTCATTTGATGATATTGAACAATCCTTACTTTAATCATCAAAACTTTTATATATTCGATATATGAATCATAAATTCACGCATTCGATCATTTTGGTCTATGCACTCCTAAACACAGTTCCACACACTCGCATGTGTTTGAATGGGTCGCTTAAACTCACAAAAAATCCGGTTCAAGTGTACTATCTCTATGTTATGTTAAATTTATATTTATGTTAAGTAAGTTAGTCCTACCATTTATCAATTTCGTACATTTTACTTATGTTTAGTTATACATTTGTATAATACATAAATATATGATTATATTGATATAACTGTACAAGTAATATCACATAAATGTTAGACGTGTACAAATTGTGCTGAAATTAGTTTTTTTTTAAGTTAAAATATTACATAAAGGTACGCATAATATTTGTATATAAATATATGACTAATATAATATAAAATCAGTGATTTTATTTAAAGTTAAGGCAAAAACTTATGTACCCTGGGGCACATAGGGATACAAATTTAGGTGTTATATACATGCTCTTCAGGTGTTATATATATACTCTATATGTATTATGTTTCTTGGTGTTACAATTATACTCTACATATATCATATGTATATAAGAGCATACATGTGATACCTAAAGAATATATACATGATACTTGTAGAGTATATATTTAACACCATATGATGATTAATTTGTGAACACTGTGCCCCTGGGACACACAAGTGTCACTCTAAAGTTAAATGTATTGAACTATAACTAGAAAATCTAAACATAAAAATATGACTAATATAGCATTAATATAAAACTAACATCGAATCCCACATATGCATGGATCTCAGAGGCGCTCTCTATTTTAATTACTCATGTATACTAGTTAATAGTTATTTGATTGAGCAATTAAATGTTATTATGGAATTATATTAGCACATATAATTAAAACTTAAAAGACATTAATCTGTCGTTAAAAAAAAAGTAATTAATCTGAAAAGTTGGGATATTATTTTGGCGTAAAAAGGTCAAACTTTCATATTTAAACGGAAGAATATTTGTTGTAATATATCTGAAATAGGAATTATAAGTTAAATTCGTATTTAATATTTAAAATTCCAGATATTTTATATTAACGAACTTTCCTTTTAAAAAGAAATCCCATTATTATTTTGAAGATAAAAAAAGAAAAGGAAAAAAGAAGAAGAAAGAAATGAAAACTTTTTAGTTGACTCAGAGCCAGTAGGCTTTCATCACTTTTTGCCAAAAATCTCAATTATCAGTTCTCAATCATAACTTCATTCTTCAATAGATAAAACCCTTTTTCAAAATTTCATCTTTTGGTATTTATCAGTAATTTAAACGAAACCCATGAAAAGAAATCACAAAATTTTCGCTAAATTTTGAACTCAAAATATCTGGCAACCACTCCCAGGAAAGGGACCAGTTTCCGGTGGCACCCACCGCTGCTGCTCTGGATCCCACTGTTTCTTTTGTACTTCAACCAGTCCTAGGGTTCCATTTTTGTAGATTCCTTGGTTTTGCTGAGGGACTATATATATTATTTTGGTTTCAGCATTTTTCAGTTGATTAATTGCCGATTAGTTTTAGTAAAAAATTGTTGATGGGATCGAAGCCGTGGTTATATCCGGCGCCGGAGTATCGGTACTTGGAAAGCTATTGGGACACTGATGACGACGCGCCGGGGCCGCGATGTGGCCACACGCTCACCGCCGTCGCCGCCACTAAGACCCTCGGACCCCGCCTCATTTTGTTCGGAGGCGCCACCGCTATTGGCGGAGGCAACGGTGGCGCTGCTGGCATTCGTAATTTCCTATATGATTATATCTTCTCTGGTTTTTGTTCTTTATTATACTCAGTGTCTGAATTCTTTTTGGTTTTTTTTGATTTAGGGTTGGATGGAGTGACGAACTCTGTTCATTCCTACGATGTACTTACTAGAAAATGGACAAGGTAGAAAATGGACAAGGCTTTCTTTGTCTTTCGTGTGTGTGTATTGTATCAGTTGAATTTTGGATATGTGTTTTTGCTATTTTTAGTAAATTTTGTGAGATTTACTCCAGAGCGAATGCTTATTTCTGTATGAATGATTTGATTAGAGTTCGACCAGCGGGTGAGCCGCCATCACCTAGAGCTGCACATGCGGCTGCAGCTGTTGGCACCATGGTTGTGTTTCAGGTGATTTAATGGCTGCAATTTCTTTTAAATGAATGCTTTTTTTATTGGTTAGATTATTTTGGATCAAGGAGTATTGTCCTTTGCCAGGGTGGGATAGGTCCTGCAGGACATTCCACGGATGATCTATACGTGCTTGATTTGACAAATGACAAATTCAAGTGGCATCGGTGAGTTTTCAGAGATTGTTGTTCCATGTTCCGTTCTCTGGTGCCTTAGTGAATATATGTTTTGTTTGACTTGGTAATCTCTTTTGGAGGTCAGAGTAGTAGTTCAAGGACAGGGTCCAGGGCCAAGATACGGACATGTTATGGACTTGGTCGCACAACGATATCTTGTTACCGTTAGTGGAAATGATGGTGAGATCAAGCAAACCTTCTGTTCTCAATAAAATGCTCTTGATTAATTTTGGTGAGAAAATTCTTCGCAGTTATATTACTTATAAGGGGAAAATATCCTGGGGAAGCACTCGAGAAGTTTACTTCTGCATCAGAAGATTATTGTCCTTTTGGTATAGAAGTGATAGTGGCTGTTGTAGCATGCTTCAACTGGATCTTGGATTAGTTGTAGGCTATTGTATTATGAGCTCCGTTAGATGAACTTCTGCTGTTAACTGCTGGAGGCAGTTTTTCTTAGAGAATCACTTTGACAATGCATTTATAACCTGGCTCATTTTCAACTGGAATATGTGATGATAATTTGACTTGGATAAATTACTTACAGTGTTGCTGAATTCTTTTCCAAGGATGTTGGAATTGCTTTAAAAACTTCTAAATTCAGTAGATCTGTTGCTAATGAGCTGATTCTAACTCGGAGCTCTTTTATTCTTTTACAGGTAAACGAGTACTATCAGATGCTTGGGCTTTGGACACTGCACAGAAACCATATGCGTGGCAGAGGCTTAATCCTGAGGGTGATAGACCTTCTGCCAGAATGTAAGGAGTGTTATTAATCTAGTTTTATGTGGTATTATTAGCTTAAGAAATCAAAGTCTGAAAATTCCAGTCAATAGGTTTACGAGTTCGAAAATGGTTAACTTCCTTAATTTTTGGACTTGGCTTTTAGCAAATGTGAAAGTATGATTAGGATAATTTTATGGTGAAATTGCTGATATATGTTACGATATCCCACATTGTTTCCACATGAAAGTGTGGAAGGGTATATAAGTGGGAGTCAACCCTTGACCTTTGACCATGCATTTGGGTTAAGTTAGGGCTCCCTTGCTTATATTCCTAACAATATACTGGTTAGGGTTTTATTTTCAAAAAATCTTTTATGAGTAATCTTCCATGTTAACTAAGGTCCATGGCTTGTGGAGTTAATTGTTGAACAGTTCCGTGTTTGTTGAGTTCTTGTGTGCCAGTAGACCTGATCTTCTGATTTTTTAATTGGTTCCGTTAGATCATGATTGGTTTCAGAGGTATAATTGAGCACCCAAAAGGGACATCTTTTTGTTAGTTCATAAACAAGTATTACAAGACTAATTGATCATGTATGTAGGTATGCAACGGCTAGTGCTCGGTCAGATGGAATGTTTCTGCTTTGTGGTGGAAGAGATGCATCAGGCACGGTATGGCTTATTCTTCTCATGTAGACATAAACCATTTGTTTGTCACTTAGATCTGGTGATTAAATCCAAGCTATTAGACTCATAAAAGAAAATAGAGGTGCATATTTCTAATTGAAATATTGCTGGCTGGCGGATGAACTCATTTTTGTTATTTCTATGAACTGCACACATTCTAGTGGAATATTTACCGTCTGGTTTGGCAATACTTAGAAAATAAAGTCAATTATATGAAGTTAGTTTTAAGATATCAATATGGCAGGTCATGATAAGTTGTAAGTTGATTTGCTCTCTGATGAGCTGCTTGCTCGCTTGATCCGTTTCTGATATTTTCTTATTCTTCTTTAGAAGCTGAATACTTTGTCATTATCTTCATGTTTGGTAATTGAGGCATAAGCATGTGGGTCTGACTGTGGTAATACTAATAGTTTTTTGTGCCATGTACAGCCATTGGCAGATGCCTATGGATTACTTATGCATCGGAATGGTCTTTGGGAATGGACTCTTGCACCAGGAGTGTCACCTTCGCCTCGGTATCAACATGCCGCGGTAAGTCAGATCTCTTGGTTGCTGTTTCTTTAAAATTTAGATGATATTCTTTTTTTTTTTCATTGTCTTTTTAAAGGTTCCTTACTTGCTTTCATTTTGAATCTGTACTCGAGCCTGTTTATCTGATTTATGAGAAAGTTGCCTCTTGTTTGATTTGGTCAGTGTTTTGTATGCTAATGAATTCTGAATGAGGTTGGGTTCTTATATTTTACTTATACGAACTCCTCATTCAACTATTGTTATGTGACAAGAATTGGGTTTCATAGTTGATTACTCGGAAAGAAAATTTATGCTTTAATGGCTTCATATTTTTCCTGAACTCTACTCTATAAAATGCTTTGGTCTTGCTTTGCCTGTGAAAGGATCTAAAAATTTGGAGGTGAACAATCTTGCAGACAAGTTTAGTGTTGTAGAACGGAGGACGATAAACCTTTTCTATTTGCTGCTTGCTCCTTATCATTTGAAGAATGCTTCATATTTTATCAGGTCTTTGTGGGAGCTAGATTGCATGTAACAGGAGGTGTTCTTAGAGGTGGGCGAGCAGTTGAAGGTGATGCTGCAATTGCAGGTATATTCTCTGAGTTTATTCTCACTTTACTGATTGGAAATTGATTGGAAGTGTTTGGACTTATTCACTTATTCAGATGAGGAATAACCTTATGTTTCTATTGTTGTTTCTGTTTGAAGTGCTGGATACTGCTGCTGGAGTTTGGCTAGATAGAAATGGGCTGGTGACTTCACGGGGAAATAAAGGACATGGTGATCCAGATCCTTCTTTGGAGGCTATGCGCCGGTGTCGCCATGCGGCTGCATCTGTTGGCGTTCGAATATATATTTTTGGGGGTTTAAAAGGAGGTCAGTTCTGCCCTTAGGAATAAACCTTTTCTATGTTTTAGATAGTTTTATACACATGTTTTTATGGTGATTATGATTTAGGACATAAAGTTTGCGTTCAACAGCACAACCTTTTCTTTATTTTAGATATAATGTTTCATCAAGATGGCTATTGGACATAATTACAGTTGGTGTTATCTTGGCAAATATTTTCAATCTTTTTGGATGTGATTGTATATACAGCTTTATGCTCATATTGGGTATGAGCACATGAAACTAAAGATCGTTTTGGAAGATCATTCATTCTGCCAGTAATCCTAGTCTTATTTTTTTGAGTGATTCTGAATCAGAATAGGTGCATCTTATATAGAAAGTCAGCTGAGGGTTACTATCTGTGAGAACTTTGCTTAACATTTGAAAATAAATTCTTTAAATAAAAATTGTAGAACTCCAAATTAAAAGCAGAAGTTCACATTTTACTATGGAAAGTGTGTATTGTTGTGAACATGGCAAAATATGATCATCAATTAATGAAGGGAATTGTGGTTGAAATGTGTTTTCATGATTCTATGAGTTCTTTGTAATTCTAAAATTTAAAACAGAGGCGTATGCAACAGTTACATCTATGTTGTTCATGTTTGCATCCTTGTGTCCTACTTTCATATATCCAAACTGCTTTAAGGTATTTTATTTTTTGCACAGCAGACACCCTGTTAGAAGATTTGCTGGTTGCGGAAAACTCTCAATTTCAATCAGATATCAATTCCCCTGTATCACCATCAGAGAGACCCTTGATGAGTAGTAGCCCAAGGTTTAACAATGCTAATTTTTCTCCATTTTCCTCCACATCATCCCCGGATAACAGACCTGATACACCCTCATCTGGATTTTTTGGGTCTGTTTCTTGTCCGTTGTGATAGTTCTCATGTTTCTAGAAAAATGACTGTTCTGAACTTTAATCAATTTCCTGTTTCTGTAGTGTGGATAAAAACTCCTTAGAGAAATTGGCTGAGGCATCTGCTGCCGAAGCTGAGGTTGCTAATGCTGTCTGGCAATCAGCCCAGGCAGCTTCAGCAAACCCTGAAGAAGCGTCCTTATCAGATGGAAATTCACAGTCTTTAGAGACCACTTCTGAGGGAAGTGACACAGAGGCTGATGTTCGCCTTCATCCTAGGGCGGTATGATGCGTACTCTCTTGTCGGTTTAAATATTAAGGTTTTTATGTGGGAGCCTTGGAAGCTTATTTATTTCAATATTTCAGGTTGTAGTCGCAAAAGAAGCTGTTGGGAACTTGGGGGGTATGGTTAGGCAGTTATCCCTGGATCAATTTGAAAATGAAAGTAGACGGATGGTACCAACACATAACGATCTATCAAATCCTACTAAAAAGTTTGCAAGACAGAGATCACCTCAAGGCTTGCATAAAAAGGCATGTTTCCTTAGATAATTAATTCAGATAATAAATTTTTACTGACACTATAAAATTTGAGCCTGGTGCTCATCTGGATATTTTATTATTGTTTGTTTTGCAGATCATATCAACTTTGCTGAGGCCTCGAAATTGGAAGCCTCCTGTCAACAGAAAGTTTTTTCTGGACTCTTATGAAGTTGGTGAGCTTTGTTATGCTGCTGAGCAGATTTTCATGCATGAACAAACAGTTCTTCAATTGAAGGCTCCCGTCAAAGTTTTTGGTGACCTTCATGGACAGTTTGGTGATTTGATGCGGCTATTTGATGAATATGGATTTCCTTCTACTGCTGGGGACATCACGTAAGTTTCATGTTATTGCCTATGGAATCCAACATATTTGCTTTTTATATGCTGTGCTCTTTTGTATGAACATTCAATTGCAATTGATACATTTAATTAGTATCTTGTTCCAATGATGCCCACCCTCATGGCTGCAACACTTTGTCAGTCAAATTCTGTTGAGAATTACTGTTATAAACTATTGATAATAAATGTTTAATTATAGGATTGAGCAAGTTGACATGTATTAAGGTCTTGTGGAAAAGAAAGTTCTAAATGCCTCTCATCTCAGCTTGATGGAAAGTAATTTTATTTGGTTACTGGCGCCACCTGTATATCGTTACATTTATTTCACATTTTTATTTGATGACAAAACGGACTTCAGGATTGCTTAACCCGTTCCTGGCTGTAGTACTGTACATATGTAAACCCACTCTCTGTTTTTGCTGCAAAAGATAATTTATATGGCTTTTGGAGCATCAGTTCTAAGATTGTCCTTGTTTGAGGCATCATGTAAATATGATAGCTCATTGCCACAAGACAAAATGACATTGTAGTAGCTTCTATGTAATGTGGCTTATAATTTCGTAATTCGCTCTTGATGTGATTTCAATTGAGTCTTAAGTGGAGTATGTAGTTTTGAAGTAATCTAGTTTACTTTCGAAGTGGCTTGTTGTCTCCAAATGGCAGCCGTTCTGACAGATCATTGTATTTTGCAATTGCTGACTTTTAATTTGAGTCTTTCAATTATCGAATTCCTTGAGTCAATGGAAGACACTGGCATTTAAATACCAATTTATGCTGCATGCTGAACGACAGGAGTTTCTGATGACTCGTACATACTCTCTCTTTCACTGTGCAATAGTCAAGTTTTTGCTTTTCGTTGCATTATATTCTGGTTTTCCTGTTTCAGTTACATCGACTATTTGTTTCTGGGAGACTATGTTGATCGTGGGCAGCACAGCTTGGAGACTATAACTTTGCTCCTTGCACTTAAGGCAAGATTCTGAGTGACTTGTGGATGCTTTTCTCATTGAATTTTTTATTTCCTTTTCTTTTCTTTGCCTATCTTGACTTTTATTGGTTGTGAACTTCAGATTGAGTATCCAGATAACGTTCACCTGATACGTGGAAACCATGAAGCTGCTGACATCAATGCACTTTTCGGTTTTCGCATTGAATGTATTGAAAGAATGGTACATACTCAAATACACAACAATTTTAATCGTCTACTTTTGTTATCTGATGAAGGTTAATTGATATTCATGCAGGGAGAAAGTGATGGAATTTGGGCTTGGACACGTTTTAACCAGTTATTTAATTATCTACCCCTTGCTGCATTGATAGAGAAAAAAATCATCTGCATGCACGGTGGGATAGGGAGGTCAATAAATTCAGTAGAACAGATAGAGAAACTAGAGAGGCCTATAACCATGGATGCCGGGTCAATAGTGCTCATGGACTTGTTATGGTATGTCTAGCTTCACAGCCATACATACATAGCTCATATCCAATTCCTTCTAATATGCTTTCATATGTTTCTTCTCAGGTCAGATCCCACTGAAAATGATAGTGTGGAGGGCTTGAGACCTAATGCAAGAGGACCTGGACTCGTAACTTTTGGAGTACGCTTTTTTGACAATTTTTTTTGTTACTTTGATATAGATTACTTCAGTGATTTTCACAGTTGATACTATGCCAGGTTTACTATCCACCATTGATATGCACACAATCACTCACACCCATCCTGTGTGTGAAATCAATGGTGGATACTACTCCCGGTGTGTTAAGTGTAATCCACTGTCAGCCTGCGGTTTTATGATCTCTCTGTAGTATGTAGATGTTGGCTTTGTACTTACAATTCTTGCTTTCCGTTTATCAATAATTAACTGCAGCCTGATCGGGTCACGGAGTTCTGTAAGAAGAACAAGTTACAACTTATCATAAGAGCTCATGAGTGTGTTATGGATGGATTCGAACGATTTGCCCAGGGGCAGTTGATCACTCTTTTTTCTGCAACCAACTATTGTGGTATGCATTGTAACTCACCACACCACTTTCACATCCATTTATCGAATTACAGTCTAATTAAGTAAACATATTCAGGTACTGCAAACAATGCTGGAGCAATATTGGTCGTTGGTAGAGGATTAGTCATCGTCCCAAAACTGATTCATCCACTCCCACCCCCTCTTCAGTCACCGGAGACATCGCCAGAACGAGTGACAGAAGAGACATGGATGCAGGTACGTTGCGATCTTCCTCCATTCTCTTTCAAAACTGCTGTCAAATACTGGACTCTTGTTAAGTAGAAGGTAATATTAAATTGTGGTTTCTTTAGGAGCTTAACATCCAAAGACCTCCAACTCCAACGAGGGGTCGCCCACAACCTGAACTCGACAGAAGCTCACTTGCCTATATATAATGTAACTTGATGATATCTGTGCGTGATCGCGTTGTTCCTACGTAATTTCCTTAAGAGGCACGATTGTAATTTGATGGAGATGAGGCAGTCGAATGCACACCGGTGTTGTACTTCAAACATGCTTTTGAGAAGGATAGTCAGTGGTTTGTACACAGCTTGGGAGTTGTAGGTAGATGGATTTTCTGGTGTATAGAAGATAACTTGCATTTATAAGAGGAAAATTGTCATCTTTTGTGTGCTACTTTGAGAGAAGAGAATTACAGAATAATTCAGTGTAAGTTAATTATAGAATTGGTTGATAGGTTTATTTATATATATAGCTGTGTCATTGTGTGTTTGTTCATTTCAATAATTTTAGAAATATAATTTGTATCCACACAATCTTTATTGGATTCGCAATTCTAATTTACTGTATCTTATTTATTTTATACGAGTATTATTATGTCCATCTATTGAATTATCTCGAATGTAATATCTATCTAATCTTAAATTTAAGAGTAAGTCTCTTGTGCATCAGGTGCATGGATCTTAGATCTATGCAACCAGGTTGGATTCGGGTAATCCGACCAGCTTTTTTTTTTTTTTTTTTCTCTTTTTCAGGCTAACTTTTTTCAATTTTAGTCACGACTTTTAGTTATGTTAAGAATACCTTAATGTAATGTGTAAGAATACCTTTAGGTTACGTTAAGGATACCTTTATGCCCAAATTTCATACATTTACGTTAAGTTAGACATACCTTTAGGTTATGTTAAGAATACTTTTCGGTAATGTTTAGGGATATCTTAAGGTTATGTTAAGGATATCTTTATGTCCAAATTTCATACATTTAATTTACGTCAGACATATCTTTAGGTTATGTTAAGGATACTTTTATGTTATGTTAGAGATACCTTATCCATAAGGTAGTTGTGTTACACATTTTGTACACAAAAGTATCTCTAACATAACATGAAATTATCCTTAACATAACCTAAATGTATCCTTAATATAACGTACATTTATGTGACATGGAGCGAATTCTAAGGGTATCAAATTAGGATTTCAAAGGAACCTAGAATCACGATTTCAAAGGTATCTTTAACATCACCTAAAGGTATTCTTAACATAACCTAAAAGTATGCTTAATATAATCAAAATATATTCTTAACATAACTAAAGGTATCCTTAACATAACCTAAATGTATGTTTAACATAACTAAAAGGTATTCTTAACATAACGTGTATGTAACCTGGAATCAGGATTTCAAAGGTATCATTAACATCACCTAAAGGTATTCTTAACATAATCTAAAAGTATGCTTAATATAATCAAAATGTATTCTTAACATAGCTAAAGAAATCTTTAACATAACCTAAAGGTATGCTTAACATAACTAAAAGGTATTCTTAACATAACCGTAGTATGTAACCTGAAATCAGGATTTCAAAGGTATACTTAACACAACTAAAATGTATCCTTAACATAACTGAAAGTTCCTTAACATAACTAAAAGGTATCCTTAACGAGTAAATTTGAGCGAATCCACCCAGGCACGTGGGAGCACGTGAGGGCGCGTGGGTTGTGCGTGGAAGCGCACGCGCGGATCGGGTCAGGTGCATGGATCTACCTGATGCATAAAAGTTTTTGTGTAAATTTAAAGTTTTTTTTTTAGACTGAAATATTGTATTGCAGAGAAATAAAATACTCTTTAGTTTTACAAACAGGCCACTTAAGTATAAAACTACAGATCTAAGAGCATGGGCATTGGTTAACAAATTTTTTGTTAAGAGGGTGGGCCCCACGTGACACCACATCAATTTAAAAACAAACACTTTTTAAAAACACACCTCTACATTACTTAACAAAAAAATACAATCATTATATGTGGGTCCTATCATATACTAACTTTTTTTCTTAATATATATCAAATAAAATCATTTTGTAATTATAATTTTTTTAATTATATCAATAATATTAAACCTAAATCCATTTTAATCAATTAAATAATTATTGTAAATATAAATATATATATTTACATTAGTCTCAATTCGTATATAACATGAAATTTAAGGGAAAATTTGAATTTATCAATTCATGTAATAATAATAATACGTTGAAATACATTTGAAATATAAATGTAATATTAATATTTAATTATCCCCAAATTGTCTCCATATGTGTTCTACTAAATCCGCTCGAAGTTGGTGATGTATTTGATTATCACGTAGCTCGGAATTCCTTTGAAGATACTCTTGAAATATTAATATTTAATTATCCCCAAATTTTCTCAAGTATTGATCAACAAATAATACAATCACAGATTGAAAGAATTTATATAGACATTTGATAGCGGTGGAGTCACCCATTCGTAGATACTCATCCAATTGGTCGTCCGGAACACCATACGCAAGTTGACGAATCGCGGACGTGCATTTCTGTAGTGGTGATAGTCTCATCCTTCCTGTTGCATCTTGCCCATGTTGAAAATATGGAGAGTATCCTTGAATTTCATTAAGAATTCGAAGGAACAAATGTCTCTGCATTCGAAATCGTCTTCGAAACACATCCTCATGATACACTGGTATGAGCATGTATTTACCAAATATGTTCATACCATATTGGTAGGTATGAGCATGTGTTTACCATATTTTATAAAAGTATTGACTTTAGCACAAAATGAAAGTCCAGTGGATTTTAATGCCAAGTTCGAGTCGAGATAGTTTGTCGATAACGAGCAGTTATGGAAGAAAATTCATATCTCGATCTCAAGAAGTCCAAATTCAAGGATTCTTGTCTTGTTGGAAAGATAAGAGAGAGTTCTACAACTTTTATGTTGAACGTTTTCTTCAATTCGTCGTGCAAGAAAGCAGAATATCAAAAGAAGTTCAAAGCCGTGCAAGAATGTCCTGATTTTCGTCTTGACAGGATTACAGTAAATTGGGCATAACTTGGTGTAGAAAATGGATCTTGGGCTGAAATTAATTTCATTGGATAGCTAACTTCAAGTTCTACAACTTTATTGAAGACATCAAAGTCCAATTCGAGCATAAAAAGGGTCAAAAAGAGCCTGGAATCCATAACACGGGTGAGGTCGGGTCGCATTTTTTGAGCTGAGTAGCTGCTCAATTCGAAGCCCCAACCCGACCCGGGTCGCTGTTGACCCGCCTGGGTCATGTGTCTTATGCCCCAAAATACTCATTTTCTGTTCGATATGGGCGGGGTCATCCGGATCCGGCCGGGTCGCGTTTCTGGTGGCCATTTCATCCCCCGTATTGACTAGAACTCTACCCCATTTATCCATTTTTGTCTTTACAAATCTAAATCAAGGACATTAGATTTAATAAATAATATATACATCATTTGAAACATCACTACAAACTTGGTACTTTACACTAGGAATTTAAAATGATAATTTGAAATTACATTAATCTAATCTACTTATTTTGAGCATTCCATTTTTCCATAATCATTTTACAATATTGGTGGTGCATCTTTAATTGAAATTCATTCATATTGGAAGTGTCTTTGTGCATTAGCTCATTTATTTCGTTTATTTATTTCTAGACATAGGTTAATTAGGTTCAATTCGGTCACCTAGATAAAATTAGGTGGTTAACATCGTTCTAATTCACTAGTCTCTGTGGGATCGAAATTAAATTAGAAATAAAATCAAAACAATGCAAATCAAGTCAAAAAGAAAAATAAACATATGCATGCATGTTGAAACAAACAATAAACATCATTTGGTGAAACATTAAAAATACTATTAAAATACCACATAATACAAATTATACTAACTCTTCCTATCTCCTTAAATTTTTGTTCATACTATGAACAAAAATGAAATTTGTTCATACCTTTGAACAAATTTGAATTTTGTTCAAACAACTAACACAAAAAATACAAATTTATTATTATAATAATCAACTTTTCTCTCTTTCTCTCTCCTCAATAATTGTTTATTATTACTTTTTCAGAACATGGCCCACACCTTTATAACACCAATAAAAACACACACATATTAACTCCTCACATTACTTAACAAAATTTTGTTTTTATTAATCACAAAATTTTGTTAACTAATGCTCATGCTCTAAGTGGCAGAAAGCCCAAAAGAATTTTATGGGCCTGTTTCGTTTTCTATCTAAATGGAAACTTTTTTCTATCTACTTTTCTCTAAATACTTTTTTTTTATTCTGAAAAAATAAAGAAGTGAAACAATACCTATATTTCTTTGAAATATTAGGATACTTTTATGATATATCAAAAAAACAAAGAAAAACAAAGATATATATATATTCATTTATTAATTGCGTAGGGGTTTTTATAAGTTAAATAATATCAAAATACTTGTTTTGTTACACACACGACGCATAAATAGTGGGAAACCCTAATTCCTCTTTTCAGTATTTCTTCTCCAATTTCCAAAACCCTAAAAACCCTTGCCCCTGCTCTTTCCTGCTTCATCCATGGCGGAAACGTTTCTGGTTAAACCGAAACTCCGCCCCACGTCGGGTAAAACCACTACCACCCCTGAATCCAAGTACTGGAGATCTTTCAAAATCCCCAAAGACATCGAGACTACACCATCGAAATCCTTTGTTTACCCTATAAACTCAATCGCCTTTTCGCCAGTTGACGCTCACGATTTCGCCGCTACCCATTCCGCTAATGTCACCATTTTTTCAGGCAAAACCCTCGAGCCTAAATCCACCATCACCGCATTCTCCAACACCGCCGCCTCCGCCTCTTTCCGTTGCGACGGGAAACTCCTTGCTGCCGGAGATTTGACAGGTACTATCCACGTGTTCGACGCGAAGTCTCGCAGCCATCTCCGTCGTTTAAAGGGTCACGCAGCTGCAGCTCGGTTAGTACGTTACCCACGCGCCGCCGATAAATTCCACCTCTTTTCTGGTGGGGACGACTCTGTTGTTAAGTACTGGGATGTTACAACTGAGAAATGCGTGTTTAATCTTTTAGGGCACAAGGATTATGTGCGTTGTGGCGATGCTTCGCCTGTAAGTGATGAAATGTTCGTTTCAGGGTCTTATGATCATAGAGTTAAGCTTTGGGATGTTAGAGTATCAACTGCAGGTTCTGTAATGGAATTGAATCATGAGAAGCCTGTGGAGAGTGTGATTTACCTGCCATCCGGTGGCTTGATAGCAACCTCCGGTGGTAACTTCGTGAAAATATGGGATGTGATTGGAGGTGGGAAGTTGTTGTACTCAATGGAGAGCCATAATAAGACGGTTACATCGCTTTGCATTGGTAAAGTCGGGAAAGGGGGTGGAGAGGAGGCTGACCAGTACAGGATTTTGAGTGTTTCCTTGGATGGGTATATGAAGGTGTTTGATTATGCAAAGTTCAAGATTACTCATACCATGAGGTTTCCTGAGCCTCTTTTATCTGTAGGGTTTTCGCCAGATTGTTCGACTCGAGTTATAGGTACATCCAAAGGGACATTGTATATTGGTAGAAGGAAAGGGAAAGTGGATAGTGAGGGTTTGGGAGATAGTGCGGGTTGGGGAGTTGTTGAAGATGAACCTCATAGGAAGGTTCTAAGGCCATCGTATTTTAGGTACTTTCATCGAGGGCAAAGCTTAAAGCCTTCAGAGAGCGATTACTTGATTAAGAGACCAAAGAAAGTGAAGATGACAGAGTTTGATAAACTATTGAAGAAGTTTAGGCATAAGGAGGCGCTGGTAGCTGCTTTAAATAGAAAAAATCCAGATAATGTTGTAGCTGTTATGGAGGAGTTGGTTGCGCGTAAGAAGTTGCTGAAATGCGTATCCAATTTGGACACAGAAGAGCTTGGATTGTTACTGGCATTTCTGCAGAAATACTCAACAATACCAAGATATGCTGGATTTTTGACAAGATTGGCAAATAAGGTTATCGAATTGAGGGCCGAAGATATAAGAACTTCAGATCAACTAAGAAACCATATTAGAAACCTAAATCGGGATGTGAAAGAGGAGATCAGAATACAAGAGTCTTTGCTGGAAATACAGGGCATCATTTCTCCTATGCTGAGGATTGCTGCTAAAAGATGAAGGTAGCTTCCTTGATTCTGTATTATGACTGAGATTTTGTTGGAATGGGAGAAGCCCATTATCTTGTCTTGTTGTCTTTATAATCTTTGCTCTCTTTTTGTCTCTCTTATTTTATAAACTTTTGATTGGATATGAATTGATATTTGTTACATCTTTTTAATTGTTTGCAAAGAATAGATTTGTTCAAGCTTCTTTAAGCATTCTCTGTCCATCACTGTTACTTAGTATCAGTATTACTATTTTAACTGATTTATTTTATTTTGTGGGTAAACTCTTGGAAAAGATCTATTGTGAACTTAGTAGCCTATTATTCCCACATTGTATATAAAGATTATATCAATATTTTTATCATGAATTTTTTTTTTTTTGTGGAATGTCGAGGTATTCTTTCTGATAGATTATTAAACCACCAATATAACCAGGATAAGAATTGTATACACTTTTTATTTTGATTATATAGGCTCAACATGTATAAAAAATGGGTAATAATTGGAGAGTTCAAATTCATTTTTCACACTTACTCAAAACTATAATAATTTATACTCCTCTTTCCTTCGATTACAAAATTGATATGTTATTAATCAAATCTCTTTATGAAAATGTTATGTTAAAGAACTTACTTTAATTATTGATGATACTTAATTTAGTAAGCCAAAAGCAAAAGATATGGGACCCTTCCCCATGATTTATGGGCTTGCTGTAAATTATAGGTAACCAAGCATGGATTTTATTACATAGTGGATCATATTTAAACTATTATAGATCTGAATTACATATGAAACAAATGGCATATTAGAGCACATCTTTTGTTGGAAACGAGTTTTAGGGCTTTATCTGCGACCCTTAATTGTCTGTCTTACCCTTCACTTCTATCAAAATAGCCTAATTAGCTTTTATTACATCTACTAAAAATGGCAGCTATTTTTTTCTTTTTTATTGTACTTATTTAATTTCAAATTATGCGCATATGGAATAGAAAATTATTATGGTATTTTCAAATACTCATGCAAAGTTAATGAAAAGATTTCTCAAGTCATTTAAAACTTAGACACAACCTATTTGATTGATAAACTTCTTTTCATAAATTGAAACATGAATTGTGGATTGAGATATTTTACAATATGAATGAATTTAAGTAGCTTCAATATGGCTGGTTGTCTTCCTAATACATAGTCCTAAGCTTCAAGTTTAACACTTAAAATTCCACAGTAATTCGTGTTGATTATTATACTTCTGAAAGATTGTGGCAGTGTTTGCTTGTAATATATTTTCTATTGCTAATCTTTTTTTTTTTTTCCTTTTTCTGGAGAAGAGATATAATTTGGTTGGGAGAGAGTATTCTCATTTTCAAAATATTTCTACTCTATTTTCATCCCTTAAATACAATCTCAAAAGGATAATGCTACATCAATTATAAATATGATATTTTTCTCCCATGTATATGATATTAAAAAAAAAAAAACATTCCGACACATTTTCAATATAAGGAATTATGAACTAATAAACATCATCAACTATAATCATTACATTTTTCACACCAAATCTAAAGCATGCTCATTTATTCTCCAACACTAATATTTACACTACTCTCTAAAGTAACGAATTTTAGAAATTAAAAGCACAAGCAATCATACCTGCCCCCCCCCCCCCCCCCCCCCCTCTTTAAATTTATGCCAAAAACATGTTTAGTTGATTTAAAACAAAATTGAAATAAAATACTTAAATTGATTAATTAAGACTAAGAGAGGAATAGCTCAGTGGCAGACCAGAAATATTCTTCCAAACACAGACCCCGTTTGGTCATTTAACACTTCTACAAGGGTCAAATGACAAATTCCAAAATAAATGCCCATTTAAATCAACACTCATTCAACCTTCATTTACACCCCCAAAACCCCCCACTTAAATGCAACACACTGACACAGTGAAATCAAACTTCTTCTAGAGAGAGAAACAGGGAAGTGTGTGTGTGTGTGTGAGAGAGAGAGAGAGAGAGAGAGAGAGGGAGAGAGAGAGGGAAGAAATTAAGAGCGGGGGCATGTTTATGGCGACAAAGGGTGGTGGGTGTGGAGGGAAGAGGTCTAAGTCTGAGGATGAGAATAAGCAGCTTTCTTTGTTTGACTTTATTTTGTCTGCTTTAAGAAAATCCATGGTGCCAACATGCCATATTGATAGAAGCGATCAAGAGGTGATCTCCACTGTTCATCACATGGAAATCGGATGGCCCACAAATGTCAAGCATGTTACTCATGTCACTTTCGATAAATTTCATGGTTTTTTGGGTCTCCCTGTTGAGTATGAGCTTGAAATTCCATGTAAAGCTCCCAGTGCAAGGTATGCTAAACAAGTTTAAAGGTTCTTTTTTTTTTTTACTTGGTTTTTGTTGTTTTAATTTTCTTTAATGATTGGTGTTTTGGTTTAATGTAAACTGTAAAGAAGAAAAAAAAGTTCAAATACTCAGCTTTATTGGTTTGAAACCAGATTTTATATGTTTGGTTATTCTTTTGTTCCTTGTATTTGTTGATGGGACACTTGGTTTTCGTTAATTGATCTGATTTACTATCAAATGTTGCTGTTTCAAAGTTAGCCCATTACATATTGGTTGCTAATAAGATTCAAACTTGAAAGTATATACTCCCAGAGGTGTTGTCAGCCTATTGGATTTCTCTATTACAAAGAGTATTTCAATGCACGTCATGTGTAATATCGAAGATGCAATTTTATATATGAGACATGTGTCCTGTAATACAAAAAGAGGAGATGAAACGCCATTGAAATAGAGATGTTGTGAGTTCTGAGTGGAGGTTGATGTTGTCTTTACTAGGAAAAGGTTTTTTGAGATTCCAAGTTTGAGCTAGATACTACTTTGATACTGTAACAGTAAAGTATTTATCAGAGCAGAAACACTGCTTTGTTAAGTACTGCTTTTTTTTTAAGGATCAAATGAATTAGGTCAGTAAATATGAGGCTGGATTTAACATTGCTTCTTCTTTTAAGAATCTTGGTCACATGAAAGATATTTCCAATGATAGTTTGGCACAAACTGTGTTCCTGATAGTTTACTATGATTATGTTCTCAATTCCAGACAGTTTCAGTACGAATTTACTGTCGTTTCAACTGGATTAATTGGAACTTACTATTTATATAACTGTTGTTTTAACCAATCGAGCAGTGTCAGTATATGTGGAATTTCTGCTGATTCAATGAAGTGGACTTATGACACAAGATGCAATAGTGTCCCAACCATCCTGCTATTAATGCAAGAAAAGTTATATGGATTGGGTGGTCTCAAGGTGAACAACATATTCTCTGTTTTGTGTACATTTTGGATGCGAGG
The DNA here is from genome assembly GCA_005771605.1 of Scutellaria baicalensis. NCBI lineage: Eukaryota > Viridiplantae > Streptophyta > Magnoliopsida > Lamiales > Lamiaceae > Scutellaria > Scutellaria baicalensis. Next base: position 15,399,797 of record CM016726.1, on the reverse strand, counting down.
AGTCAAGGTTCTGATATTCAATTTTCTCTTAATGTTGTGATAGGCAGAAGGGATCTTTCGGATAAATCCACAGAACAGCAAAGAGGAACATGTGAGAGAGCAGCTGAATAGGGGCATTGTACCTGATGAAATTGATGTTCACTCTTTGGCCGGTTTGATCAAAGCTTGGTTTCGAGAGCTCCCATCTGGTGTTCTTGATGGGCTTTCGCCCCAACAGGTTTTGCAATGCAACACAGAAGATGAATCTGTTGAGCTCATTAAACAGCTCAAACCAACTGAGAGCTGTCTGCTAGTGTGGGTTATTGATCTCATGGCCTGATGTTGTTGAGTATCAAGAATTAAATAAAATGAATGCAAGAAACATTGCTATGGTTTTTGCTCCCAACATGACTAAGGTTATTCAGTCAAACCATTTTGATTGTAAATCAAGAATCGACCAACATAGAGGCTTAGTTTTCTGTCTTTTTTCTGTTTGTCCAGATGTCTGATCCATTGACAGCTCTCATTCATGCTGTTCGAGTGACAAACTTGTTGGAGACACTCATCATGAAAACAGTACGAGAACGTAAGGAGGTTTCCCCTTGTCTCTCTAATAGGCCTAAATATGAAGAATACAATGGTCGAGATGAGATGGCTACCAGCTCTGACGATGAAGATCTAGCTCAATACAGCCCGACGAGTGTTGAATCTGAATCATTGACTGATATTGAATGCTGCTTTTCAAGGCATTCTGATGAGACTGAAATTGCAAAAGATGGATTTCGCAAACAACTTGAGAAAATTCTGTGTGGAGATAACCTGAGTCCCTCCAATGGTTCTACCTTAAATGCTGATTCTTGCGATCCGTTTTCTGACAGTAGAATCAGCAGTTCCTGCAGTAGCATGAGTGATGATGAAGATTCAAGATTAAGTTCGATCACCAAGAGTTCTCGGTTTTACCAGCATTAGCCAGTAGTCAACATCCTGCAGGTTAGGATATTGAATATTTGGAGTAGATTTTACACATTGATCATACTAAGATGGCTTTCGATCGATCTATTTTCGCAGCAAGAATCTAACTTCTTACCAGTTCAGTTTTTTCAGGAAACAAGATGGACAAGAATTGATGTGAAATCACTTTTGAAAAAAATAGTGCTTGAGAGTGATGGATTTCACCTCTCCCATCTGAGTTGAACTCTTATGTCTCTCTCCATCGTCATCTTCTTCTTTGTTGTCGTCATTTATCAATACCCCTTTTGTTGATAGGCAATGAAAACAAATGCAAATTTGTGGTTGATTGTAATCTTTCATAGAATAAGAAAAACTTTTTCTGCCATGATAAAAGAAAACCCATTGTTCCTTGGGACTGACTTTTTCTTCAGTTTTGAGTTAATTTCAAGAATGACTAAAAGCACGAAGTTTTTAAGATTGGATAGTAGCATCATGTACAAGGTTTCTTGATTTTGTAGTGCTCCATTTTGGAAATGCCCATAATTATGAGTTGGTAAGAAAAATTAAGTCACACACAGTTGTCAAGGTTCAACAGCTCTTGAGAAAACATAGTGATTACTACTGTTGAAATTGATTGCGTTTTCATTGCAAATTTGGATTCCTTGCAATTCATATTTTAGTTTTAAAGTGTGTATTGGTAACTTGTCATAAAGCACATGTGATGTGTATTTGTGACCTGAAATACAAGATCAATATGTAGTAAGTTTCAATAATTTTTTTTTTTACAAGTCTTTGATTACCAATATAGTAGTATCTTAAGTCTTTTATTATTACTTTAACCCTTAATCTTGTATTGAAATAAAATTTAATGAAAATTCATAATTCTTTTATTAAACTGTCAAACCTAAATCAATTCATCAAGATAAAAAAGGTTCAAATTTCAACAACAAATCATCATCTTTTATCACAAAACAACTCTTGTAAGATCTAAAATCTTATTTTGAGAACATAAAAGCTTATTTTTTAGTAACCTATTCCAAAGAAACACGATTTTATAAACTTGGTCAAAGCCCTTCAAAGTCCAAGGACATATTTTTCCGAAAGTGGCACTATAAATAAATCAATTAAAGTGCTTACATATTTTCCTTCCCAAAATAAATAAAATAAAGAAATAAAGTAAAGAAAAGAGTAAATGTTTCACCCAAAAGACGAGCTACCAACCAAAGAAGGTTCAGACTAAGAAGAAGAAAAAGTCTCTTCTTCATTGAGAAAAAAGTTTGTACAATTAATGTGGATTCCAAAATATTAAATGTATAATTAATGTAATTATCAAATAATAAAATAAAAGAAACCACCTACCTAACTAAGATATAGAAAATGACAAAGTTGTTAAGATGCCAAACAAGCCTCCCAAAAGAGCCTATCCGCCTCCTCCTCATCCTCGCCGGCCACCTCCATCTCCGCCGCCTTTCCGCCGCCGCAGAACTGATCAACTACTCCGTCCTCCATCTCGCCGCCATCCTCCTCCTCCACCACCTTTTCAACACATTCATCAATTATATCCGCACTGTTAAAATCATCTTCAGCAACATCAATCTCATCATGTATGGCAGCAGTATCAGATAACTGGCCGCAGCTGCAAGACTGTGCATCATCCTCCGCCGCCGCCGCCGCCGTGCCAATGAATCCGGCTTCGGAATCGCCACTGGCCTCAAATAACATGCAAGAAGATGCATCAAACAACACTCTTCCTCCCTCCATTGTTATCGAATGAGTAGATATAGACGCATAACAAAACAATCTCTCTCTCTCTCTCTCCCTCTCTCTTCTTCCTTCTGTGTAAATGTGAGAGAGAGAGAGAGAGAGTGGGGAAGAGAGAGAAGAGGAAATAGGGTAATCTATCTTGTTTGATACTGCTTGCTTAAGTATGGTGCGTTAAGAGGGAAATCTCTTAGGTAGTGTTTGGATTGAAGACTTTTGAAGAATGATATATAATGTATTTATAATAGTGAATATTGAATGCAGATAAACTGAAACCGAACAGAGCCTTAAATGGATTAGCGTTATGATACACGTTTCAGTTAATTTGAGGAGGAACATAGTGAACACACACAGTCATTGTCCGGTGGTATTTGGACCACAAACACCCCCTCCTTAATTACATCACCTTTCAATGCAACCACACTTTTTTCTTCTAGAAGCTATTGTGGGACCTCTCCAAACAATTTTCTCCGAGTAGTTTTTGTGTGAGACCGTCTCACGAATATTTTTTCGTGAGACGGGTCAACCCATAACCTACACATATCAATTCATATAGAAATCTATGGATATGGATTCAATTCATGGGTTTTAAGGATCCGTCTCACGGAAACTACTCGTGAGACTGTCTCACATGAGTTTTTGTGATTTTCTCCCCGAGTTTAAATCCCATTTGATATATCTCATTTTTTATTTTTTATTCGAATTGTGTTTATAATAAGAAATTATGTGATATTTTTATTTATAGGTAATATTCTATATATATTTTGAATCATAACATATGATATGTTTTGAATTAAGACTATAAGAAAAAAATGTATATTAAGTAGTATTTTTTATTTGTTTCAGATAATACTTTTATATTATAGCATACATGATCGGGTCAGGTTTCCTAAAGAACACGTTGATTCTAGGGCTCATTTTCTCTCGCGTTGCGTGCTCCTTTTCTCCCTCACATAACATAAACATGTAATATTTTTCTATCCATTAAATAATACTTTTGTATTATGTAGGCAAATATAATCCAAATGTATTATCTAATATAAAAAATATATTATCTAATAGACATAGATGTATTACACAATTTTTATGTCCAACCTAACCCGACCTATTTCACGAATTGGAGTCCGTGAAAGTATCACAAACAAGACAAGGTTCACTTCACTCTACAGTAATCACTCACTTGTACATATTTTCGAATTTGTGTGACAGCAATTTGATTAACATTATCCTTAAATAAATCAGTTCAGAGCTGGGTTACAATTACTTCCATCCTTGCTTTCAATATAAGCTATTGCCTATATATCCTTGCATATGGATGTCCAAATGGTTCCAACCACCGATTTCTCTTCTTTATTATTATTTTTAAATTTCTTTTAAGTATAAAGTTATATTATGTAAAAATTATTACACCTTGTATTGATCTTTTCATATGTAATAATTTGAGTTGTAAATGGTAAGTTTAAATTTAAAATATTGCACGTTTTATTCACACTGTAATTTTTAACTTGTATGTATAATTGTTGCAGCATGTAAATGTAAGTTTTAATATTAATTCATATCCAATTGTTAGACTTTAATAAAATTTTATTTATACATGTGATTTTACATTGCATTGATTACGTAAAAAAATAAAAATAAAATTTAGGGCTAGTTTCGTTTATAACATGAACTTTGAAAGTTAACACCATAAATGTTCAATTTATAATTCATAACAAATCGACACATAATTTGATTTTTTGGGCCCATATATATACTAATGTATGTCCCAATCATCATCCCAAATCAGATCCAATGTACCACATGACCATGTACCACGAGTATACCACATTTCAATTCAATACACTTGATGTATATCCCAATCATCATCCACCTGGTATGTTTACATTCTATTCAGTACCAACATGGATTTTTATTTTTAAAACATATTATCCCATTCGCATAACACCAATCCTTTTGGTGAAAATTTAAGGAAAGCTTCATTTTTTTTTTTTTTGTGAAACCAATGAAAGCTTTGGCTTAATTTTTTATATTAAAATTTAGATTTCTAAATCCCTAATAATATCATGGTTGCTAAATCCTTGGCAAAACATAATTCATAGATATCCTTGATTATGATTCGCACATGGATGGCAGAGATAATTATAATGATTGACAATAATTAGGAAATCTTCTTCTTCGATGGAATTAGGTTTTGATTAAAATGGGTGGCAGAGACAATTTCTTGATTATAATACCAATTTCAAATCCTTGTTCCATGGTTGGCCGAGATAATTGAGGAGGTGAACGTAGAGACACAGCAGCTGAAGAAGGTGGTGGATGCTGGTGGTGGTGGTGGTGGGGATAGAGGGAGGCGGTGACCGGTGAGATTTTTTATTTTATTTTTCATTTTCTTTTTCCATTTGTCATTCATTTGATTAGCTTTCTTTTTAATTAACCAAATGATGACTTGGAGCCCATGTCAGGAATTGGACCCGTAAAGGTCGATCATATATCAATTCATTACCAAGTACAAATTGAGAGTTTATGGTGTTGTGTTTGGAGTTTTTATTGTAAGAGAAAATGAACCTTAAGTTCATTAATTAACCCTTTTAAATTAAGACATAGTTTCAAGCTATTTTTTTTTTAAAATGTCACCAACCCAAATTGTGACCGAAACCGTGTATTGATATTCACCACCTATAAGAATATGTTTGTATTGGACTTAGGAGGGTTCTGTGATTATGAGTTTTGAAAATCTTATGTTTCTTTTGAAATTCTGTAAATGTATAGATGTCATTTTCATATTGGAAATTGTAAAGAAAATGTTTTTCTGTTGAATTTGTAGAAAAAGGAAAAAAAAAAAAGGGGAGACATTTTAAGATTTAAAAAATTCTTGTCCAAACATTAATCGAATCAAACCAACCATCCAAAATTCAAATGAAGCAAGTCCAGTCCAAACATGTTTATATTCTTGTGTAAGTTTTTCGAGATTTAAACAGTTTTAAAGCATGAAATCAAGAAAGTTAGAAAAGACTCACAATTCCAATATTTGGGACTCCTTTGGCGGCCTCAACTCAATTGGAGGTCATATCTCAAATAATGTGTCAACACATACTTAAAATTGAAATATGAGATGGTGTGTGGGTTAATTGCCAAAGATTCACATCTACGAAATAGCAAGACCCATGTAAATAGGATTGTCATTAATACATTGCAAACTTAATTCAATTTTAGAAAGCAAACTTAATTCAATTTAGAAAGCAAACTTAATTCAATTTTAGAAAGCAAGGCATTGACAGGTCAAACTTACTCAGTGGAATGGTATGGGTACTCTTGATGACCTAGAATGCAAAAGGAAACTCAAAATCTAAAGATAAGAAAAACATTAAAAAAAGAGAAAGAAAGGAAGTGCGTACTGAATTCGTGTGGGTTTGATGGAATGAGGTAAGGGAGGCAATCTGAGGACGGCTTCCTCTGTCTCAATCGGGTCGGATCTCAATATCTAGGGTAGGGTAGAAATTAATTAAAAACCCTATAATAACAAAGGTTTTTAGAGAAGTGATTCTTACAGGGTCTTGAAGCAGAGGTTTGCTGTCGTCTTTGGCCGGTCGGAAATAGGGTTTCTCTCTTTCTTCCCTCTTCGCCGGAGTTTCCGTATCCGATGCCTTCTTCATCTTTCGATATTCTTAGCTTCAAATGCCCTAAATATCTAATTTCTCCACTCCACACTCCACTTTATTAAATACTGAGCAACATAAATAAATGGAAAAAAGGCCCAGCTGGCTTAGTAAAATAATAATCCAAATAAAAAATGTATTCTCATACTTCTATTTACATTTAAAATTTGATTTAGTGAGCTGAAAAACAACCAAAGAGTGGACCCAGATATTTTCTAAATAAAAAGTACAAAGACTTGAGTCAACTTAAAAGTTAGAATTACAAAAATACGTTTTCCATCTCCATAAATAAATAGACACAGAAATGAATAAAGAATAATCACAAACACACTTGTATCCATTCATTCCATTCACTAACGTTTTTCACCTTCACCATATGCAATAAACATGATCTCTCTCATCTCCAAGTTAACAAGGCTTTCTTGGCTTATTCTTATTGTCTCTTTTAAGTTGAACCTTCAAGTTTTTACCAGCTAACAAAAACCCGTCCATAATGTGGATTGCAGCTTGTGCTGTTGTTGGTGAATCATAACTAACGAATCCTGCAGAAACCACTCGTTAGAAGAGAAACGCATGCATCACCATATCGATAGAGACAACTAGATTTTGTACCAAAACACTTGCTCATCCCAGTTTCTTTGTCTACAAAAACCTTTGCGCTCAATACCCGTCCAAAACGCCAAAACAATTTTGCAAGATCTTCATCACCATATTCTTGGGGGATGTGGAAAATAAATAAATTAGCTCCCAGTGGACCTGCTATCCATGAAAACTGATCGTGCATAAGATATTGCAAAACTGCGCACGCGCACACACACTAATTGAAGAAAGATGGTGGATTAAACAAACATTCAACAACCTTCAATTTGACTCCTTGAACTTGTGCTGACACTCAAAGATGCTACAGGTTGGCTATTTGCAGTAGAAGGCGATAGAGAACTGGAGGAAATCCTCAGTTGCTGATTGCTTGTGATTCCTTCCAGATGTGTTGCTGGATATTGAACCCCAGGCACAGCTGGATAAGCAGATTGTACATAACTTGCAGGTCGCACTGCATAATTTTTAGGTGCAAATTTAGATGAAAGATGGGGTGTAGCTCCACGTACAGTACTTCCTTGTTTTAAAGGTGGTACCACACTGGGGAAAGCACGTTGATTCTGCAATTGAAGAGCATGATAATGCATGAGTCTGTAAGTCCCTGGTGTCTACAAACGCAAGTAGGAATTGATATAAATGTATGTACCTTCAGCATCAAATATCATTACAAAAGGATAAAAGAAAAAATGCAATTTACAGAGTAATGATTTCAAATAGAAATTCTTCTCAGTGTAAAATACAAACCTGATAATTGTATGCATTAAATGTAGGAATGTAACCCATTGGTAGAGCACCATATAGCAATGGATGCAGCCTGGAGTTGGCAGTTTGCACATTCAATGTTTGCAAGAGAGCTTTTTGAATCTTCCGAGCCAGTCTTTCCTTTTCTGTATCAGCCCATTTAACCACTAAAGGAATAGTAGATCCCTATCAAGGTATGGTAGCCAATAAGATTAAAATTTCAGCAATGCAATTGGCTTCTAATACTTTATGGCATATGAGACATTTTATTGAAAATGACAGGAGATATATTCCTAACTTGACATGATAGGAGACAATTCAGTTTCATTTGAAAAGTTGAAATCATACCAAGAAATAGTCTAAAGAAAACCAATAAATCCAAAGCAGTCACCAAGTTATTAGCACACATTAAATTACCAGAAGTGGATTCTTAAGTTTCCAGCATTTTCTGGAGAATAACAAGATAAAGTTGACATAAAAATAGAGTCCAAACTTGGGATGAATAAATTCCAAGAGAGCTTTAATTTCCTGGATTGAAGCCAATGTTCTGGGCAGATTAGGGTAACAACTATTGAATGTGAAGAGACATATATAAACTCAGATGTCCTAAATCACAAACTGAAGACTTGAGAAAAAACCGAAAGACATAAAGTCAACCATGAATTAGAGACACAGTATCACATAATATCAGGGTAATTCTCATTCATAACATCAATGTGCAATACTTGTACAAATTCAGAAACCACAAACATGTCAAAGCATGCAAAATACATCATAGAACAGGAAACCAGATTACAAGATTTGTTTTTTATTTTATTTTATTACTGGGGAGGTGGTAGGTGTTCGGGGGAGGCTGTTATTTACTATATGTAAATATAAGCTGCTAAACTGACACACACCTCCATCTTATGCTTTCCACAGAGGGCTTCTATAGCAGCAAGTGCTTGTTCTTTTTTCTCAAATTTTATAAAAGCAGAACCTACAAGAATAATGAGGCTTGTTTAATTAGAATTCTAGTGGATAAAATCAGGTCCCATTGGTTAAAATAAATATCATTCGGAAAAAAAAAAAAACAAAGGAAAAAAACCCAAGCCCAAGTGGACATAGAAAGAGAGATCATATGCCATTAACCTTTACTAGTTTCAGGGGAACCTCTGAGAATTTGCAAGTCTTTTATGGTTCCATACTCCGAGAATAGATCAAAGACCTCAGCATCAGAAACAGTTTTTGGAAGCATGCCAACAAACAATTTGTGCTCTGAAATTTTTGTTTAGAAATAATATGGAAACATAATTAAAAGAACAACCATTAATAAAATAAAACAGAACTATGAACAAGAAAAGTAAGATGAATGATCATATGTGAATATAAATAAAAGGTAGACAAAGAAAAGGGTTCAAGAGTGATGAATACACACCTAGCCTTTCCAGTTCTCCATCAGCATACTTAACTTGCAGTGGACAAGATGCCTGCATTGGCAAAGAGAACATATCATCTCTATACCAACATGTGAAAGAACATCATAACAAAAAATAAAGCAGGAATCTAAAGAGGTTGAGCTTTCCACATGTTATTACTATTCGAACTTTGAGGTATAACATAGTAATATGTGCCAATCCTACAGCTTCATATGAAATTCCCTCACAGTAGTTTAGTCTAGAGCAAATACAGATAACTAGCTGAACCATATGACTAATTGAATAATGAATTAAAGATACCCTCCACCCTCATCCAAAAAAAAAAAAAAGCGTGACACTTGATTACAGAACTTAGTGACTAACCAAAATCTTAAAAAATTTCACATACAATCCAAAATTTAATCAAAGAGTAAATATTAAAAAGGAAAACATGTCGATTGAAACTTCTCTGATTTTCCTTAATTTTTTCTTAAGAAAAAACTGTGCCATTTATCATTGTTCTTAATAGTTAATTTTTTAGCACTCACAGCAACTCATAGAAAGAAAATCATATGTGAACCACATTATATGGGATTAATTAATCTCAAAAAATTCCCTTACCTGAATGTACACAGACACTGTTGATCATAACTCATGAGCATACACACAGAAGGAAACAGAACAAAAAAAAGGCATAAGAAGCATCTCATATTGTTGAATTCCAAAATACCTTAACACTTTATAAGCACTCACTGAGTCACTGTTCCACATAATTAAACAACTATATCTCAACCCCATAGTCTTGAATATAGTACCATAGTCTGAAATATATTCAATATCACTTAAGCACCCAGGAGAAACTTGAACACTAATTACATACAAAGAACAACAGAAGGAAGGAGAAAAAAAACGGTGCATTATTTACTGCAATTACTATTATGACCTGTTTCCTTCAACAAGAACAGGATTAAGACCAAACTAGCCAGAAAAAATAAGAAATCAACATGTCAAAGGAATGTGAAACTAGCGGCACTGCATGCATCCTTTTTTATGTCAAACAACGGTGCTTCTTCCTAGAGTATGAGTTTGTCTACATTAACCTATATGTAGAATCAGATAACTTTCTCACATGCTTAAGTAAGCAATCAAATCAGAAAAAGGAACATCTTCAACTAAATTACTTGGTAGCACAACTATTGAAAGAGCACTTACTGCCTCCCTAAGAGGATGTCTAGATTGAACTTGGCCCATCCACATTTTGGATGGATTCAGTCTAATCCATGTTCGGACAATGATTGATAAAATCCTAGAATCCTACTTACTTTTTCTACAATTTTCCAAAAAAGGAAAGAAAAAAAAAAAAAAAGAACATCTATTTTTTCCACTTTTTATACAAATCCAATAAACATCTACATCTTCTAAAATTCTCAATATAAAAATGACATGCTAACCAATAGTCCAACCCTACAAAATCCCAGAACAAACACGAGTTTTCAAATTCATACTCTTAGAATCCTCTTAAATCCTAAATTCAAACCTGCAATATATACCTTAGGTTAGTGATATAAGAATATCCCAGTTATAAAAACCCGACCATTTAAATTGACATATTCATGCAGGGGAAAGTTGTTTTCTGATCAGATATTCATTTTTTCCCTGTATTTTACCAACATCAAACCAAGCTGGCAACACTTCAACTCTAAAATCAAACACATTGCCTAACTAATGAAGCAAACAAGTTCATAAAAGACAATTGTACTAACCCCAGGCAGCGTCTTCTTGTTATGACACGCATTTACTGCCTTGTCTGCTTCCTCTTTGGACGGACATATTACAAAACAACAGCCTAAAAAACCGAAGAAGCAGAGCGTCACTCAAATTAGGGATTTCAGACTCAAAACTTCAAATATTCACTCCAGAAAATCCTCCAAACAATAACATCACGATCAAAGAAATCAATATTTAAAACTATCATGCAATGACGTTCAAAATAAAACCTCGTGAAACACCGGTGGATTTGTCTTTGATTAATCTGACTTCATCGACAAGCGCAAATTCGTTGAACATTGCTTGAAGCTGCAACTCATTCATGTGCTTCGGCACTTGGCCTACGAACAGCTTCACGCTCTCTCCTTCCGCCATTACTGTAAAAGTAGTGCCTCTTTCAATAATTGCTTCACCTCTGTCTCCTCCGATAATCTTCAGCAGCTTGACGAAATGCTTAATGATGATCTGCTATGATTTTCCGGCGAGAGGTTTTTCTTCCTGTTTTGAGCCGAGTCTTCGCTCCCAATGAAGGAAGTTGGGAATTTTCTAGGTGGAAAAGCTGGGATGTTCTCTGAAATTATTGTTAATTAATTGCAGAAATATCCTTGTATGCCCAAATATTTACATGATCTGCCACTCTTTTTTTCTTTGTTCAATTATCATTACATTTTTCCTTTTTTGAGTTAATCTTCATTACATTATTATTTTCCTTTTTGAGTTAATCTTCATTACATTTGTTCCCTTTTGAGTTAATCTTGTAGGTGATTACTCAATAAATATTCGTCAAATCATGCGACGGCTGGATTTGATCATTGAATATTCATCAAATCGTTGATTGGATCAATGCGAGATCATCATATGTTATGTGAGATAATATTTGTACATGTATTATTAAATATTTTATATATTATTAAATAATTTACCTCAAGTTTATGTTTAGTTTGAGTAATTGTAATTTGACAAATAATAATTTATTCTAATAATCAAATACTTTTGTATGTGTATGTGTATGTGATATTTTATATATAAAAATAATGACTCAACATGAATTATTTGAGAATTTGTAATCTAGCGAATAATGCTTTTCTTAGTGTAATGTAGTATTTTTATGTGTATCATGTTATACTTTAATAATTTCGACAAGTAATAATATGTAATGCATTTGTATGTATCAGATCATACTTTTATATATATAATAATGTAATACTTGTGAAAAAAATATAATTTTGACAAGTAATTATTTACAGTACATAATACAAAAATATTATCTGATATACAAAAATATATTATTTGACACACTAAAATATTACATGTTACAAATCAACACACATCACCGTGCATTGACCCGACCTGACATTATCAACAAGATATTGTCTCGGCCTTTATCTATCATTTCTATAATTTAGTCAGATAATTTTACAAACTTACAATTTTTTAGTTTGATTATATCAAATTTCTTTTAACTAATGAATGATAATTGTATGTTACGAATGTAAATTTTACAAATATTAAATTAAAAAAACTAAAACAAATGGTACTAATGTACTATGAAAACAAGGGCATATTGGTAGATAACTGTAGGAAAGGAGGGTTAATGGTATGAATGACAGACTGTCCCGCCAAGCTTTGTGAGAGAAATTACAAAAATTGCATTTGTTCCCATACCAATACGGATGACTGTATTTTGTCCTACTACAATTTCTCTATTTAGGGAATTAATAAACTTTGTTTTTTTTTTTTTTAATATTCTTGGTCATTTGACTTTGCTTTCTATATATGTTTGTTGTACCTTGATTTTTACTATTGTTTTTTTCAATGAACCCAAAAAAAAAAAAAAAATGAAAATATAGAAATTTTAATGAATAAAACACAAATAAATAAAAGTTATTTCATATATCACTCTCATATATCGATGGAGTACGGATTGTTTAGAAGAAAAAAGAACAACCAATTTATACGTGACAAAATAAAGATAATAGATAGGGTATATTAAGAATGAAAGCTAGTATAAACATAATAAATATATGAAAAATAAATACATCAATATATTATCGTTGCTTTCTTTATTTTTTAAATAAGTGTTATTGTCAATAACCTAAGAGCAAATTATTGATTCAAAATGGATATGTTTTATTGTTCAAATAAACATGAACATGTAAATAAATACTTACAAATATTGAATTGCCAGATTTTGGTGATCAAACAAAATAAAATCTTCCTTTTTTTTTTTTTGAGATAAAATAAAATCTTCCTTGAAAAGAAAAAAAAAAAAAGATAAATCATAGATTTTTAGTGGCAAAGCACGACTTACCGGCAGGCTGGATGGCATCTCACTTAAGTCAACATTAAGAATTGCATTATATAGTGTAGATGCCAATTTTTAATTTATTTGTGGTAACTTGATATTTTATATAGTGTTTGATTTCAATATTGTTGTTACCATTTACAATATTGTTATTATTATCATTTCAGTATTATTAATGTTAATTATTATTCATGAGTAGTTAATTTTTAAATGATCATTTACATGAAGTGTACGAATTTATTTCTTAAAGCACATTTTTAGTGACTATACCTTTTTTTAAGGAGTTATTACATTTTTAGTCTTCAAATTATGTATATTATGTCCTTATATTATTACAAACTTTTGCTAGAAAAGAATCATAAAATCATTAATAAAATGTTAAGATATTATTCCACAGATAACATCTTAATTATTATATTCTTCAAATTATTATTACTTGCTTAATATGTATTTCATTTTTATATTATTAATCTCTGTAAAAATATTTACTTTCACGGGGATTATACAAATATGTTTCTACATGGAAAAATAAAATATTAATTTCTTTTTAATAGAGCCGACCCGTTTAGATTTGATTCGGGTCCCAACACTTGCAGATTCGAACGACGACCCGATCCGAAAACTTTTTGGTGGTGTTTCGAATAAACGTGTTTCATGTAATGATGACGTAAACAATAAAAGCGTGTAGATATAATCACTACACAGTCGCTATAAATCAGCTCTACACTAAAAAAACGCTCTAATTCTTTGCTCTAGGGTTTTCTGCTGCTCCGATTGTTCCGATCTGCGAAGAATTTATAAATTGATTAGGATTCTTACGAATTGGATCTAGTTAGCTCAAAATTCCGCAATGCCCAGGTAACTTTTACTTAGAATTAGTTTTATTTGTTTTCTTTGATTGAATGAGCTTAATTATTTGAAGATTTTGGTTCTCTAAATCTGAATTTTGTTTTTCAGGTATTACTGTGATTATTGCGACACTTACCTGACGCATGATTCGGTGAGTCATTCTCTTGAGATTTTAGTTGCTGGTTGTTCTTGACTTTTGTTCTTGATTTTAGTCAGTTAGTTCTGTTATTGTATTCATTAGCTGGTAAGGATAAAAGAAAAGGGATTAAAAATTGGATGTTCTATTGATGAACGTGGAGAATCTGATTTCCTTGCATTTCCCGCTTTGGAGTTGGTTTTTGAATCAAGACATGGCGTGTTCTCAATTTGTTCATTTCTTGATCGTTAGGATTATCGAATGATATATCCATTTATACTTGAGTTTGTGATACTTGAGTTTGTGATATTTGAGTTCTGATGTTGAGATTGTTGGGTGTTTCTTCAGCCTTCTGTGAGAAAACAACATAATGCAGGATACAAACACAAGGTATTCCCCCAGCTCTGTTCTTCATGTCTTCGTTTCTTTCTTCAGGATACTATTATTGGATTGTATGAATTATGGTACTCTATGCAGGCGAATGTACGGAATTATTACCAACAATATGAGGCACAATTAAACCAGAGTTTGATAGACCAAAAAGTCAAGGAACATCTGGGGGCATTTAGACCCCCTGTTGCTTCTTATGCAAGGCCTGGTATGCCTGTTCTACCTACGCCAATGCCAGGACAGTTTCCTCCTGGTATGCCTTTTAGACCTCCAGTTTTCCCAAGACCAATGCCCGGAGCTCCAGGTATGTCTAAATTTTAGTAATTTGCTATCGTTATTTCAGTTTTCGTTTTATTTATATAATATGCCACTCTTATGTACAATGGCACCACTATGCTTCAGATCATCAATGTCATGAGATTCCGTGCTTTGTATCTCTCGTTTATGTAGTAGTATTGATATTGAAAATAAAACCAAGCTATTTGATACTAGTTTCCATATCGTTTACAAAAAGCTTATTTGAGCTTGGTTTGATAAACATATCAAACCAGGTTGAATAAAGTTCAGCCGGAGTTTTGAGCTCAATAAGTAAAGGTAATATAAATAGTGTATAAATATCAAAAGATCAAACTACTCAAGCTTAACTCATGTTCGGCTCGTTCAAGGTCTATATGTTTTTGGTAATGAAAGAAGCCCACACAAATCTTAAAGCTTGATGACAATTAAAACAAGTTTGAACTACAATGTGTTATGCCTGGTTCGATTCATTTACAGCTCTACGGAGTATCTTAGCACTCATTTTCATGATTAGAGTTTCCTAGTTCTAGAAGACTTAGATGTCCCTTTTACTCTTGGGCACCAGCTTCATCTTGTCTTAAGTTGTTGGAGAGAAGAATCATTTAACATGTAATATCTTCAACAAGTCCCACTCAAGCAGTCAAATTATATTTCCATTGTAACTAACTAGTTGATCTAAAAGCTTTGATGTTGAGTCGAGAATAATTGAATATTAATATCTTTACAGATCTTGTTTAATTTCTCCTTCTTACTGTTAACAGGTTACTCACCTGTTCCAATGCCGCCACAGATGGTACCTCCTCCAGGTGCTCCTCCTGTTCCAGGTCAAATGAATGGTCTCCAAAGACCTGTGGCAGCTCCTCTTCCTCCTCCTCCATTGATTCCGGGAAGTTCTGGCATCCCCACGAGCAGTGGCCCACCAATGTTTCTACCTCCTCCACCATATCAAGGGAGCATTTCTATGCCTACAAGTGCTGGGAGTGATGGTTCTAGTGCTAATGCTCAAGTTTCGGAGGCAAACCAGTAGTCTTTATCTCTTCTGTATTCTTTTCGGTATATTATGAGATGTTTAGGGATGACAATGATGAGAACTTGTACAAAGAATTTTCGATCTGTAGAGCAAGATCGCTTTGAAATTTTTTAGCAAAGCCTTAGCATTGTTTGTAATGTCTTGTAGAAAGTCAAATCAGACCACTTGTTTCAATCAAAATGTCTTGCTCAAAGGCTGTCAATTTTGATGAACTAATACAGTGATAGTAAATGATCCAATCTCGTTTCCTTTTTTTTTTTTTTTTGTTCATTCATCAAGAATATCGAACGTGAATAAGCCAATGTTGTAAATATTCCTAAATGTACAACTCTATGAAGAAGATGGTGAAAATATTAGATTAGAAATTAAATGAATTATGGATGCGAAGGGCATTTGGTCTAGTGGTATGATTCTCGCTTAGGGTGCGAGAGGTCCCGAGTTCAATTCTCGGAATGCCCCTGCATTTTTTTGTATATATACATAGCCTTTTCCTTTTGATTTTATTTCCAATTTTCGATACTGAAGAATTAGGAAGAAAAAAGATGGTCCAACTTACTCCAGTAATTAATCTGTTCAAAAATCAATAACACACATGACATGACATGATAAAATAAGGACAACATTATAGAAAGTTTCAACAATAACCAACCAACTATTATGTAGATCAAGTGCAGTATGTATGTATCCATCCCTTAATTGAAAATAGAAATATGTATCCACAAAAAAAGAGATGTTAATAGCTGCTGGCGTGCCAATGTCCGTCCACGTTGTTCAATCAAATCTTGTTAAGTTGGTCTCCCAAACAATCTCTCAACCATCTCCCCTTCCACAAATAGTAATCTCTCCCCCACCAATTTGCACCTCGTAATCATCTTCTTCTAAGATTTTCCTATACTTTCAGAAGAGGAAGGAGGGGAATTAATGAATCAATTGTAAAGGTGTTTGCGGGGATTGAATGAGGGAATGTTTATCCATAATTTTCAATGATGCAACATCTCATAGTTTTTGAAATCTTCATCTGAGATAATAATAAAAAAAGGAGGACTTGGCCAGATTGAGATTCTTTGATGGGCCAATACTTCCATGGGGTGCATACTTCCATGGAAATTCATTCCTTTCCTTTTTTATGTAGGTGTAATGTGGACACATCCTTGGATTCTTCACATATTTTTCGTTTTCAGATTTTCTGTGCCTAAACATTTGCTCACATATTTTAGTGTCAATATATTTGTATTTTAGACATTGAATTAAAGTTGCACTGCAAATATAATAAATATTAAACTCACCCAAGCTCAGCTATGTTTCATCAGATACAACTTCTCAACAAGGGACCATGGATATAACATATAAACATCTTCAAGACATACTCACTTTTATTTTATGAAAATGTGGCGTATGTTAATTTACAAGAACATAAGAAACTAAAGAAGTGCAGGCTAAGAGGGTCATACTCTTGAGCAAAGCAGCTACTCCTCCAACATTCGTTGAACAATAAGATTCACAGCTGCATTTGCTGAGGAGAATGCTCCATGAAAGCTTTCTTGGTAGGATATGGATTCCAATTCCACAGCCATTTTCAACAAAATCTCTCCCAAATCGACCCTCTTTTCAACCAGTGATTTGTAGAAAGAATCTGCAGCAATTTTGCTTATTTCTATGTTAGTAGCCTCAGGACAGTACTCATCATCCAACCATTTGTGAAGTGTCACTCTTAGCCATTCTGACTCCTGAAAATAAGGCCGTGAGAATGACTCACAAATTGTCCTAATCAAAGCTGACTGCAGGAAGAGGAAGCATCTATACGTATTTGAAGTACTGGTCACATTGTACACATCTCTAACAAATCAATAAGTAGAACGAAACTACAGATGGTCATGTCATAAATCCAACTTGCCAACACCAGTTTCATTCTAATGACAAGTATCTCCATCTTATACATAACCATGTTTGTTGCATCGATCATACACATAAAGATAGATACAATAATCGACTTCACCTGCAGCAAAGTACCCAAAGCTTCCAACTCCAAATGTTCACAATTGGTATAGAAATACAAGTTCTTCACCACATATTTGAAGCAAACATTATGTGTCAATGTAAAAAGAAAAGAAAGAAGACCAGAAAGATCACACGAGATTGATGAAAGTGTAGAATCATCAGCAGAAATTCAATGATGATGCTAGATCATGAAGTTGGATCATTAGCAACATCACAGCTTATACATCACCTATCTTACTCTAATTGCTACAGAATATTAGTGCAGCAAACGGCCATAGAAATGTAATAATCAAAATTGTTGACAGTTTATCATCTCATAATCAGTTATGAACACCATAAAGCATTACAATGACTATGTGGTGCCCAAATTCGAACCCTAACAAGCGAATGCATCAAACAAACATGGTGCAATCTTCCAATTCAGTAAAGAATTAGGAAAATTATGAAATGAATTACCTCTGCGGCTTTAGAAGGCTCCAACCAGTGGTTCGGAACCCTGAGCGCTTGAAGGGAACTCTGCTGTTCTTCACCGCCATCTCCCTGAGAACTTGAATCAGAAATTCTTGTGCCAAGTTTGGGATATCTAGCGCCTGTTTTCTGCTGAAAATTAGTGCCTGCCAGTTCAATCTTTGCAAATTTATGCATTCGGTTGATGATTGGATTAGCAAATGTTGGGATATTGAAAATGAAAGATCCCATTTTTCCGGACCCTAAATTGAATCAGATCTCCTTGGTTTCTTAATGGCGGGAAATCTGAGAGGTTGAGAAGTCAGTTTAGCGGCCTTCGGAATTGGAGCGTCGGGATAAGAAAGGATAATATCGAGCGGGAACGACGCCGTTTAGCACGTAAACTCTTTTACATTTGGCAAGAGTAAAAAACCCAACCGATCGCCGCCACGGTCACTCCGTTTGGCAGTACCGATCGCCGCCTCACTCTTCCTACGGCGGCGCCACCTCCAACCGCCGCCTTGTACGTGATGCAGGCCTCGCGCATAAAAATCATCCGATGATCTGAATGAGAATCTGGTGAGGGGAAAATTATAAGAAACAAATCCCTAAAATCACTGATGTATTGTGGAGGTACCAACGATAACTCAATTGCAGTGTTTAAAAATTTGATTGAACATAATATTTCTAGTGATAATCAATACTCATGATATCTGTGGTGCAATTTGTGATCTTATCACACACCTAACTTCATTGTCATTGTTATTCCCAATTCTACCATGACTGCTTCTTCTATCCATAATTCTTGGACTATGAATTGTTTTTTGATAGTTTATCACGTTATGTTGCCTGATTTTCTTATTTCATCCTCCAGCTATTACATAATAATATCCTAGATTGCCCAGAAGAGAGAGAGAGAGAGAGAGTAAACTGAGCTGTATTGAGACAAGAATATGAGGGACTTGTGAATGGCCAGCAAACAGCCATTCAAGAAAAAGACAGCACTAACAAACTCACATTCATTGTTTTTTCACTCCATTCATTCATCACTCACTTCACCTCAATTATACCTCATCTCTCTATTATTCATAAACACACACATCCTCAATATGATTTTGGTTTTTACTACATTTGTAGAGTAATTGGATATCATTTTACTACAAAAGCTTGCTTTTTTAGAGTACCATAACCGTTGGTAACTAACTGTGTGAAGATTTTATATTGGTGAAAAACAGCTAAAAGATAAGACCCAAAAAAACTTGGGGGCCCTGTCTTGGGATGCCCTAGTCCCTTCCTACTCCAAATATAACATCCATTCATGCCTAAAAACTTGTGCATTTATTTCAGTACCCTCTGCTAAAAAAGTTGTGCTCAGTGGAGTCATTAATGGCTTACTCCACAATTCCATTCTTGATTCTTCTTACATCCATGTTTATAACAATCTCATCACCACCATCCTTGGCTTCAGACAGCAACTTGTCTGCCTCAGCCATTTCTGCAGCCCCTGCATTGTTGCCTGATTCTCCTTCATCTTCACCACCAGCATTCTCACCTGATATTACTCCTCTCTTTCCATCCTCTGCTGCTCCTCAGCTTTCTCCAACTAAATCAGTACTCCCCATTATTCCCTCGAGTCCTAGCCCTCCAAATCCTGATGATAATACTGCTGTGGCTCTGGGCCCCGATGTGGCATTTGCACCCGATTCTTCTTCACTTCAGTTGAAAGTCGGAGGATTCTTGAGTTCAATGATGGTTTCTTCTTTGCTTGCATTTGGTTTGTTGTGAGTGTTGTCTCTGTTGATGAGGTAATGATGGATTTAGTTTCTTCATTGCTTTGAATTATTGCCATTGTCATTATTGAGTTATGATATTGTGTAGATTGTGAATCATTTTATTCTATTCATGTTTAGTATAGATGTATACATAAGTTTAGGAAGTAGATAATTGGGGATGGCATTGTTATGAATTATGATGGTACAATAATGGCCTGCAAATATTACATATTGTGTTTCACTCGCATTTTTATTTCACCGTTACATGTCAAAATTACATTATAATTTCTAGATAACTACAATATTGGTATAATTACTCAGTTCATATTCTCTATTACATATTGTGTTTCAATCATGTGTTTGGTTTCGTCACTACACAACCTGTGGTATAGTTTCACTTCATCACTCCGCATGTGGCAAATACGAGTTGAAGGAAATAGGATCTCGTATAATAATTATGACCTTTTAAAGGATATTCACAAGTATTACCAATGAGCTATAAGATGTTCCTATGATTAAAAAAAGAACCATTGAACAACCACCCAATGAAATGGCCTTTCAGCTTGTTGATCTCTAGGGGGGCCTTCCTTTTCCAGATCTTGTCAGAAACACACTTCTCCAGCTTCATGTTCTCCTCCCTCAGCAAATCCATGGCTAAACTTAGTTGTCTAATAACATCTCTTTTCTCTTCATCTTTCTGCATCAGTTGCTCGTCTTGAACCTTGTTTTCTTTTTTAAGTCTCTCCAGTTCTCCCCTCAGCCTCATGAATTCCTCGTCACCTGAATCACTCAACGTGTTTTCCAGATTCAACATGATCTTCCATTGTTTCCTCTGGATCACCTCAGATCCATTGAATTCCTCTGGTCCATAGGCCTCGGGATAGCTATCATATGCTTCATCATTTAAGCTCAATGACTTCCCTAGTCGATGTTTAGTGAACGATAGTGGAGACGACCATGTTCTCAGGAGTTTGTTTCCTGTTTCAGATCTGAGCTGATCATAACGCTCAGCTAAGAAACAATGTGTTCGATAGAAATCTTCAACCATGCCTATGAGCTCAGGTCTCTTCTTGTAATACATTTCTGCACGCTGTGCAAACGAATCTGCTTCTTCCTCAATGAGCCTCAGCATTGTTTTTTGTTTTCTCATCCAGTTCTGCCAAGAATTCCAGCAAAAAGATTTTTTGTTAATTTTGGATCTAACCCGAATTTAGGAGTAGAAGTTACAAGACCCAGATGTTCATTAGCAGGATTTGAATTCAATAGAAGGATATCAGATCAGAGGCCAATATCAGCACATGCTATAGGATATGATTTGTCCACTGATTCATAATGTGAGTGGATTCTTCCACATCCACTTCAATCCAGTGCTCTCGTTTTTTGAACTATCCAGAGACATTCAAACATGTTGTGGCCCACAAACTGTACTATGATTACTGTGTGCTAATCCAACACTTGACTAAATTCTGCTGAAAGTAAGCATAGAGCACATGCTAGATGTTTCCATTTCAAGAATCTATCATCAGAAAGTTCAAACATATAAATTCACCTAATCTTTAGCTATATATATATATATATATAAAGAATGGTGGACCTAAAATAGGCTCACATCTTGGTCCCCAGTATTGTGCCCCAATAGACTCCCAATCCTAACACGCTCCTGTACCTCAATCTAATGCTCGTAGGAATTCGAAAGATATATCAGTGAGCATGATATCAAACATTTATGTTCAAGATCTGGATGTATTGATACAAGTAACTTCATTCCAAGTTATATAGATCTACCAAATTGATGCAAGTGAAGGAGAGGTAAGTGAGTGTCACCTGCTAGAGTTGATTGAAGCCAAGGGGATCGATTCCAATGATTGTTTCTGTTATTATCAAACCACCAAAAGTGTGATGAAACCTTATTATCTTTAGTCTCCACCATTGTTACTTCTTTACCTCACAACACAAACAGCCCAAACAAGACAAGAACTTGGTTTGTGTTTTTTATCTGTGCAAGCGAAGCCACATAGGTGAAACCAAATTCGAATGCTGCTTAAAGTTCTACATACTAGATAAAAGATAATTGATTGCTCATCTAATTGTGTTTACTTGAGTTGAGAGCATTGGGAGTTTTAGTTAGATAGAACTCACCTTAAATAATAAGGTGGATAAATTCACCTGGATTGATGACCATCCTATTTGTCCTCACACACCTTTCCTCTCTCTCTCTCTCTCTCTCTCTCTCTCTCTCTCTCTCTCTCTCTCTCAAATTGAAAAAAAAAAAAAAATTAGTATGTGAAGATGTGACTCTTGTGACAAGAGTCTTGTCAAGTTGAGGACTAATCCTAAATTTTGAACTCTCGGCCACTAAAATATTTGTTGAGAATTGACTATTCTACCCACACTTACCTATGAAGTTTACATGCTTCCCTCAGATTGATAAAAGGGTAGATCGGTCAAGAGAGCTTTTCCAAAATCTTGTCTGTCTTCTTTTCCCTCGCCCCAAATTTAAAAAACAGTGCATCCAATTACGAAATGTCTACAAAAAATCATATTCTTTGCTAGGAAGTTTTTTTATGTATAAATTTATAATACAGTGCGTAAACTAATAACCAGTATGAAACTCAGACAACCTTATTGTGTTGGAAAATGATGTTCTTTTTCAGTTATATTTATGCAGAATCTAATGAATGAAATTACTCAAAATAACTAAATATAAATTAAACAAAGAGAATCACTTCTTTCAAATTTATACCAACACTGCCAGAAAACTAAAATCCTCTTATTGAAATACTAATTAGCTCAGAGATGTAGGTGGAAAAAAATCCATCAAATTTATTTACAAACTCGGGCTAAATTTATACTAGCACTCTCATGATCAAACCAACAGCTATCTTAACAAAAAAACTTGAACTGGACCTAAGTAAATATATTATATGCAAGCAAATAAGTTTCATAGGTAAATTGTGAAGTAGTAGGTATAGACAAAGTGAGCCGAAAATCCTGCAGTTATTCATCACACCAAATCAGTGTTTGTGACATCCTTTCCTTCTGAGTTTCGATCAAATCCCCTGCCTCCAAAGACAGGGCGCATAAATGCATCATCGAAATTTCTCCAGTAATAGTGCACCGTGTTGGCTGGAGCGCTTAGAAGCATCTTTAAACTAGATGGCCGTGGAATGTCGCTTCCACTGTTTGTTCCATTGAGTTCTGATCCTTCCCCGAAGCCAAGAAGAGGTTGTGTCATAGAGTTTGGACTTAAAGGTTCAGCAGGACTATCATTGTTACGGTTATTCGATTCAGAAAACAGAAACCTGATAAGATGTTTCGTCAACGACCCAAATACCTAAAAGAACATCAGAAAACATGAGAATAGATGGCAGTGAGCAAGAATGCATCTTATCTATAAGCCAAAAATGAAAGAGAACAAAGGGACAAAGGGTTTTTTGGCAAAACAATTCTACCAATTTTAGGTATGTAAAATAGCGATGCAACCACTTGTTAGAAAATGATAAATGTCATTTTGACATATACCATTTCTGTAAATGAAAAGGTTGCCTTCGCTCAACAAGTCCCAAGACCTGCATACACAGGAAAGGAATAGCTGGTTTTGTTGAGCTTCACATGCTTCAAGTGGATTTCTCGATGGTCATGGGACAGATGAAGAGAAGATATAACTTGTCTTCTATAAAAATGGTATCTTTATATACCAAATGGTTATTCCTTTTCTAAAAAAGAAGTAGCTATATTCTACAACTCTACAGCCCAAATGGTTAAAAACCCATATTTTTGCTAAGGATGATAAATTTAGCAGATATTAGGCCATCTTTATGGATAGAGTATTATGGCTATTTCAAGCATTTACTCACTTGTAATTAACTAAATATTTGAAACACTTTCAGTGATGCCATACAGAGAATCAACTAAGTCAAATGAAGATAGTTAGATAAAAATTTCGGCGTTTAATGAAATTTTGAACTTTAATGTATTATTGACTGGAGAATTCATGTTCTTACCACTGTACTGAAAAGTACCACAGTGATGGTGCAGGTAATCATCATAGCATTCCCTGGCTGCTTAGTATGTCCAAATTTGGCAAACTGCACATGTTTGAAGAGTCAGGCTCTAGTGTTTAATATTTATCACCACGTGAGGCTTGTCACTACGAGGGCGTCTGCAAACTGAAGCTGACGGAAGCATAGGTTGTTTGGAAATTGAAAATGGAGTCAATGAAATAGTAAAAGAGTTGTTGAGATATCACCACATAATATTGATTGTAAGGTTTTGACAGGAAGTTCAGAAAGGTAAAAGACCCTACATAATTAAATTCAAGGATCTTTAAGGCAATTGCTGAATATGCGATATGATTTAATTAAGGCAGTTTAACTTCTCCCCAACCCCATAGCAGACCCCAGACATTGTACTTGGAAATCTCTCTTATCCTTTACCTGATTATAAGCCAGCGCCACAGAAACAGCACCTCGAATCAGACCAGACCACCAAATCGTAACCTGTATATTCATATTAGCACTTTTATTCTATTTATTCCTTGCCACAGAACAAAGAATTTTAAGCTCTTCAAAAGTTCACCTGATGCTTGAAATTGAGTTTGCTACTCGTAGATTTCTGAGCAAAGTTGAATAAAACAGACAGTGGGAAAACAAAAGATGCTCTCCCAAGCAAAACAAGGCCAAGCAGCCCAGCACTGGCTCCAACCGATCTTCCAGGGCTGCAAAAGTTGTGGAGCAGGATGCGAAACTCAATAATAATTAAAAATGTTTTTTCAGTATTTGAAGTAATATCAGAACATAGTTTACTTTCTCAGCAGTTTTTTGTAGATGTTAAATACCTGTCACTTGCATATTTCCATTTTTCAACATCCAATGCATCCATACCAACATAGAGAAAGATAAATATCTCAGCAATAAATGACATAGTTGCAAAAACATGCCTGCAGAAAAAACAAGATAATAAGAACGCTGTGAGAGAGGGAGAAAGAAGGTTTCCAGGAATAACTGCTTACTTAGTGGTAACTCTGGAATTATCTGTGACATTATGCCAGGTATAGTGGGACATAACAATTCCACAGAAGAAGACCGTAAGAATTCCACTCATCTCAAAGAGCTGCAACATGGGTGCAGTAAACAAGATTAATAGTCATAATTACTAAGTATGCTTTCAATGTGATGACAACAACACAAAATTCGGCGAAGAGGTCAAAGCAAAAGTACCTGTGCCGTTATATATGAAAGGTAAGCCATGAGAATCATTAAAGCAACCTCACGATCAGTTGAATGCCTGAAATTCAATTAGCTGTGATATTAAAAGGTATTTCCAAAACTTAACAGAGGGGACCACATACATATCTAATTGACTAACCCCTTTTAAGTTTCCTGAACAAATATGTAGAACACTATAAAAGCATTTGGATCCAAATCTACCACATGCTTTCCAGATACTAACTGGGCATGGTGTAAATATGTTTCTCCATCATGCATATCTCACTGAGTATTGATGTCATGCGTTGGGCATAGAATTAAACTCTAAGCTACAACTCCATATTTCCAACATATTTTGAAACTTGAGATATTTATCTGCGCAACACGCCATTGACAGATAGTGAAGATCCATGTATGAAGTAGAATTTGTTTATAGCCATATATAAAAGTAGAAGGTATAAGAGACCGACCACATAAGGTCATCATTATTTAACATACTTAAGAACTAACAGAAATAGCCAAAGAGGAAACAGAAGAGAGAGTTCAAGTGTTTTTTACATTAAGGCGTCTTTAGACCACCAGGCACCATGAACAAAGGCAATGATTTTGATGAAATTCATTCTTCACTATCCTATATTTAGTGTGGTGATTGCATAGATGGTTAATGAGAAATGGTGAAGCCACTAAGAGATTAACAGTATTATATATCAATTCAACCATTCCAGCCTACTTCCCCATTTCCTCATGGCTCCTTCCTGAGAATCACAGAAAGCGATGAACTACAGTACTAAAGAGAACTTAGCAATTTTGCCTAGTCATGCAAGTGCAGTTAATTTCATGTGGATCTAAAGATGATTAATGAGAATTATCGTATTGACTTAAGCTCAATTTGGAAATTAGTTTTTAATATTCAGGAACCCAAAATGTGTACATGGAACTGAATTGCATAATTGAAAGTTGAGACAGTTTGCTAGCATTACATACTTTCCCATGTACAGCCTTTTGATGATGTACGCACTAATCAATCCAGTCTGCAATTTGAAATTAAAAACCAAATGATTAAACAAGGCTAATGTGGTGGTTAAATATCCACGATAATTGTTGTGAAGAAAGTCCAAAACACAGTGATGTCTTAAAATACATGTCAGTGACTGCAAAGTTAATATTTATGTTATTCCAGCCAAACAACAAAAAGAAAATAGAAAGTGTGTGATAAAATCAACCATATCCAAATCAATTGGATGTCCACCAAGGTAGACATACACAATTATACATTCCTACATCATGCCTATCAGTTATGATAATGCAACCAAGTAAAGAGTTACTTGCAGAGGAAGAACTAAAGAGACAATGCAGAATTATGTTAAAAGATGCCACATGTGACCAGACTTCTGCTCATATGTGACATATCTAGTGGAAACTCACCAAAACACCTAGCAGAGTGCTGGTTATAAACAATGTAAAGAAATTGCCAAAGAACTTTAAGGCAAAGCTTGTATTGATAACTGAGAGGTCAAGTTTCTGAATTGCGTTAAACAGAACAACAGATGTGGCATCATTCACCACGCTTTCCCCAAAAACTAGACTGTGTAGTAAAGGCGTCTCGTCCTGACTAAGAACCTGCAAATTAGTCCAAAAAGTCAGTTATTAGTTCCTGGGCATGGCTTTTTCCTTGTCAGGTATGCAGTTCCCCTTCTTGAAGACAACCAAATAGAAATCCAAACCTGCAATGTGCATACAGAATCTGTAGCTGAAAAAATGGCTCCCATAGCTGCATAAATGATGTTTAATTATTGGTAAGCAATCTGACAAGAACATAACTTTAGGAGATGTATATTGTTCCGTAGAGAGACAAGCTGAAGTCTAACATTACAAGACGAATTTGTTTCAACCTTCAACAATGCATACCAACAACCAAGGGAAAACCAGTCATTCAATAAAAATTTAGACACAAATAATAGGAATGAACGAAAATAAAATCATGAAATTGCGTTTATAAAAGTTGACATAATTAAGGTAATGTATCAAAATATACCAAAAGGCATAAACACTAACCAGTAAACAAAACCATCAAGGACATATCAATAAGATACAATTGAACATTTGATCTTCTACAATGTTGGCAGCATAGTGGATAGATAAATATAGGAAAACAGATAGAGGTTTTTTGCACTATCATGGAAGTAAAACTAGTAAAAGAAGAGAAATATGGAGAATAAAATGACACAAGAATTGTGAAGAGGTTGAAGCACCTAGATAATCCTTAAGTTCCAAGTAGCCCATTCCCAAATTCTCGAATAGCAATTTTGCACCTGATATGGTCAAGGAGTAAGCAATATGCAAAGTCAAAGACCACGCAACAGATACAAAAACATGTATCTTGATTTCAAGTTTGATGTAATAGACAAATAGTAACCATATTTGAAAATATAAGCAGGCAACCTGTAATAGTACACTACTTTATTAATGAATAGAGCAGAATCAACTATTATAATTCATTGTGAACTGCCTAAAATAAATATTTCCATGGTGTGCCATTGCATAGTGAACTATGAGTCAGAGTATTTTTATGCGTTCAATTTTTTTGACTAAAATTAGTTTTATATTGATTTAGGCCAGATTAACACACACAATTGTTGATGATCTCATGAGTAAGCAGTTTATCCACAGTTTAATAGGATCTAGTCAGATCTTATTCCAAAATTTTCAAATGGAGACGGGAGACCTTACTACATTTTACAC
The DNA here is from genome assembly GCA_005771605.1 of Scutellaria baicalensis. Taxonomy (NCBI): domain Eukaryota; kingdom Viridiplantae; phylum Streptophyta; class Magnoliopsida; order Lamiales; family Lamiaceae; genus Scutellaria; species Scutellaria baicalensis. The sequence continues at coordinate 15,371,775 of CM016726.1, read as the reverse complement.
TCCTATAATATGATTGGAATGTAATGAAAATTTCTTTAATATTTTTTTCTACACATTAATTTACAGTAGAAGAATACCAAATGATATGATGCAGAAAGATATCAATGTGCCAACTGCACCAAATAACATAATAGTCATGAAGTTCCTGAAAAATTGCTTCTTCTTTACTTGGAACCTGATGACAACGTGAAAACAATACTATTATTAGATTTCAACTCTATACATATTAACATGAGTGAAACTGAAACATAGAGAACAGGCATAGTCAATAGGTTGAAAATTACAGTACTTTTGAAAAAAATCAGAATAGTAGTTTTTGCCAGAAAAGGCAACTAAATAGTAAATTCTAATATTTCACATGAACTGCCTAGGAATGAGAGTAAGATGGATTTTAATTACATATGTGGGAGATAATAAAAAAATTTGCAAGAGAATTTCATTTTATTTACAAGAATACCATGCAGTTAAAAGCATCAAATGGCTTGCTCCAAGACTTATGCTGCTTTTAGCTGTAAGTAGTTTTTTCTAAAACAAATGCAGTAGCAGTACTTGCAAACACTACATCATAACTTTTTCCAAGCCACAAACTAAAAGAGCACTTCAAAAAAGCATTGCCAAACACCCATTCAACATCTCAGTCAGTAAAAACATTTTCATTGTATGTGACCTACTGGATATGGCACCAGATGCAGAGTGAGAACAAAAGAGCTTACAAGAAAAAAGAAGGGAAATACCACATGAGATACTATTGACTAACCCAGCATTAAATATAATAGGTGGTAGAAGATATATAAAAAAGAGTTCTTCATTGAATTCCAAGATCCGTGAGCTCACGCCATTAGTAGCAAGCAATAAAATGACTCCAGTTACCAAACCCTGGAATCAATTACATAGTTAAACGAATGAGGGGGGTGGAGCTGATCATAAGCTTCATCAATATTCTCATAAAAATAACTTGGGGGTTAACTCACAATAAGAAGAGCAGTAACAGACTCATTAATCCATCGATTTTCTTCCAGAAGATGACCAAGCACAATGCAAATGCATAGGAGCACGACAAACAGCATCATGGATCGAACTGCTGCCTGATCGGCATTATCAGACAGCAAACCACCTAACCTCACCAACATAGAACCCCCACCGCCGTCCATAACGATCGATGATCGACTGACTATTCAAGATGAAGTGAAATTTCCACTTTTCTTTCTTATTTCTGTTTCATAAGAGGAGAACAGTTAATCCACCAAACCAAAAGTTCACATAACCAGAGAAATGAAACTTACGTAATCGACAACAATCCAACCAAAGCAAAACATGTATTTTAAACAATAAACACTCAAAAACTTCAACGGAGAAATTCCAAATGCGTTCCAATTAACCGATCAACCACCAAAAAGAAAAGTTTAGTATATGTCCGCTAATCGTTACCAAACCTCGAAATCCCATAAACCTTTTGAGGAATCACACTGCTATCAGTAATCAAAATCCAAAAAAGAAAAGGTAATTACCTGTTGAAATCGAATTCAGTGCGATATTAGGGCTTTCTTGGCGTAAATCTTTGGTTTTGATCTCTTTACAGAGAGTTGATGATTATAGAGTGTGGAGAACAAAAGACGCAGTTCAAGTAAAAGAACTGTGATGCTATTATGATGGCAGGTAGTTGCACAACTTTGAAACTACAGATATTGGGCCACTGTTATTTGGGCTTGGGCCCAATAAAATAGATTGAAACTTATTTTTACTAATATATTGGGCTTGGGCTTTAATTACATTACTCAAAATTTACTAATAAATTTCAATGTATTTTTTACGCCTTTCAAGCCCAACTCTTACAACTCAATTATATTATATATTTAATAATCAATTAAGTTGAAACATACATGTTAAACTAAATTAAATTTGAACAATTTAATCAGCATCATTATAATGAATTGAGTTGTGTAGAATGTTTCTTCTCAAACAAACAAAAAAAAAAGTGTATTGAATGTTAATTTGTAGTAAATTAAATAAACAAAATTAATAAAAGAGTGACACTTATGTGTCCCTAGACATGATATTCTCAACTTAACCACCACATAATGTTAGATATATACTCTTCAGGTATCACGTGTATACTCTTAAGGTATTACCTACATACAGAGAAAAAAAATCGATACTTTTAATGAATAAGCAAGTAATACTTAAGGGTATATATCTAATACTTATCACAAAAAAAAAAAAAAAACTTTATTAAGAATATGCATGTGATACTTGAAGAGTATATATTTAATATCACGCTTTTAACATGGTAAAGTAATACTCTAATAGTATACACATGATATTTGAAGAGTAATATTTATCACTGAATAGAGTATGCACGCTATACTTGAAGAGTATATATCTAATATTATATTTTAACATGGAAAAATAATACATTTATAGTATAACGGATCAAAGATTTGTATAAGTTTTTGGTTAATAAAATAGTATGACATATTTGCAAAGCATGGATAAGACTAGGTTTATCAACAACCCTTGCAATGGGTTGTGATAATAAGACAAAAAAAGAAAAAGAAAAAAAAGATAAATTTAAATAAAATCTTTAACCGGTTGTGGAGGTGGGTGATTGACCAACCCATCCCACAACCTTTCTCCTCCAATCTTGTGCCATGTTGCTTAATATTATTGGTTGTGATTAATTTTTATAGATATAATTTAAATTGGTTCTACTTTAATTGGTTCTAGTTATTTTTTTGAATAAAATTTAGATTATTGATAAATGATATTTATTTGATTTTACTTTATTTTTAAAAAATAACCAAAATTCCTATCTTTTTTTTATCTATAAATAGTGTAATATTGACATATTTTGAATCACAATCAAAAAATATTTATTTTCTCTCAATCTAAAATTCTATTTTTTTACATTTTGAGGTTCACTCTTTTCTCCTATTATTTCCATAATCACTTTCTTATTATGGATTCAAACAATCCTAATTATTACCTAAACTCCCAAATTTTATCAAATTTTGATAATTTTATTAATCTTTGAGATTACCAGAACTCTCAATATCATCAAAACTCTCAATTTTCTCCAAATCACAATCAAGTTCCTATTTTCGAACAAGTTCAAACATCACAAAATATCTCCCGGAGTTTGTTCCAAAATGTTCAGCAAACAAACCCCACCCAAAAGAGCAGTTGGTGTGTGAAATAAGATGTTGCTCTTATGTCATTTTGGTGTTTCATTAGTGAAGATAGAGTGCATGACAAAGATAAAAAAGGTCCTTCAATATGGGGACGAGTTCATAAAATGTTTCTTGAAGCTCGAGCAGAAAATCCTGAAGATATGAAGGAAAAAAATGTTGATATGTTGAAAGGTCGTTTCAAACGACTCAATGAAAATGGAAACAAGTGGATTGCGGCTTGCAAGGAAGCACATAGTCGAAAAAGGAGTGGAATGAGCCAGAAAGATGTCGAGAAAGAAGCTCATACAATTTATGAAGCAAGTGGTAGTAAATTTCATGATTTAGTTGTATTTAATGAAGTAATGTGTAAACATCCAAAGTGGTAATTTTATGTTTGTAATTTAATATTTCATGCATCTTTTTTCATTTTTCGTATTCCCATTATTGTAATTTTTATATAATTAATGTAATTTTAATTTAATTATTGTGTTAGTATATTATTTTTCATGTATTATCGAAACAAATTTTCTTACTATAATTGCGGAATTAAAATACAATTATTATATTTTTTGAATATAATTAAAAAATTCTCAAAATAGTATATAATTTCATATCAATTATTGTAGCGTATATAGATGAGAGAAAAATTAATATTTTATTAAAAAATTAGGTTGAGTTGGGTTGTTGATAAAGTATAAAAAATTGAGATTGAGTTGAATTGTAGATTATATATGTGGATGTGAGAGAAATGAATATTTTATTAAGAGGTTGGGTTGTGGTGGACTATGAATAAAAGAAGACCTTCAATAAAAATAGCAATAACTAATTTTCCCTCTCAAATTAACCTACTATAAATGGGAAAAAAATAGTTATAAGAAATTAAATAAATCAAAAATAAAAAGATGTATATTTTTAATGGTTGTGGGGTCCATTAGGTTAGGCTATACATATAGGTAGGTAGATTATGAAATATATTTTATATATTTTTCTCTACTTCATATAAATTATAATCCTTAAATTAATTATTTTTTATTTTAAATTTTGTTTTAGTTTATGAAAAATATAAATTTTATTTTTACTTTTTGATGCAAAATTGTATTTAACAAGTTTACAAACACAAAGATAAATGACTAATTAAGCTATAGATTAAGAAATAAAAAAATGATTTTTAAAATAAAAAGTCTTAGATTGTCTGAGAAATTAATAACAATGAAAAACATTTTGGTATAGTTGTTTGATATATTTGTCAATACAAACTAGCTATGTTATTAAATACGTATCAAGATTTTTTAGTTATTGGATGATATTTATATCTTTTTCTAAAGATATCTATAATTGTGAATGCAAATGAATCTATACATATAATATATATATAAGCAGAATATTCTTCTAAAAATAGTTACAATAAATGTCTCATTTATTAAATATTTCCATTTTAAAAATTCATTAAGAACATTTATTTTAAATTTATTAATAAAAAAATATTAATATTTAATACGTTTAATTTTATATTTATTGTATAGAAACCAAATGAAAAAGTAAATAGATAAATTTATCTACATATTTATATACTATAATAATAGAGAAAAAGTTTGAGATATTTATATAAATATTATTTTCTCAACAAAAAAGTGTCACATCAACAATATTTTTATTTTGCATTTTTTATTATTTAATCTATTCAATGTATAATATATATATATATGGGGAATTCTATACACACCCCAAACATTTCTAAACACACCCCATCTACACACACATTCATTTTTTTATTATTTTAATGTTCATGTCTATTGTTGGGGTGTGTTTAGTATTTTTTGGGTGTGTATAGAATTCCCCTATATATATATATTGTATTAGTTTATTCTTATTTTATTAAGACTAATTAAATTATTTTTTATTTAATAATTTCTTATACACCAACAATAGTAATATTCAAACAATAATTTCAATAATAAATATTAATTTGTTTGGGGATAATTGTATCATTTTTAATATAAATATAATTTATAAATAATCACAACACTATTAAAGATGCGGATATATACATATATGTATATATATAATGTATTTAGTGTGAAATTATATGTCATTCTAAGTATTTTTTAAATTATATGTCTCATTTATTAAATATTTCCATTTTAAAAAATCATTAATAAATTTTATTTTAAATTTATTAAAAAAACAAATACATAAATATGAATATGTAATACATTTAATTTTATATTTATTGTATATAAACTCAAAAGAAAAGGTAAATAGATAAATTTATCTACATATTTCTATACTATAATAATAGAGAAAAAGTTTGAGATATTTATAAAAATATTATTTTCTCAACAAAAAAGTGTCACATCAATAATATTTTTATTTTACATTTTTTATTATTTAATCTATTCAATTTATAATATATATATATATATATTGTATTAGTTTATTCTTATTTTATTAAGACTAATTAAATTATTTTCTATTTAATAATTTCTTATACACCAACAATAGATAATATTCAAACAATAATTTCAATAATAAATATTAATTTGTTTGGGGATAATTGTATCATATTTAATATAAATATAATTTATAAATAACTGTAACCCTATTAAAGATACGGATATATACATATATGTATATATATAATGTATTTAATGTGAAATTATATGTCATTCTAAGTATTTTTTAAATTAATATTTGTAAGTGTCTCAGTCCCATCAATAAATTTTTTATTTTGCATTTTTATTAATATTTAATCCATTTGATCTAATAATATAAATATTGTATTAATTTAATCTCATTTTATCGATCTTAATTAAATTAATTTTTATTGACGAATTTATTAAAATCAACAATAGATATCCAAACAATAATTTCAATAATAAATATTAATTTGCATGAGGATAATTTATACCATAATAATATACATTAATATATAATTATATAACACTATTAAAGATATGTGTATATATATATGTAGTTATAATATGTATTTAGTCTGAATTATATGTCATCTTTAATATTTTTTAAATTATAAATATCTCATAATCAAATAAAATTTTAGTTTTTTACTTTACACTTAGGACTTCGTATATTTTTATATGAGAGTGCACATTTTGAATTTATATGGCTCACCTGATTATTTAAATTATATGCATAGTTTCTAATTATATTGTCATCATCATGATTCGTAGACTACTACTACATTTTGATTTTGTGTTGAGCTTAAATTGTAATGATCAATGTCTTGCTATATCAATTAATTTATGTGATACTTATAAATGAATAATTATCTGTCATCTTCGATGTTAAGCGATATTAATTAAAAAAATTATAATTCAATTTATTTTGAAATAAAAGGTTGAAAATACATAATTGACAATGCTTGCATCAAGTTCCTGCGTAAAATTTCTACTTTTATTGTGTAATGTTTCTATATATACATACTCACACGCACATGTATTTAATTTTAATAATTGAATTTGATTTTTAATTCATAATTTTTTTAGTTTTTTTAGTATATTTAATTTAAGTGACTAAAGATATTAGTTTGTAACACAGATGATAAAAAAATGTCTCGACTATAATTGTTGTGTATACAGAAGTTTTTAAAAAGCTTACAAACTTTACAGGTAGAATTTCCAATTTTGATTTGAAGATCATGATATTGATACTTTTGTTTTTAGTATTAATCATATATTAGTGAATTGGATAGGTATAATATTAATATATTGTTGTGAATTGAATTATTTTAAGCAAATTTATATTTTCTTAGTCATTAAATATCATATTGTCTTTTATATACTAAAATTACTTACACTATATTATGAAATAATTAATATTTACCAACATTATATCACAAAACGCGCATCGCGCGGTGCGAGTACTAGTTATTTACTAACACCACATTTGTTAATAAGTAGGAATCAGCAAATATAATAATATATTAATCATGATACTTATATCTATATTAATCTGTAACATGCACAACATATCTTTATGAAATAACATATTTTTTAAATATCAATTATCGTTTACAATAAATGTTTCTCAATACTAAATTTGATTCATTTATTTTAATTTACAATATTAATGGGTACGTGTACAAAATTGATGTTTATCTAACAACCTCATATTTCAAATATAAAATTTAAAATTCATTGTTAAACATATATATGTACACATTTATATATTATTATTTGCATTTTAAAATTATAATATTATTTAAGATGTGACACTAATTATAAAGAATTGAATTCTTATTAATATATAATTCTTATTAATTTATTACATTATAATATTAAAAATTTTAAAACTAATCAATCGTAAATTATAAATCTTGAGATATTTCTAGTTAACAACAACGAGGCTCGCGGAAAAACCCAAGTCATATAAAGCAGCAACCAAAAAGTGATCACAAGATTCACAAAACATACCCTCACCAACCCTAATTGCTTCCTTTTTACTCCCAATTTGTTGTTCTATTTGTAAACACTTCTAACAGTTTATCACAATCTAAATAAGCATCAAGTGGTTTTGTTGTCAAACAAAACCACTTTCTTTCTTTCTTTTTTTTCCCCTTTTTTCATGTGTAATTGGTTCTTTTCGAACCATGTAAAAAAGATCTAATTTTGATGTAATAGGTTTTGTGCAGATCTGTGTGGTTTGGCTGTTGGAGGGCTCCAGTAGTTAATGCGGATTTTTCGTGATATGGGTTTGTTTTGAATTTTAGTTTGATGTGTATATTTGGATTTTCCCTTTTTGTCACGATTTGAAGCTGCTGTTTGAAACAGTGTGCTAATTTTTCTTGTTAGTTGGTGTTTTTGGAATAATTTTCTTTGCTAGAAAGATTGCTTTTGTCGGGGTTTAAGTAGGAAAAACTTTTAGAATGTTTAATGGGGCAAAGAAGCTGTATCACTGATTGAGTATTTATATTGGTTTTTGATGATATTTCATCAAAAACTTGATTTTTAGGCTTTAGGTTTAGAGGGTTCCGGTATTGTTCCTTGACTAATTGGTTTTGGAGGTACATTGTTGTTAATTATGTCATTGAAGAGTATAATTCAGGATATGAAGGGTGAATTTGGGAGCATATCTAAGAAGGGGTTTGAAGGGAGGTTTGGTTATGGAATGAGGTCTAGGTCTCATCGTGTGGTTGAGGATTCATCGGTGATGGTTGTGGATGCTCTAAGGCAGAGTTGTTGGGCAAATATGCCTACGGAGCTCTTGAGAGATGTTCTTATGCGGATTGAGGAATCCGATTGTTCTTGGCCTCCAAGAAAGAATGTTGTTGCTTGTGCTGGTGTTTGTAGGAGCTGGAGAGAAATCATGAAGGAGATTGTAAGAAACTTGGAAGTCTCTGGGAAGCTGACCTTTCCTATTTCTGTGAAGCAGGTTTGTATTTCTGTGTTTCACGGCATGATTAGTTTTGTTCTGTTATTTTTAGACTCATACATTAACCATCAGGCATGATGCAACTGTGGCTGTTATGTGAATTTGTGATCTTGTGGGATGAAATATCAATAGTGAGTCATAAGGAGATTTACTAGATATGCGCTTTCTGGCATCTACGAGATATTAAAATTGAGGAGTGAATTCATTCAAAACAAGAAAGTATGGTTTTGTGGCATTATAAAACTTGTTGGGGATTAGGATGGAGGGGGTTTCTTGTTCATTCAAAAAACCGTATTAGCTCTTTGGCATAATGTAGAGTGTCACAAATGATAAGGAGATGATATGAGCTGCATCTCCCTTATTTCACTCCATTTTTTCTGAACTATGTTCTGGTTGAATGCCAAGCTTCCAAAACAATGCTGATATACTTTTGATATCCATCCTTCACTTTACAATTATGTATGGATGAAAAATTGCCCCACCGTAAATTTAAAGAATAAATGATATAGGAAATTGTAAATTTAATCCTGTGTTTTGTCAAACACTACATTGAACAAGGGCAGATAATTCTTTGAGGTTCTGGATTTAGCCTTTTTTCCAGATTGACTTAAGCGTGCAGTTGTAATATCTGAAAATTTACAGTTAAGAGAATGATGATTCTAGGTAGCTTTATGTTTCCTTTTTTCCTGTTGCTGATATTCTATAAATAGAATTGATTTAGAATTGAACTTTGTGATAATGCATGCCTTCATCGGGAAAATCTTGTGGCTGAAGTAAATGAAATTGAATGTGTCAGTATAACTGTTTTACTTGTTTTTCTCTTCTTTCTCAGTAACATGCATTTTTTGTCGTCTTTATCTTAAATTTCTCTATTGTTTCTGCAGCCTGGTCCGAGGAACACTCTAATTCAGTGCTTCATTAAGCGGAACCGTGGCGCTCAAACATATCACCTTTACCTCAATTATAATCAAGGTAGTAAATTCTTTTCGTCCCTCATCTTATTTGAAAATGCTACCCTTGTTCGCGAAGCTGTTCTCAGTATCAAAAAAATAGCCAGCTAATTATCTTCTTCTTCTTTTTGTCGTTCAACAGCTTCTAATGATGAGGGGAAGTTTATTCTTGCTGCTCGAAGATGTAGACGACCAACTTACACAGACTACATAATCTCTCTAAATGCTGGTGATGTGTCTAAAGGCAGCAGCAGCTACATTGGGAAGTTGAGGTAAATCCATTAAACGAGGTTGCTTGCTTACCAAATACCAACCCTTGGTGATTTATAAGTCGTCTTTTGTATGATAGGTCCAATTTCTTGGGAACCAAGTTCACTATCTATGATGCTCAACCTCCCAGTGCTGGAGCTAAGGTTACCAAATCTCGTTCCACGAGGATGGTTGGAATGAGACAAATCTCTCCTAGGGTTCCAGCAGGCAACTATTCCGTGGCCCATATTTCATATGAGTTGAATGTGTTGGGTTCAAGGTGATGTGTTAACCCTTCTCACAAAATTCTTGTATTAAAGTTGATAAATAAACCATATCTTCCTTGGATTGGTATTGACTAGATATAGAGACAGATTGTATCTCTCCATTGTGTTTGGTCAAGAGACACGCCATATCTTTTTGTAGATATTTTTCCATATCTTTTTTGGTCTTTATTAAATTCTCGATTTCTTACATCATGTTTCAGGGGACCACGGCGGATGCAGTGCATCATGGATGCTATACCCGTTTCTGCAATCGAACCAGGAGGTGTGGCCCCAACACAAACTGAACTGCTGCCTGGACACTTCGACTCCTTCCCCTCACTCCCATTTTTCAGGTCGAAATCGAGTCGCTCGGATAGTTTTAGATCCGGGCCTTTGTCGACACCAAAAGATGAGATGCTGGTCTTGAAAAACAAGACTCCTCGATGGCACGACCAACTCCAATGCTGGTGTCTGAATTTCAATGGACGAGTAACGGTCGCCTCGGTAAAGAACTTTCAACTCGTTGCATCTGTCGAGAACGCGGCTGGTGGGCAGGAGCAGCAAGAGAACGTGGTTCTCCAGTTTGGGAAGGTGGGAAAGGATATATTCACCATGGATTATCAGTACCCCATATCTGCTTTTCAGGCGTTTGCCATTTGTCTCAGCAGCTTCGACACAAAAATCGCCTGCGAATGAGGATCAGGTGCGCTATGCTAGCCTTGACTTTAACAACAGCTATGTCTGAATTTGACCATGTATCTGGATTGTACTGTTTTCTTCGGAGAAGGGGTTTGTTTCTTGCATGAGTTGTAATGGGCATCAACTGAAATCATGGTGCCCTTTTCTGAAATGATATCTCTCTCTCTCTCTCTCTCTCTCTCTCTCTCAGTTGTGTGATTGAGCAAAATATATGTTGCACTACCACATTTAACAACTATGTCCATTCAAATATTTGATAACCTATTAAGACTTGAAAGAATATATATATTGGTGTGATATATCAATAAGGAATGAGTGGTTTCAGACTAAATTATCCATAATACTTTTTTTTATAAGTTTTTAATGCCCAATTGATTTTTGGGCCTTGACAAAATAGTCACCTTTTTCTGGTCCTTATAAAGATTTTTACCGCTTCAATTTATTTTCTAATGTTTCAATGATTTATGATTCTAAGTTAAATATATTCGATTTCTTATTAGAACAATGTACTCTACTAGTAGAATTGATAATATTAAACCATGAATCTGTACTAATTATAATAAAATGACTAAATTCTTGGGAATATTATGCTCGTTATTCACCAAACCATTAATTGGACAAATGAAGAAACCATGAGCTCCTAGCCAAAAATAAAATTCCAACTGATTTACAATTCACTAAATTTATTGTTGTAAATTTAGGATATGATAAGAATTGAAGCATGAGACACTTTATTACGTAAGTGGTCCATCATATTCAATATTAGAAGAGTTTGGCAATAAATAGAGAAATGAATCCCAATCATTGAATTAAAGGCTGTGGATATTGTGGTTTAGGACCACTCTCTCTCCTCATCATCATCATCATCACTCTCTCTCCACATTCAATTTCCACCTATTTTCTCCTTTTTATACTACTACTATCTACTTATTTATATCTCATTCCACTCCAATTATGGAATACATCATTCATTTGACCTCTTAAGTGTTATTCATTGCTATTTCAAATGTGCCCTTCCACACAATAACAACAACAATAATAGATGAGCATAATTCAGAATTTTGATCATTTATACAATTTTGTTCCTTCATTTACTCAAATGAAAAAAATTATTTAAAATTTGTGAAAAATATGGTGTTTTCTATTTTTGGAAAGAAGGGAAAGGAAAAGACAAATTCAGGGTTCCACAAATATAATCCTTGGCTGCAATTTTTCCCAAATTTCTTCAAGAAGCTCAATTACAAAACGACAACATCACTATATGAACACATCACAATAATACAAACATGACTAGCTTTAGTATATTCAACTTTTAATTTTTATAATTTTAATTACTTTTTTTTTTGTATTTTCTAACAAATTAATATCTAAAATCGTTTACATTTTAATAGTTAGTATCAAACTTTGGATGGCTAAAATTAAACCAAAAGTCAAATATCAAATTGTTATAAATTATAAAGTTGGTTACTAAAATCAAAAAAGAAAAGGAATTAAAGTTGGATACAAAATTGTTACCATATGCAAAGTCTGATCCCTGAAATGATTAAAAAAAATCAAGAAGATATATTACAAAATACAAAATTATTGACCAATATTATAACCTACCACATATGAATTATCTTTTGCAGTGTATATATATATATATTCCTAAAGTCTATAATCGCACTTTAAACATTATGCAAATTCAAACTTTGAATCATATACACAAATCAAACTCAAATCATACAAATATGTAAGCTAATATGACTTATACAAATCACTTGTCATATATGACTTATCTAATATGCAATGTGTGAATTACATACACGTCTTCAAATCGTGACTACAAATTGCAATAATCAACATGTATATATATATATATATATATATGTAAAAGAAGAAATGTGATTAAAATGAGGTGTGATTAATTAGTAGGTCCAAACATTAACTCAATTGGGTGGCTCTATTTATCAGGGTTTGTGTTTATTTATTGGTTCACTCATTGAAAGGTGTCATGCCTCATTATCTAACTTATTTATCTTTCCCTTTCAATTTTTCATTTTATTTTTTGCCTTGACTCAACGTGGTAAGTTTACATTATATTTGCAGATTGGCATTTCTCAACCAAACAACATTAGTCTAGCAGAGTTATGATTATATTATTCAATTTTGTGGAGGGTTATATTTCGTCCTTCATTTTTTTTAACTATATAAAATATATACCTATATATATTATACTCATTATAATTCTTTGTCATATCTTCAAGACCAAACTAACTACTACTAATTAGTCGTGACTTTTTGGGTAATATTATTATATATATACACACATATATATATTTAATCTGGTCCAACTTATGTATTGTGCAAAAAGTATGAACTTGCCCTACATTAAGTAAATGATAACTAGGCTTTTGTTACATATTTATCTATATAATAATAAAATAAAGAGTACAGTCCATTTTCATGAGACCAACCAAATGTAATGAACTTTCAATAACAATGCAGTTACCAAGAAGAAGAAGAAGAATCACCATGTTCTAAAAAATTAAGTATAAAATTGGAAAATATACTAATAGAAAAATGTAAAAAATAGTTCAACCTATTTTCTTGAGAAGTAATTAGGCGTAGACTTAATTGATTACAAGTCCACTATATATTGATCAACGCTTAATTAACCTCCCTACCCTACCAATCAGGCCATGCTTATGGAAAACCCAATCATAATTAAAATACTACCTATGATTCTAGCTCCTAAATCAATTTAATTTATTGCTTTTCCAACCATTTATTGTCCTAATGAGTGAAAAATTAAGCTACTAACTTTTTTTTTCTTCTCCTAGAGATATAGGATTTGGAAAATCATGATGGCCACCATTGCTAGATGATATGTATAATGTAACTAAACAATTATACTTAGTTAGCAACTATTTCAATGTACATCATAATGTGAATGATTAATTTTATTACATAACTTGTGTATAAAATGACATATCGAATTTTCACATAATAGCATATATGTACGAAAACATAATATAATGTTAATATAATAACCAATCTTAAGTGTTGTCCTTTATAATTTTCAATTTTTTTTATTTTTGATTGCGTTTTAAAATTTGAGAGATGATATTTGATACTACTAACTAAAATTGAGATTGTGCAGCATTGAAATTGAGAAATTTTTGAATAATTAATTAGGATAAATAAATAGTAGTAGTAGTAGTTGTTTGGTAATGAAGAATAAAGAGTTGATCTGTTAGACATTAAGTTTAATACTATAATGGAATTCAGCTTTGGAATCACGTGTTCCCCATTTTTGTGATAGGATGCTTCTGAATTAGTGGCGCCGTAATTGAGATTATTGTCTTAATTAAGTGATTCCATTACACAACTAATTTCATTTATCTCTCCTATCATGACTCTACTCCAATTAAACTTAGTGCGAGCGGCACTTGTGTACTCCAGGGACACCGTGCTCCCAAATTAATCATTATATGATGTTAAATATTTATTCTACAGGTATCATGTATATATTTTATAGGTATCACATGTATACTCTTATATATATAATACTTGTAGAGTATATTTGTAATACCAAGAAACATAACACATATAGAGTATATATATAACACCTGAAGAGCATGTATATAACACCTAAATTTGTGCTTCTACGTACCCCAGGGGTACATAAGTTTTTGCCCACAGTGCCTGAGTTTAATTTTTACTACGTCAAGTATTTTATTTAAGAACTGTATGTCACTTAAAATATGACTCAATTTAATATACACAAAGTGAATAGGTGTAATCGGATTGGATTCGAGTAGATTTGAATTTGTGCATCTTTTTTTTTTTTTTTAAATGCTTTAGGTGTATGACCTTTATGTAATATAAGTATGATTTTTATGTATTAAAACTTAGAAAAAAATGAAGAGTTTCAGCATAACATGTACATTTATACTTTTATATGATATTACTCATACATTCATGTGATGTTAGTTGCACTTTTATATTGATACAATGTGTGTTGATCCAAAAATGGGGTGATTTTTTTTTTTAATTTCATTTTTTGTTAAGTTACACTATATTTGTACATAAGGGTCATACCAGTACAATATAAAAATCTAAACACTTTAAGCAAAAAAAAATATGTCGACCCAGATCGAATCAGCCATATTCATACAACTGATGCACATACAAGAGTTTTTCATATATATATATATATATATTTGGTATTGTAATTTTGTAATTATGTGGTATGTTTTATTTACCATTTGTCAATCATTAATATTCTTAAATCCCTGATTTTATTGGAATTAGCGCTTTTTTACTTAATGGCCAGAATTCAGATAAATCGTCGAAAACGTGCCCATTTGACAAAAGAGTGAGTCTACAAATTGCCGATTTCAACCGAACCCAAATACTGTTTCTACAACAGATCTTAAGATGTAATTATTGATCTATCAATTCATTGCTGATTTTTTTCTACAAAAAAAAATATATATAAATAGTCTTTAAAAAAACTTGAATCATACTGCATTTGATTTTTCATAAGTTGTTGATTTAGTTTCCTTTCACTTCTAAATTGTTTTCCCCATGAATGCTTAAATGCTAGTTTTCTTTTCAACATTTATTTTTTAAGTAACACTTAAGATTGGAGATAGCAATTGTTAATTAACAAATGTTAAACCGAACATATCAAACTTAAAAAATAAAATATAGTAGGACAAAGGAGTACAAGTTATCGTAACATGTAGTCCATGTGCAAAGAACAAGAATGGACCTCCAAGAATGGGCAAATAGTCCACAACAAAATTATTGCATGGTACATGGCATTAAAGATGGACAATGAATAATTATATTTTAAGTGTCATTTTTTAGTGCCTAAATTATTATAGGCCCTATTGTTCATTTCCCCCCAAAAACACTCATATTGGCTGGAAAATATATTTTTACTTTAACATACTCCAATTCTTGATGAGTCGTAAAATATTCTATTCCTAATGTTATTTATTATTGTAAGTTGGTGTGCCCTTAATAAAATATTGAAATGCATGTGAGATAATTTTTTTATTTTTTTCATAATAAACTAATAATTCGAGTTGGAAAAAAATAGAGATTAGAAGGTCGATGCCTACTCATAGAATCAAAAATATTTGGTTAAAATTAAATTGCCTAAAACTCCATTAATTTATATATATTCTTAATTTTGGGTTCAAAAAAAGGAAAAAGAAAATCGTAATTTAGGCAGTCGAGGGGGGAGAGAGATTCCCGGAGAACCATGCGTGGGCTTAGTAATCAAATGTATAAATACTTTTTTAATTGTGATTATCAATTATTTAATTCTTAATCCCAATACTTTACTTCAATTAATCAACTTTACGTGCATAACAGCTCATCGCACTGTACTTGACTGGATATTATACAATAACATAACTATTTACCTAAAAGTACAATAAATTAGTTCTAAATTATAATGTTAGTTCATATTGTGTTTTCACCTTCGAGGCATCATAGTATAAATAAAGTTAATATTTAGTTGAGAATTTTATGAAATATCTTATAACAAACTTTGTGTGATGAATATAGGATGATGTGTGGCAAATGGAGGTGCATGTATAAGTAGAGGCCTGATAAGTTACACATATTTCTCTGTTTAGTTAGCAAAAATAGAAGTTGTAATTTAGAGAAATAAAAACTTTTTTGAGTTGATGTAGTGTATATTATATCATTAATGTCCATTTATTCTTCTTATTATGAAAATTCTTCTAACTTCCTATATAAACTTGATCATTAGTCAATCATGTTGTTTGATGTTGAGTAATACTCTATTTACCATTTGATATACTGCTGTTGAGCCTACCATTTGAAATTGTGCAAAAATATTTTCATAATATTTTAGGAGCTAAAATTTATTATTCATGACAAGATAAGTATGTGTCTGTAAAACGAAGAAAAACCTATACTAACATTACTTTAATCCTATTTATTTTAGAATACAATTTTCTTATCTTAATCCAATCGTAATTATATTGCTCAATCTAAGTAAGATCCGATGTTCAAATCTTCCACTCCCAACTGTAACAAAAAAGGAAAAAAAAAAAAAACATGTTTCTGCGGACAATTAAGATAACATTGAGAAAACAAATCAAATATATACAAATCTTCTTATCTTTTTATGGCAAAAACTTTTATGCACCCGTTGCACGGCGCCCAAAACGCGCCTCCCATGCGCATGCACACGCTCCCACGCGCTGAACACTTGTACTGAAGCTCACCCAAAATTCGCTCCAATAGACCAACCTTTGTGTATAGTTAAACCAACCTTTGTGTATAGTTAGACTAACCATGTATAGGTAGGTCTAACTATATACAAATGTATGTCTAACATATATAAAGGTATGCTTAACTATATATAAATGTATGTCTAACATATACAAATGTATGTTTACGTATACATAAAGGTATGTCTAACACAACGTAAAAGTATGTCTATCATAACGTAGTGATATGTACCAAAATTCAAAAATCAAGCCAAAAAAAGACAAGACATGGAATTTGGGCAGAACTGGTATGTTTAACATAGCTTAAAGGTATGTCTAACATAACGTAAATGTATGTCTAACATATACTATTGGTATGTGATTTTTTTCAAAAATCATGAGCGAAAAAAAAAAAAAGAGTGTGGTCCCCCTGACCCGGATCCGACCCGGGTGCATGGATCTGCACCTGATTCACAAGAGACTTACTCTCTTTTTATATCATATTTATTTTCCTTCAAAACAAAAATATTCTTTTAAGACAACTAAAGAGTGATTTATGAATATAATAAGTTTATAACCTTCTGCACTCTCATTTTATCTTATATACACATAGAAATCTAACCAAAACCTTGGTCTGTTTTTTTATTTAAAAATAACGTATAAACATTTACGATTAAATATGCATATATATGTGTGTATATATATATTGAAATAGAACACTCCTTTATTTATTTACTTAAAAAAAAGAAAGAAAAGAGAATTAAATGTTAAAATTAGGACACATGAAATCAGCTTTTGGACATAAAAGGGACAGTTCCATGGAGTCCATACTGAGACAGTGCCAACCCATTATACAATGTCCCTTTCACGGACTGACAATATTGCCCCTTATTTATTTCCACCATTTAATTTATTGTCCCCATCTGACATGGGTTATTTCGTCATTAAAACGTCAAACCATTTTCTTAATGCTCCCATTTTCCTGCATTCTAACACACCCCACATCCTTTTTATTTATTTTATTATTTCAACTTTACATATATAGTTATTGTATATTTTTATATATATAAAAATTGATCTTCATTAATAACAAAAACCTATGCGAGCCGGGAAGATCATCGACATTGAGTGACAAATCGAATCGATTTTTTTTTTAAAGAAGAATCATCGTTAGTGGTCACATAAATGAGTATATTATGTAGATTAACGTAGATCTGAAGTTGATATAAAAATGTGTGTTATAATCCCTGATATAAAAAAAAAAAACCTCAAATAGTTAGATGTCTATCCACTTCTCAATCCAATACTTGTTACTTTAACTCAAGATTGAGTGATGACCCATCTAGGATGACTCCTCAAATTGAAAAGTAGCTTTCCTTTCAATTAAGAATCTTAAATAAACATGCTATCAATTATGAAAGTAATTGATGTCATATTAATAATTATGAAAAATGGGACACATGAATTCACTTACCTCCATTATATAATTCACTTATCAATGCCATCTTCATTGTAGAGCATCAATACACCAATTATTTACCTTTGGTTTTTAACATTTTCTTGTTTTTTTAATATGACAATTATATTAACAATAAATTCATTATCTCTTAAATAGTCATGATTAGTTTAAAGTCATATTTATCAATAAAAGTCGATTGTATGTATACTTAAAAGAAAGCAATTCATGCATGATAGCCCTTCTGTGGACTATGTATTATAAATATTTGTATTCGTATTTAATATTGTTTTTAAATGAGTTTATACCTTTTATTTTCTTTTGAAAAGAGTATATGCATGTTTCTATTTAAATAAAGGATGTATATATATTAATTAATATAGTAATTTGTATGTAATTTCCAACGTGGTCCCTGCGCAATCAAATTGGTCAGATTTAGCTCTGATTTTGAATCATGAGATTCCCTTTTTCTATTTACCCTCTTATCATTTTTATTCCTCCCAACCAAATACAAATATTTAAATTTCACATGATGAGTAATTATTTTTTTGGAGGAATTAATTGTTCACATGGTACACATAGTATAAGTGTTTTAATTACATGTAGTATAATATAATTGATACTTATAATTATTCAAATGCCCATAAGATTACATATGGTGTTATTAGTTAAAAATTAAAGAATTGTTGATATCAAACAATGTAATGTATTCCAAACATCAATCAAATTATTAAAGAATATGATTTTTGGAAGGTTGGATTTGGAAGTGAGTGTCACAAAAACGAGTTTGGATTGTAAGCACTCAAAGTTTGCGTCATGTTTTAATTCAATGAAATCACAATTTTATATAAGTTTTTGTTGGTACATAAAGATTAAAAAACCCTAGAAATGTAAGTGTTTATTATATATTAATTATGTATGATACCATATATATCTAGAAAATATATAATTTTAGAATATGATATTCACAATATTCAATATCAAGTCTAACACCCATTATAAGATGTATCAACAGTGAAAATAAGTTACAATGGTGTAATCTTGTGTTTCACAATCAGAGCAACCATTAAATAAACGGGTAGATGTAAAATTAATAAAACATATATATAACACACACTCAAACAAATTCATTGAATACAGGCATAAAATACAGCGATAATATCCCAAACTTACCGCGATAAAATCCGAAATTACCATAATTTCTCTTCTCCCGGTAATTTCTCTTCTCCTGGTCGCCACGTCAGACACACACTGCATTTTTCTACGGTCGCGCTTCGCTTCAAACAGATAATGGGGACCACATCTGAAAGGACGGCGTCGATTTATAGAAAAACACGTGTCATCATCGTAGCCGTGATTCAAACCCTAGTTCAGTCCTGATCTCACCAAAGTAAAACAGCAGATATAAAATGATTTGGGAAAAAACCTTATCTTCACTTGTTTACACTTTACAATAAAGCCCCCACCCCCCTCTCTCTCTACTCCTCTCTACTCCTCTCCTTGCGCTCATTAAGCCATTGCAGGAATCCTCAGATCCACAAGTGAAATTACCGGCTGGACCCTCCCATGGCGTACTCGTTTCCGGAGGAAGTTCTGGAGCACGTTTTTTCTTTTTTGAGCTCCGATAAGGACCGAAACGCAGTTTCGTTGGTGTGCAGGTCGTGGTACGAGATCGAACGGTGGTGCCGACACCGTATTTTCGTCGGAAACTGCTATGCTGTATCTCCGGAGATAATGATCCGGCGGTTTCCGGAGGTGAGAGCGGTGGAGATGAAGGGAAAACCACATTTTGCTGATTTCAACCTCGTACCGGAGGGTTGGGGTGCTTATATACACCCGTGGATCAAGGCGATGTCGGGGGCGTATCCTCTTCTTGAGGAGATCAAGCTGAAGAGAATGGTGGTAACGGATGAGAGTCTTGAGCTGATCGCGAAATCCTTTAAGAATTTCAAAGTTTTGGTGCTCTCTTCTTGCGAGGGGTTTACCACGGACGGTCTCGCGTCGATTGCTGCTAATTGCAGGTTATTAATTGAAAAGCGACATAATGATGTTTTCAGTTGTTGTCTTCTTTTTCCTTTTTCCTATTGAAGCAATGAGAGCGTTTTTGTTATCTTCCTTCTTTAACGGAACTGACTAAAGTAAGTTTGTTTCAATGGGATTCAGTGGAAATGCTGAAGGAAGCATTTTTTAATATTTATTTTTACTTTTATCTGTTTTCTGCTCGATAAAAATTCGAGATTTGACAACTTGAATGAAAAATTAGTCCTACACTCACAAATCTGACAGTGTGAAACATGATGGTTTTGCTTGAGGTGGAGTAATTGTGATATGTTTCCTTCTAAACTCATTTCTATTTGTGATTCCTCCTCAGCTGAACATTAGATTGCAAAGTAAAGTTGATAATTATTTTAATTTCACTAGTGCAATGTTTTTTTCATGTATATTTCTTGCCTGTGGTTTAGTTTCTTCTGTTTTGGGGAATATATAAGAGTCTATAAAGTTTAAATGTGACCTCCACCGTTTACAATTCTTGATTGTAAGTTCAGTGAATTGGAATAAGCTTGTTTCATCAATGACGTGAACATTTTACTTACCGTGTCTGATTTGCTCATTTGTGGAAGATTCTTTGTTAGTTGTCCATAGAATAATATGACCTGTATTATTCTTTAAGTGGATGTGTGGTTTTTTGGATTATTGGGTAGATTCTACTTTTCCTTAAGTGAGAATGATTAAATAAGAAAATTAATCATTCTTTATTTGTTTCTCTCTCATGTTTTAGAGTTTATTTTGCATGAAGTTTTTACTATAATTTATAGTGACATGGTAAAACACTCGAGGCATTTTCTGTTGGGACCTGGAAGGTTGACTTGGAGATACAATCAGCTAAAAATGAAGTTCCTTTACTTAGGAAAAGAGGCCTTCTTTGATTAAGTCTAATCCATATTCACCCACAGCACATTGGGTTTGACTTTTTTCTCACTCTTAGGATTCATTGTTCTTCCGAGAAAATTGTAGATTATTGAGTTTCTGCCTTTTTGTCTGTCTGTGACTTAAATTCCTTTGCTGTGGCATCCTGATGTCCTTTTGAATTGGCTAAAAATACTGGGATGACTATTATTGCTAGTCATGGTAATTGTGTGCAGTAATACTACATCATTCATTGACTATATCTCAAGGACTGATAATAATGTGTTTTATTTTTATTTCTAGCAGTGTTGATTCTTGTCAAGAGTCATTGTTCTGTAATATTTCACAAATGTCTTGACTTTTGTGGTATCATTTTCCTCACAGGAACCTTAAAGAACTAGATTTGAGGGAAAGTGATGTGGAGGACCTAAGTGGTCATTGGCTTAGCCATTTCCCTGACAACTGCACCTCATTGGTATCACTTAACATGTCTTGTTTAGTTTCGGAGGTTAGTTTCTCTGCCTTGGAGCGCCTGATTGGACGATGCCCTAATTTTAGGACTCTTCGGCTGAACCGTGCTATACCGCTTGAGAAGCTCCCTAACCTACTCCACCGTGCCCCTGGGTTGGTTTATTTGGGTACAGGGGCTTACTCAGCTGAAATTCGATCTGATATCTTCTCAAATTTGGCAGATGCATTTTCTGTTTGTAAGCATCTGAAAGGGTTGTCTGGTTTTTGGGACGTTGTTCCTGCTTATCTTCCTGCTATGTATTCGGTCTGCTCTGGAATAACATCACTGAACCTAAGTTATGCAACAATCCAAAGTCCTGATCTTGCCAAACTTGTTAGCCAATGTCGACATTTGCAGTGTCTTTGGGTATGTGATTCTAACTGCTGCATGTCATGCTAGGTTCCCTCTTGTAATGATTGAACGTGGACTGTTGATGGATTGATGTTGTGCTATTTTAAACAAATTTACGGATCAAAAAATACTTCCCTAGTTGGTAAAGTGTGCATTATGTTTGAATTAAAATATTTCAGTGGATTGCGAATAAAAATTTAAAGGATGAATCTGATCCTTATCAATCATGCGTCTATAATATTAATTTGCTGACTAGCATTTGTCATTTGTTGCATTAAATTCTACAACTAATTTGCATGTTACCATATACAGGTCCTGGATTACATTGAAGATACGGGTTTGGAAGCCCTTGCTACGTCTTGCAAGGATCTGGAAGAACTCCGGGTGTTCCCATCCGATCCTTTTGGGGCCGAACCTAATGTGTCTTTAACAGAACAGGGGCTCGTCTCTGTCTCTGCAGGCTGCCCCAAACTCCAGTCTGTTCTATACTTCTGCCGCCAAATGTCAAATGCTGCATTAGTTACTATTTCAAGGAATCGGCCAAATATGATTCGCTTTCGACTATGTATAATTGAGCCTCGTTCTCCTGATTACTTGACACTTGAGCCACTTGATGCTGGATTTGGAGCCATTGTAGAGAATTGCAAGGATTTACGACGCCTATCACTTTCTGGCCTCCTCACTGATCGAGTCTTTGAATATATCGGAAACCATGCTAAGAAATTGGAGATGCTATCCATAGCTTTTGCTGGGGATAGTGACCTGGGCCTCCATCATGTGTTGTCTGGGTGTGAAAGCCTGCGGAAACTGGAGATCAGGGATTGTCCATTTGGGGACAAGGCTCTCTTAGCCAATGCTGCAAAGCTGCAGACAATGCGATCCCTTTGGATGTCATCTTGCTTGGTAAGTTTCGGAGCGTGCAAGCTGCTTGCTCATAAGTTGCCCAGGCTCAATGTTGAAGTTATAGATGAGAGAGGACCCCCTGATTCCAGGCCAGATAGCTGTCCCGTTGAGAAACTCTACATTTACAGAACAATTTCTGGGCGGAGAGTTGACATGCCAGGGTTTGTCTGGACGATGGATGAAGATGCAGCCTTGAAGGACATGTCTTAAGAAATTCCTTTTGGTTCTTTTTCCTACGAAGCAGTTATATCCCAAAGCTTAGGGATTCTGGTTCGAAACGGGATTAGGTAGTGTAGTGTTGGGGATAGACAGTTCTGTCACCGATGGAGGGTGTAGGTGATTGGAGCTCGGATGTAAGGTGGGTTGAGAGTTGCCACCAATTTTTTGCACTTGGATGAGCTATTCTTTGCTATTTGTTGCTATAGAGACCAAACTTTTTGACTATTGTTGTTTACATGTATGAACGGATAAATTGTTAAAAGTAAAATTTGTATACTGAGTTTAGACTTGATAACATGATGGATCTTTAGGTTGATGAGGATTATTGTTTTTTTGGCAACAGAAAGAAGCAAGTAGTTGTAATATTATTGATCTGGTTTCAGTTATAACAGATACATCTCTTTCTTGTGGTAATAAATAGTGTAGTATTTACACATATCGACAGTGACCTATTTCCTGAGATCAAGGGGGATCGGATCGGATCTAGGTTGATTAATAATTGTAATGGATTTGTCTTTTGAGAGAGAGAGAGAGAGAGACATAAATCACTGCAAAATACTCTTGATCATTGTCAGCAGATGACCACTTGCTTGAAATTAGCATAACTTGTTCCACCACATGCCCTTTCAGCATATCAAATAGCCACCTTTTTTTTTTTTTTTCCTAATAAACTAATTTTTTCTTGAAATATAAATTGTGCTTAGGCAGTAACTTGGAGAGAGAAATGGACAGAATAAACACTCCATCACTGAAAAAGGAAAAGGAAAAGATTATAAAAAAAGATGGAAGAACAACAAAAGGTGTGCCCTCTTCTCTCTTTGCCTCATTCACATTCACATTCACATTCAAACAATGTCCTTAATAAATGCTACGAAAGAAATAATGTAAATGAGGGTCTAGCATCTATTCACACTTTTTCGAACATGGCTACAACTTTGGCCAATCATACTATTCTCTTACTCTTTTTCCCAAGAATGACAATAATACTGTGCTATTTCAATCTTGTTTTTTTGTTAGAACTATTAAGATTGTTGTATGTTTCTGATCGAAGATCCATAATTTTAGGAAATACGATTGAAGACCAATCTCATTATTTGATGACTTGACCTGGAATTAGTTGTTGACAGTTTGATTGAGTCCAAAGGCGGCAATTCAAGTCGAGGTCAGATATAATTTCATAATCATGAAAATCTTGTCAATAAAAGCTGAATCTGTTCAATTATTTGTGTCCAAATTTCGAAATCGAACCAGAATTTAAATTCTTACTTAGCTTGTACATATTGAACTCATCTATTTACACATCATACAATTTATAAAAGTTAATTTCAACATGAAAATCATATCCATATGCATTATACAGTTAGTGTTAAAAGAAATATAAAACAAATCAAGCTACAAGAACCCTCAACTCAAATACAATTCATTCATAATAAATTTGATTAATAATGATACAGGTTCAAACCAACTCTCACTGATCCATAGAAGTTACTTAAACAGAAATGTGTTTTAACATGTTTGAATTGGTGACAACACCACTCAGTAAGTAAGAACAATTTCAAGACTATATACAAAATAACGCAAACTCTTATCCCAAATCGTATTCAAGCCAAGAGTTGCTCACCAGAAAACCAAAACACCAATGGGAAGAAATCGACATCCACATTCTAAACATTCACAACATGACAAAAATAAACTACAATATCTTGTGGAAAACAAAGAAAAAGTCTACGAGTATGAAGGTCGTGTTGCAAATTCCAGAAGCCAATTCTTTCTGTTCTTAAAGGCGCTTCATCGTCAATGGTACAGTGCAGTAATTTTTTGATGAAAGTAAAATAAAAGGCATGAGAAGTTGGGCTATCTGTGTGATTTCATGGCACCAGACTCTAAAGGATAGAACAAGAACATGCTCCCTGTTTTTGTTTATCTGACAGCTGCTTATCTGCATTGCACCGGAGACATAGGGAAATTAGAAGATGCTGTCTCAAATTTAGATCCTATGGAGGAACAGACAAAAGGCAATGAATGAATGGCACTTGTTTCACAGAAGCTTACATTGTCATAAACACAATGAACAATTTGGGCGAGTGAAGTCTGCGTATGATGTATGAATCAACAAAATATAATAGCCAGATCATTTCAAAATTATGATGATAACATGCCATCTTTCTAATTTATTAGACTGTACGTTTAACAAAAAACATTGATGTTTGGAGTAGTCTCAGGTACATAATGAAACATTTAACTCGATAGCTATTGAGAGAAATTCAAAAGCAAATTCCAAGAGATCAACAACCCTTTTATGGATAACTTTCAGAAGGGAATGACCCTTCTATATGTACAACCTATTGTAGAAATAAGATCCTTTAAAACTGAGATAAATCCAAAAACAATAGCCACAAGTACGACCAAATGGCATAATAGATAATGATAATGCAGCCAACGAAATGGAAATAAGAAGTCGTTGAACTTTCATGCTGAACAGAAAAACATAAAATTAAAGCCATAGCACCCAAAAAAAAAAAATGAAAATTGTGAAGCACCTGTCTTTTTCTTAACAATAGCAGGCTGTACAACCACGAGCATAGTAACAACTCCACCAGGAAGATCGCCAACATGGACT
Organism: Scutellaria baicalensis; assembly: GCA_005771605.1. Taxonomy (NCBI): domain Eukaryota; kingdom Viridiplantae; phylum Streptophyta; class Magnoliopsida; order Lamiales; family Lamiaceae; genus Scutellaria; species Scutellaria baicalensis. The sequence continues at coordinate 15,345,850 of CM016726.1, read as the reverse complement.
CTGGACTCAGCAAGTGTTTTTCCATTCTCCAAAACTTTCCCAGCATGGATCAATTTCATATCATTCACTGACTTTGGAACTACCGACTTATCTGATAACACAAAAGTCAAGACATTTCATCAAAACTTTTGATAAAAGTTGGAAAGCAATTAGAAATAGCATTAGGACAGCAAACTAATACCACATCACCCTTACACACAGCTGGATGCTTAGTGCGAGAAAATGATAACTAGAATATTGTTACCCTACAGCATACTGCTCGCTCCACCAAAACTTCAGGAAACTAGTCCTAAAAGCTTATCATGAAAATTCTCATTCACGCTCAAATTAGATATGTCCATTGAAGCCTTATTACGTACATATTTTATGAATACACACAACAAGCTAGAGAAGCACATCTTGTTAATTCAAAGCAACAATAGCGACCTCTCCTAATGGCTCAAGAACTAAAGACTGTATAGCGACCTCTCCTAATGGCCACATAAACAAAAAAATCAAGCACTTGGCAGAATTACCACCCCATGAAACTTAGTTGAGAACCTAATTACATTCAACGGTGAAATGTCTGATCAAAGTTTAACAACAGGCAAAAAAGATGTGGAAATTGAGCATATAACACACAAGAAGTGCAGAATCACAACCTTGAGGCCACTCAGAAAGAAGCCTTTGCTTAAGAGTTGCAATTGTAATAGATGAAGAGTAGGATCCATGCCCTATATCTGTCCCATCAAAAATTCTGAACTTAAGTTCAAGGTTGTCGTCTCCTTCAGCCATAGTAACCTGTCTCTACTGTATTTGCAGAACCCGAATGCAATACAATGACAAGTTTATGAGTAACAAAATTCAATTCACAAAATTCAACCTGTCAAATAAGAATTATAAACAGACAATTAATCATTCAGATATAAAGAAAAGTATTATGAATTTCATGACTATAATGCACTTCAAGTTATATCCATCTTGAAAATCAGAGGCATGAACAAGTATCACACACCTCGAGTCACAATAAAAGGAAAAATCAATATAACGCACCAGCAACTGCACATCTGAATCACCCAACGAATCGAGTAGCCACTTCATATGATCCAACAAGTACTCTTATCACAGAAAGCTCAAAGAAGCCCCTGTATCACCAACCCACCAAATACTTCAAGTAAAAATTCTCCACACGCTCCACTTAAATCACAGGTTCATCAGAGGAAATTAACAAAAAAAAAACAAAAAATACATGGAAACTAGATTTAGTTTATTCTTTTTTGGATGAATATAATCGATTTTAAAAAACTTGTTCGAAATAAAGAAAACCAATGAACTTATCTGCTAAAATCTTTTTCACTATGAAATTGTAAAATCCCACAGCGTTCCGTTCACCCATTAAAATCCAACATCGAAACGCAGTAACATTACTCAATAGTACTCCAACAAGAATCCAAGATTCTAATTAAACTGGATCTCAACATCCAGTTTCACAAGAAAGATCAAAACCCTAGCTCATAACATTTCTTTCAGAGCATTTAGAATATAATCAAAATAAATCTCGAAAACCCGTAACAGAAATCAAGAATGAACAGTAAATGCCGAACTTTCTCCTAGAAAATCTACTTCCATCAATAAATTAGAAAATACAAGAACGCATAACACTATAATATATAAAATAAAAAACAGTGAGAAATAACCTGATCAAGACCCCATCTGATGAGAGATCGGAGAAACAATTCCGGCGAGTTGAGATTAGGGAGCAGCGGCAAGAAAAGGAGGTGAGATTAGATAGAGAGAGGAATCGTTCGTTTGTCAGCTTATCAGTCTTTTTCTTTGTTAGCTTTCCTTCCCAGGAAAAGGTCAAAACTGTCAAAAAAACACAATATATATTCAATAATCGTGCTTTCCACTTCACACTTCAGATATACAGTGCAGATTGAATAAATCAAATTTCTGTAAATATTCTACTTCAAAACAAATGTTATATTAATGAATAAAAACACAAGGCTGAACAAACATATTTTAAGGGTGTGTTTGGATTTGAGATTTTATAAGAGATGACATGTTATCCAATTCTGGAAAAAGTAGATAGTTTTATAAAGAATTTAAAGATTTGTAAAATTTCCCACATCTCTTAACAAATAAGTATCGAGATTTTGCCTACTCCAAATCCGGCAGGACACATCCTAATCCAAACATGACGGTATATTTGAAACATTTGAAATGTAGATTCTATATGAGACAAGAAGTAGTATTCATATGAGATAACTCATCATGAAAATTCACATGAGACCGTCTCACGAATATATTTCATACGATCGAACCTCATACCCATCAACCACTTCAATTTCATAAACATAAATAGTGGATTGCGAATGATGTGAATTGACCCGTCTCATGCACGAAATAAAATCCATCAAACAATTTTAAAATAAGTCATACTCATAAAACATTTTACCTAAATGTTCATTATTGAAAAAATAAATCATGCCACTTAATTTCTTTGAAACAAAGACATTCCAAAAAAAAAAAAAAACAAATGCAAGACGTATTTGAAAGACATGGCACGTTAGATGAAAGCTCGACCCAATAATATGGACTAAGAAAATTCGTAAATCCTCACGATAATAGGCATGCATGTCAATATGCTGTTAATATACATAATTTGAATTAATTGGTCCTGTTAACTGCTGATACTTAAAGGCATTAAATCATATATCTTAAAAATAAATTAAATAATACATAGCAGTAAAAGAAAATATGAATGTATACCAATAATTATGTAAAATTATTTCGTAATTATATGTCTAAATTTTAAACCGGCCATGAAATAAACGTGACATGCTCTAGGGATTCCCTTAATTATTACACGAGAAAGTGATTAATTGTGAGGTCCTATAATAGAATAATTATTGTTTAGATTATTAGATTCTTATCAATGTAGATCTTTATTAGTCACGTGGAAAACTAGATTAAAATTCTTTAACTCACAATTAATTATTTATTCTAATCAATTAATATCTGTACTTGCTCTTTCACATCAAATTAAGGTAATTTTGTAAATCTGAATTTGTGAGTATATATTTTAAATTATAGGAGTAGTTAGATGTCTTACACATTGAGAATGGTACTAAAAGTAGATGTTTTTTTGCTGGGAATTGTAAAAGAGGTTGAATTTATATCCAATTCTTGTCAATCCCATGCATTAAATTGATATCTTTTTATTGATTGAGTGAGTTGGTCGCAAATCAGATCCCCCTTTATCAAACATCCATGTACCACATTTATACTACATCTCAAAACACATTAAATTAGTTTTTAAAATAAAAGTGGCTATAAATTATAATATTATTGCTACATCCCAAAACACATTAAATTAGTTTTAAAAATATAAGTGGTTACAAATTATAATATTATTTTAGGCAAAAACTTATATATCCCTGGAGCACATAGCGGCACCGATTTAGGTGTTATATATATACTCTATAGTGTTATAAATATACCCTACCAGTATTATATGTATATAAGAGTATTCATGTGATACCTAAAAAGTATATACATGATACTTGTAGAGTATATATTTAACACCATATGATAATTAATTTGGAGGTACCATACCTTTAGATACACAAGTGTCACTAATTATTTTAATATTAAAATTATATAATTTTAAAATGACACACAAGTGGAATTAAATTTTTTGGTTTTGGAGTTGGTCCAGCTTAGCTTTCATGCGTGGTCGGGTAACAGGCACATTAGCTGTCTTGTCAAATTGGACATATTTAAGTGGAGAATCCTGAGACTTAATCTATATCTATATATATATAAAGAAGACATTCAATAAAAATAGTAATAACTAATTTTTTCTTTCAAATTAACTTACTATAAATAGAAAGAAAGTAGTTACAAGAAATTAAATAAATCAAAAATAAGGTTTATACTTTTAAGGGTTGTGGGGTCCACTAGGTTAAGCTATACCTATAGGTAGGTAGATTTTGAAGTATATATTTTTTTCTCTATTTCATATAAATTATAATCTTTAAATAAATTATTCTTTATTTTAAGTTTTGTTTCAGTTTATGAAAAATATAAATTTTATATTTACATTTTGGTGCAAAATTGTATTTAACAAGATTACAAATACAAAGATAAATGACTAAATTAAACTATAGATTAGAAATTAAAAAAATAATTTTTAAAATAAAAAGTCTTAGATTTTTTGAGAAATTAATAATAATGAAAAACATTTTGGTATAATTGTTTGATATATTTGCTAATACAAGTGGGTTGAATATTGAACTAGCTACGTTATTTAAATACATATCAAGATCTTTTAGTTAATGAGATTTATATATTTTCTTTAACTTGAAATAATTAAGTTGTTTGCATTGGTTAGACCAATTTTTTTTAAGAAATCTATAATTGTGAATGCAAAGAATTATTTGCTAACACATTTGTTAATAAGTATGTATCAAAAATATAATAATATATTAATCATGATACTTATATCTATATTAATATGTAACATGCACAACATATCTTTATGAAGTAACATATTTTTTAAATATCAATTATCGTTTACAATAAATGTTTTTCAGTACTAAATTTGATTTAATTTACAATATAATGGGTATATGTACAAAATTGGTGTTTATTTAACAATTTCATATTTCAAATATAGAATTTAAAATTCATTGTTAAAAATATATATAGATATATATATATACATTTACACATTATTGTTTGCATTTAAAATTATAATATTTTTAAAGATGTGACACATTAAAGATACAAAATTAAATTCCTATTAATATATAATTTAAGTTAAGATAATACTATTAAATTATAGTATTAGAAAATTTAAAACTAATCAATCGTATATTACAAATCGTGCATCGCACGGGTATAATACTAGTTATACTAAAAGTAAAAGCAAGCAAGTTGGACAAAATTTTAGATTTGTCATTTTCCCTCAAAAGCAATCAACCAATAGAAAAAAAAGAGAAAAAAAAAACTAAATAACTGATAGGTATCTTCTAAAACAAGTCATATATATATATATATATATATATATTCACACACACATACATACATATATATACACACACTATTATATAATAAGTTATCTTAATTCAATTTTACATATATGAGTAAAGATGAAATACAATAAGCTATTTTAAATGATATGACTATATCTTAATGATATAGTTCAATTTTGAAAATAATGAAATTTAAACATTGTCAAAAATCAAGCTAAGTTTAAATTTGTTTATAATGTTGATATATAGATATATAAATGTGGAAAATAGGTTTTAATCTAAAGGGCTATAAAATGTTTAAAAGTTTGAAAACTATTATAGAAATACCAAACATTATAATTAATTTGAAATTAAAATTAATAATAATAAAGGTTGTGTACCAATCTAAAATCTATCTATATCTATATATCTATGTCTATATATACATAATAATAAAAAATGTTGGCAAAATATATAAATTTGCCACTTTCCATCATAAAAATGTCACATCAATTTGTGTATTTTTTAATTTTATTTGGTTTTCTAAATTAATTTAATAATTTTGAATCAATCTTTCATCTCAAGCCACTAAAATTAGGTTTCCTCTACAAGCCATTGGAATTAGGCTTTCTCTACAAGCCATTTTCTACTTCTATATAAACAATGGATGAAATGAAGATGGAAGTCTCACTAAATGAGGATGAACTAACTTTTTGAAATGGGGGTTATAAATATCGAAATAAGAAGAAAAATAACGGAGGGTTGAAATATTAAAAGAAAAAATAAATTAGTGAGGGAAATAAGAAGAAAAATTGAGATGAAAGTTATTTTCCCATATAGGCAATGTATATATAACAAATCATTTAATGAGAATGAACTTAGATGAAATGGAGGCTAGAAATATCAAAAGAATAAGAAAAATTGACATGGGAGTTATTGTATTATATAAGCAATATAATAAATCTCATTCAATGAGGATAAATATATAGTATCAAATGGAGGTTAGAAATATCAAAAGAAGAAGAAGAACTAGTGATGGAAATAAGAAGAAAAACCTAGATTATAGTCATTATACTCTATAAGCAATGCATATATAACCATTCTCACTTAATGAGAATGAGGTAACATGAAATGAAAGTTAGAAATATCAAAAAAAGAATAAATATTGATGATGAAAATAAGAAGAAAAATTAGGATGAAAGCTTTTCCAGATATAATGAGATATCAACAATACTAATTTGATTGTCATCTTCATTATCTAAATTCTTTTGATAAGTAATTGCATTAAAAAAATAAAATTTAGCATTTTAATAGAAAAAAAATTATACAACCACTTTAGAGAAAGACAAGTGAAGGAGAAGGGGTTAGCATTTTTAGACATATTTAAAGAGAAGGAAAAATAAAGATGAGGGGAAAATGTGAAAAGTTTATCAAATACAATATATTATTTATATAAGTTGAATATATTAAACATTTTTATTAATATAGACATTAAAAACAATATAAATTTTATTCTTAAATAATATATCATTATACTATATCATCAACAATAAAAATTATTAGATAATATAACAAGCCGCACATCGCGCGGGTGAACTACTAGTTATAATAATAAAGAAAGCTTTCATCAACTCGAATTGAAAAGAATTATTAGCTAAAACAGAAATAATTAAAACTAAAAACTAAATGATTACTTCATTTAATTAATCGACAAGGCAAATACAACACATTCTTAATTTAACTAAAGACAATATGGCGATTGAACTGAAACTTCAAAGCTAGATAATATATCTACTAGTACAACATATATATAATATATAATATTCAACCTATACGTACATTAAATATATATTTACTACCAATATTCATGAATACCAGTACTACTTCCAAATCTTATTCTTAATTTTTAGTACTAGCTAGCTAAATTCTAATACTAGCTACTACTAATAATAATAATTATTATAATCATTAATATGATCATATTATCAAAGATTGGAGGTTGTTGAAGCAGGCTGCAGATGAGCTAGGGTTTTAAGACAAGTTAGGCTGATATTGTCTGAGAAGTGGAAGGAGAGAGCCACTGAGGTGGAGTGACATCACCTCATTGGTTGATCCGATCATCTCGCCGCCGATGAACACCGCCGGAAGGGGCCCACTGCAGCCCAGCCTCGTCAGCGCCTTTTCGATTTCTTTCCCTTCTTGATCATGGTCGATTTCGTAGATACGAGGATTAACCCTTAGTTCTTTGAACAGTATTTGAACTGCATAACATAAACAGCATGTGCTTTTGCTGAAGATCAGAATCCCATTTTCTGATGTAAGCTTTGCCACCTTCTCCATTTTTTTAGCTAGGGTTCTTGATCTTATTTCAAGAAACAAAATAAGTCCCTTTTGGAAAGATTGAGTGGGCAAGAAATTAATGAAGAGTCGAAAGCTGATGGAATTAAGCTTAATTTCTTGCCTGAGTTTTTAGCTGTTTTTTGCAGCTCTATTTATATAAAAGAAGAGCACAAAAAAGACTAGTGGACTGCTTTTTTCGAAACAAGAACATTCAAAAGAATGTGGGCTTCACTTCTTTGATGCCCAGAAACAAACAGCTAATAAAAGGCACTTTTTCAAGATACGAAAAAATATATTTTTTGAACCAAAATATGGCCACTTTCTAAAAGAGACAAATCTTTTTTAAACAAAAGTTCAATTTCAATATTGTTTTTCGTATTGTAGGAATTTGATAACAGTCGTTGATGCAGATGAAAGAGAATGAACTAAGAAGGTCCAGATAAGAGTAATTAAAAATACTTCTGAATTTCTTAAGTATTGATTAGAAAAAAAATAAAATTTAAGTTGGGATCTTAGACAAAGAGAGACCACAAACCAAGTTGAAGAACAAGTACATGAGAATAAAGAGAGACCAGTCGACACCACTCGTTGAATAAATTCGTCGTTGAAGGGAAGATTTTTGACCCTCTAATCATGCACATTAATTCTACAATATTAATTAATTTATATCCCTCCTAAAACTCAGCTGATCTGAAAATTAAGTGTGTGTGTGTGTGTGTATTAATTTGTAGAATAATTAACACGTTGTGCGAATAGTGACCATATAGTGAACTTTATTGCAGAAAAAACAGAAATGATAATTATAGGAGAACGTGTAGTCGATTTCTGTGTTGATTCTTGAAATTGATGGTCTGTTAGAAGAATAATATATTGTTGGTCTATGGAAGAAAGATCACGAATAAAGAAAAGGCTTTAATTCGGTGGTGAATCTTTGACACTGTGCCCACCAATTTGTTCCAATTTTAATTTTAATTCTAATTCTATTTTACTTGAAATGTTAGTTTCTGGTTATATATATATATATATGGACGTACAATTCGAAAACTTCATGTCTGCCATTCCAACATTGTTCGTGTAAATAGAAATGAATGAAAATTGGAATACCATTATAATAAAAGAGACAAGACCTAAATTATGAGACAAAAATTTCAAATTTTCTTTATATGAAATTATAAGATTAATGTGTTATTTAATACACGTTACATATAAAAAAAATTGTAATAGAAGATGGAGATAAAACAATGATTTGCTTTAAAAGAGAAATTCTCCAAGCGACCCTCAAAAGTTGCGGCAAATTGCTACAAATGAACGGTGCTGCCACAACTTTGTGGCATATTCTTCATGGAATCAATTTTTTTTTAATTTTTTACCTTTTCTTTTATTAATATTACGTTTAACATTTTTTTTCTCTTTTAATTTGTTTTCAATGATATTCATTTTATTTATAAATAAATACAATTTATATTTCGCTTGTAGTATTTTGGTGTTTATTTTATTGAAGTACAGTACTGTTATTTTATATAATATTATATTTGATTATTATGTTTAGTTTGTTTGGTTACACGTAAAATTATAAATAGAAATGAGATAAATTAATATATTTTGAATTAATAAACCAAAAAATATTGCACGGAATGATTCTTACACAAATTTTGTACATAACTTTGATATACATATATAGGCTTAATCCATCAATATTCAACTGACTTTAATTGGAGATTTCTGGGACATATATATATATATATATATGCACTTATTAAACATATATAGATAGTGGCTTCTTCGTTTCTATAATGTCACATTATCGATCTTGGACAGAATATATATATACATGCACCCTCAAATGAAATGAATTATATATGTATAGTCTCATTAATTTGAAACATTCACATGTTGGTCGTCAACAAATTGACTGAGCACTTCTTCAACAATTAAAACTAAAGAAAATATCTAACTCTAAGCCCAATTCTACGATTTGCAATTAGTTGTAGAATATATAATATATTTACATTTAATATAATATATTTTTGTAATAGTATGATTGTGATTTTTTCCTTATCTCTCGCTTAAAAAATCTGCCTCCATCACCTAAGGCCTCCTAAGTGATATAGCCCAAAAATATTGAGTAATGGGCTTAAACAATCTAATGGGCTCACTTAATTTTATGGGCTTTCCTTTTGCAGGCCCAGGTCCATTTTGGCCCATATCAATTTTGATGAAAATGCCCCAATTAATTAAACCTCCAAAATGTTGGGAATGACATTAATTCCCTTTTAAAGTTTTGTATCCCAACTTTCTTATTTTGTCATTTTAGGAATCAACACCCTTCTAGCTAGCTACTTGGAGCACACAGCGTCGATTATCTTGTTATCAATAATTCTTCATGATGATTTAAATAGATTACTAATATTTGGCTACTTTTGAAAAAATAGGAAGAAGAATTATTAGAATTTTTTGCAGATAACCATGAAGAATTAAGATAATAATTAAAGAGTTATCTGATATTGATTATTTGATTTTCTTAATTGAAATGAGATGATAACATATGAAACTAAGATAAGGCGTTACAGACGAAACACGACTTTTCTTATCATGATATTTGAGAAAACAGAATTTTAAAATGTTTCACAACTTTCCTGCTTCTTTTGTCTTTCCTAAAAAGGATATTCCTATAAATATGAAGTTACATGATGTTTCAAATTGTAATTTAGGAGAGTTAACTTTTCTTTTATGAACTTAAAAGATCATATACTTTCTTTGTGATATATGTAATAATTTTTTTTCTTTTGTTTCATTACCCTTTCAAATAATTTAACTTAATTACTCTTTATTATAATACCAGTGTTCTAAAATACGCTAGTGTTAGAATATCTAAATTAAAAAGATTTATTATTATTTTGGATTTTTTTTTTTGAGTTTATATCTTCAAAAAATGTTTTTAAAAATAATATATGTATTGATTATGTTGGAGCACAATAAAATCTCAATATCTCATTTGAATAATATTTAAATATGCCTTATTCAATGATTATTAAATTATTTTTAATTTATATTTATCATTTTGTTAATTTTCTATCTATATCTAACTAAATAATAATAATTTGATAAAAGTTTATGATACATAAATAATACCGTTATTTACTAAAAGAAAAAAAAGAAAGAAAAGAAAATGAAAAAAAAATTGGCGTCTAAGACCACTTAGCCTCTCCTAGAAAAATAAAAATAAAAATTGACGCCTAGAACTGCCTAGGCCGAATTTTTCCGTCTAGCCCCACTTAGCGCATAAAGTGATCGAATTGGCCAAAATCAGTTCGGCTAGGGGCCGCCTGGCGCCTAGGCACCGCCTAGAAGGCCGCCTAAACCGAATTTTAGAACAATGTATAATACTAAAGTTATAAGTATACTAATTATATTTGTCAATACCACTGAAATTGAATTAAATTAAATCCAAACAACAAATTAACGAGATAATAAAAATAATCAAATATACAAATTTAACCATGTTTTATATGTACATGTGATCAGGTACATTTATTTTGTATAAGAATAGAAGGCACACAAACACAAACAACTTATCGGTAATTTTAACTGATTATTGATTGAATATTTAAGAAAACATAATTGTAATTCGTAATTGAATTTTTATACCTTAACAAAAGGTCAATTTCAGCGTCATTTGCAAGATGATGTGTAATGTTTCTAATCGTTACGTTTTGTGTTGGGAAGTGGATCCTCAATTTTGAGTTGATCTTTCGTCATCTTTTGTTCCATTATTTTCAACGTGTGACAAAGACAAATTAATGATGTCATCTTTTACATTTTGTCGTGTTGTGATTATATTAAAATGTCAGATGAAATACAATTATGAAATAAAAGATCCTGATTTAATGTGTTAGTGTTTCAATAAGGGTTAAATTCAATTTTAGTCCATTTAAAAAGCCACTGTCCAATTTTCGTCCACCATGGAAACGGTTTTCAATTTTAGTCAAATTAAGTAAAAAATCGTCATTATTTGGTCCATTTTTGTCACTATTTCGTCCACCATGGAAGCGGTTTTCAATTTTAGTCCAATTAAGCCAAAAATTGACCAAATAGTGACGATTTTGGCTTAATTGGACTTAAAATTAAAAACCGCTTTCATGGTGGACGAAAATTGGACAATAACTTTTTAAATTGACTAAAATTGAATTTTCCCCCTTTCAATAAATAGGACTAAGAAAACACAATTTCTACAATTTTTTGTATGAAACTGTATTTTTTACAATGTAAGATCCCAAGTTAATTAGAGATTAAAAATCTTAAAGAGAAAAGGCCCTTGCACACCAAGTGACTGTAAAAATGCGAATTAGAACCAAATAGCCTTGGCATTGATAAGCATGTGCTTGAGAGATCCATCAAGATGGTGCGAGATGATGTCTTTTGCGGAGCCAACAAAGCGGCCACCAATGAACACAGCTGGCACCACAGGGCTGCACCCAAAGGCTCCCAAAGCCCACTCCATTTCCCTCCCATTCTCATCTCCGTCGAGCTCGTGAACTGCAGGGCTGGCTCCCAGTTGATAGAACAAGGTCTTGATGCTGTGGCACATGCAGCACGTGCTTTTTGTGAAGATCACTGCTGCATTCTTGCATGCCAATTCTCTTACCATCTCCATTACTTTCAACTCTCTTTGGACTGGCAATGTATGTATATGGGCTAACTGTTGGCTTTGATGGATTCTACTTATAGAGAGGAGTTGACAGTTTTAGCGTTGTGTTTGGTTATCTTGAAAATGGGAAGTGAGAATCATATAGAATCATAAAGCTGTGATCACTTTGTGTGTTTATTTGGATAAGAAAAACAGCCTGTGACGGTTTTCTTGAAAGTGACTTAATTCTTCAAGAAAGAGCTATTGCAGTACACATAATTTTGTGTAGTGTTTTCTTGAAACTATGAGTTTAACAGTGTCAATTGCCAATACAAGTGTTGCAGTGATAATGCAGGCTTTGTTTGATACCTCATATAATGATCAATGAAGCTACATTAAGCTCTATATTTCTCTAAATTAAACAGTCATGCACAATATATATGTTGAACTACTTGTTGCCTTCCACTGAAATATTGAATCTGTTGATTAATTGTGCTACTTTATTCTTCTGGTGGTTTCTTTGTGGGATCCTTTTGCTGATGTGTAAGAAGTTAAAAGGATAAGAAGTTATCCACTGCATTCCCACTTTAGAATCTGAATCCTCATTGCAAAAGTCAAACACATTTTGCCTAAGTTCTGCCTCATCATTGTCCAATAGAAACCAAGCAACAACTGTTTGATATTTCCTTGCAAGAACATGTCAAAACCTGTAATCTTATCTTGCATATATAACATCACAACACTATATATATATGCCAATATGCCATTGCTTGGATTGTAATGACAAACTAAATTCTGTTAGCTGCTCCCTGAGTCGAAATCTCAACCTCGATATAATCCTCTTCTTCATCTACATTCTCTTCTTCTTTCCTTTTTTTTTTCTGGGATGATCATCAACTTGCTAGCAAAGTATAAAGAATCTTAGCTTTAAAGTAGTTGAATTTGCAGATATGGCTGCCACACATTTATTTGGCTGTTGGCTCTTATCCATTCTTCCATTTTGCAGATAATGTGCCTTTGATTTTTTATCACTATTTAATTTGATATATCTCCTTATTTAGAACGCACGTTACTATATTCTTGCATGATATAGAAACATTATTCGAGTTTTTTTTATAAAACAGACTGAATATAGGGCGGGGCCCATAGAATCCTGAAATTCTTCAGGTAATTATAGGGCTTTGTTAAGGTGTGGGGTTCTAGGATAAAGGAAAACAAGTAGCTAGGCCCATTAAAAAAAATGGCACTGAGAATCAAAATAACTCAGATCAGTGATTAAGAATCAGCCACGAAAATTTGTTTGAACTCAGATTCAACAATGTAAAAAAAACACTAAAAGGGATATAAAACCATTCAGTTCTTCACTACAGGATAGTTTTCTTCTAGCACCCTACTATGAGTCCTGTCAAAACAGGACCCTTGGAAGTTTCTTCATCAAAATCAACATCCCATCCAGTAGGTTTGATATCCTCAATCCGAATATGATAGCAATCCGGCATATTATAACTATAACTATAGTCTTCAATATTGTCTTCTTCGTCTGCAGCTGATCCCAGTCCCTCCAAAAGCTTGACAATCTCTTCATCATCTTCATGATCATTAATATCCCAATCTATCTCATCGATGTATAAATCTGGACTGGGAATATCCACGGGATCAATAGGGAGGCGATGGTACATGATGTAGAACCTCTCCTTGCTCCTCTGAAAAGCCTCCTCCGCTGCTGAGTCATCCCACTCGTAGATTTTGGATGACATCATCCATGGTATCTTCTTCTGTGCTTCCAACAATTCTTTCCATTTGAACCCCCCAATTTTGTAGCAATATAATTTTTCCCACTCTGGATTTTTTGGCAACCAAACCCCTGAAAATATATTTCAAGAATTTTGTTAATCAACTAATAAATTGAGTTAATGTTAATTAAAAAACAAAAGTTCATGAATGTGTATATAGAGAAAAATAGAGACGAAATATATAGCAAAGCAATTGACGTACAGTTCTCAGAAGGATGTGCGTTTCTTGAACGACGTCGCTGCATGCATGCCTTTAGCTTTCCCATTTCTGCTTTCAATATGTATAGAGAAAACCTAAATTTATCTCTGGATGATCGATAAAAGAATGAAATTATATGATCCATATATATAGAAGATGGGGAAGCCTTTTAAATCCGGACTTATGATATGATTAGGATACTTTTTCTAAGTCTAATATGATTCGTTATATCTTTGCATTTCCTTTCCTAAGTGGTTAGGATTGTGATTCTACTATAATTATAATCCTTTTACCGGATAATATCTAATTGGAAAGTATGAGAAAATTATTCAAAAGCAAATTTGTATCTTATTGATTTGGTTCGATGCATCATTTTTTTTTTGAATTAGTTTTCTTGATTAATTCAAAACTAAATCGAGAATGAAAATTTAAAATCATGAACACTGGAATCTCGATTTAACAATTCTTTGAAAATGCGATAATTAACAAAAGTGCTACAACATTTCCAAGCTTCTCAAATTCGAATGCAAGTGTGGAACAGTGGAATAGCAATTTTAATGACAGTAAATTCATTATCAGGACATATCATTCTAGCTTGCAGTTTCTTAGGGTATGTTTGGAAAGAAATTTAAATGATGAAATTTTGGATTTCAAAATTTTAAAATACATTTTTGTATGTATTTGAATTAAGGTTTAGCAAATTCTAATTAGGGAGCTTGAGTAAGATTGAGCTTGTTTCAAACTAGACTGGAATTAATTCTCAAATAGTTGCTTTTCGTAATCACGTTTTAAATTAATCTCGATCTTCAGAATAAATTAGATCATGCCGAATGTGAATTTCTTGATTAATTCCCCAATCATGCGTATTTCAGTTAGGGTTATTCAATTGTCCTGAACTCTTATCATCAAATTAAACCATGGTGTGTTCAAGGACAATGTTGAGGATGCGAATGAAATGAGTTTTAATTTACTATGATCAATGTAATATATCAAAACTTATAACGTGTTGCTCAAAGGATGACATCGACAAGGCGTTTAGGAAACGTACATTCAAACAAGGAAATCATAAATTTAGGACAATATATTTTGATTATTCACCCATGGAGAAATTGTAAACTTTAACTCCATCATTTAGGGATATTTATCTTTTTCGATTTGAAATTGAGACTGTATCTTTTAGAAATGAGCGAATTTAGAACAAATAAACCCAGATCGATGAATTTCAAGCTAATTGGCACAGGAAAGTCACGTGTCTAACCTGGTTGGTCCGAAATTCACCCAAAATTCATCGATTCAGGCTTAATTGTCCTAAAGTCGCCCAATTTTTGAAAGATACAGTTTCAATTTCAAAGTCTGAATGATGAATGAGCCCAATTTGCAATTTTCTCAAGGATATATATCTTTTTGAGACACTAATATATAATTTGCATGAGATTTGCACGCGATTAACATGAATTCCCCAATGTAGTTAAATTTATTTAGAAATGGTAGTAGGTATAATAGTTAAAAGATAAATAGGAATGAAGAGTAGGCTAGAGTTGATATGTCATCCCCACCTTAAGCATTCTCTTGTGAGGAATATCAAACACCTTGTTGCTTTGCCTCACATTCTTCTTCAAAAAGTTGTACCCATAATCAATCAACACCCTCTTCCCAATGCTCGCACCCTTCACCGCCACCACCTCATGCTCCCCCACCAGGTGCACCACCCCGCTCCGCCACGCCTTCTCCACCGCCGCCTCATCCTCCTCCATTGCATCACCTTCCAGAACAAACCCTTTTAGCCTCTCAATCAATAGTTTTTCAAACGGCTCTTCTTCGTTCCTCGGATCTTTGTATCCATAGCGCACAACACACCGGAAAACTTGGAGTTCCTTAGGCTGCACCCTTCGAAACAGGAACCTTTCTTCTATTGGCACTTTGCTAATAGGCAAAGATTTGAAGGAAACGAAGACGAGAAGGGAGTGGAGGGCTGGTACATTGGCTACGTAGTGCTTGAAAATTGGTGGGATGCCATGAACTAGTTCTGAGTAGAAGATTGCGAGCCCTGGCAGCCTTTGAGAATTCGTCTCTTCGATGATTTCTTTCACGTTCTCCGGGGAGATCTTGTTGTTGAGCTCGAAGTGGTACTTCTTCCTGTAAACCTCGTTCCATACGTACATGATTGTCATTAAGATCATCGCGAATGCCAGTGGAAGATACCCTCCTTGATCAAACTTGTAGAGAACCGAGCTCAAGTAAAGGAGCTCGATTGATCCTATGATCATCACATATAAGATTATGAGAAGCATGTTTGTTTTCCAAATCATGATCATGATCAGAACTAGAAACGCTGATGTCAGAGTCATCACAAACACCACAGCAATCCCTGCAATGATTTCAAATATTCAAGATAATTACGTGAATCATGAATGTACATAAGAAAGTGAAGCACGTGAATATGATTGATCATAGACTACCATAGGCATTTCCAATCTTTGTAGTTGTCCTGAATCCGAGAGTGACAAAAACACAAGCAACCATGAGAAGATAATTGATTTCAGGGATGTAAACTTGGCCTCCATACTTGGTGGAAGTGTGCACGATTTTAACACGAGGGAAACATCCGAGAGAAAGGGATTGCTGGATGATAGAAAACGTGCCCGAGATCATTGCTTGACTCGCAATGATTGATGCAGCGACAGCAACTACAAACATCGGCCAATACATCTTCCCTGCAGCATCAACATTTTCAAGCTAATTATTTCAGAATTTGATCAGACAATATTAATATTAACAAGCTGGGAGACATGATATATAGATCAACAGAATTAACCTGGGATTGAATCATAGAATGTATTGGAAACCAATGAGTTGTGCTTGCGAAGAAAGGATGCTTGTCCAGTGTAGGCTAAGATGAGAGCTGGATAAGTAATAGTGCACATGCTTATTTGAATGGATCTCACAGAGAAGTGACCAACATCTGCAAATAATGCTTCAGTTCCTGCAATAACATATATATCATGATGTTAGAGTGTGAATTATTAAGTGCATGCAATAAGTATATATATAGATAAGAATTAGACCAGTAATGGCAAGAACAACGCCTCCAAGGGAAATCCATGCATCATCTTTGTTCCTTGTGAAGTAGTCGATTATGTATTTAGGGTTTATAGCTTTAATGACAGTGGGATCATATTTGATGAAGTTGTAAAGGCCAATGCCAGCTATGAAAGAGAACCAGACAAAGATTATGGGAGCAAAGGTGTAGCCCACTTTGTCTGTTCCGAATCTTTGAGCCATGAATAGAAGTACTAGGATCACAACTGACGTCCAAACTATTCTATCTGCACTTTCAATAACAACAACCAATTAATTAAATAAGATGTAACATCTATCACTTGTGAATTCAATTCAAATGTAGTGGAAATTATATTTGTAACCTTGGTATGGTAGTTGTTGCACCAAATATCTGATCTGATCACGCCAATTATTTTTTACATATATATAATCCATATCGATAATTTTAGTAACTCTCTAGTTGTATTTCGGGTCATTGGTCCCATATATTTTGGGGATACATTAATATTGACTGTCTAATCCATATATATTATGCCTAGCTTGACCTAATCCGATCGATCCATCGACTTAGACCAAAAGATCACTACCAACAAATCAACGTGAGAAAACATGTATATATATATATATATATATATATATATATATATACACGAGTATCAGCACGTGCGTCGCATGTGGAGGATGAATTTTTTAACTCAAAAATATTATATCAATATTAATCTTAAATAATAATTTTTTTATAAGGATATATATCCAATCTATATTAAATTAAATTATTTTCAGAAAAAGATCTATAGTAAATTAGAGTCCTAATATAATAGAGTTTTTATTTATAATAGAATTCTATATAATTTTGGTTTAGAATTATAATGTAAATTATTTAAATATGAAAATCATAAATTACTATTATAACCTTAAATAAAATCTTTAGTAAGGATATATTAGACACTTCATATTTTGTAATAAATATCCATACTTTTATATAGATAATATATATATATATATATATATATATATATATATATATATATTAGGCACGTCAGGTCCTAAACATTGAAAGAGACCCAAACAATTAATCGAGGAAAAATATAGAATTTTCGTTCCAATCCTTCTCGAGCATCAAAATTTTGAATGTTGAGGGGCCCACAAGGTTTCAACTTTTGTAGGAGTATTATTTTATAAATACAAGATTAATTTATGTGCTTAAAATTATATAATTCTTTTGTGAGCAGGGACATTACCTAATTCATTTAGGTATCCATCCCTAAAAGCAAATTTAATGAAAATGAACATTGTAAAATAAGATATTAGAACACATGCTTAACAATGTATACATAGTAGTATACCTTCTGTCATAGAAGATGCAGCTTCCTTGATTCCACCCACAGCAGATAATACTATTGGAGAAGATAATTATCAAGAACAAATTAATTAAAATTTAAGAAGAAAAAATGAAGAAATTGTACCTGAGATACAAGGAGTAAGAATACCATCTCCAATGACCATGGAAGTACCAAGCATTGTGGCAAATAATAAAACATACTTAGCCAAAATACTATTTTCCAATTTAGATTTAAGATTCGAAGCTCTAATTTGCATACGATTATTATGAGGCAATTCCAGTTGGAAAGTAGAGACTTCTTCATCTTCCAATTCTTCACTTGGAATGAGACCCACTTTCGCATATCGACATATCAAGGAATAAAGTGCAAATGTCCCTCCTATTATTTTTCAAATTTATTAATTAAAATTTAAAACATGTACAAAAAAGAGGTGATAGTATATAGCTAGAAAAGAATACCATCTCCATTGTCATTGGCTCGTAAGACGACGAAGACATACTTGAACAAAGGTATTAAGGTAACGGTGTAAAGGATCAAAGACAAAACTCCAATAATATCATCGTTGTCTTTGATTCCATTGGTGAAGGTGCTGGCATATACGTACAACGGCGACGTTCCAATGTCCCCATACACCACCCCGATAGTTTGGAACGCCAACTGTGCCACCACCACCCACCCGCCGCCACCACCACCACCGTGGTTGGCGGATTCTACGTCCAGGGAGTCATTGCGTCTCAGCTTGTTCCAAGAATGCGTCTTTCCATTTTGATCATTTACTTCTTTAGGGTTTTCTTCTTCTACTTCTTCTTTGATTATTACAACTTCAGTGGTACTATTGGATTCTTCTTGCAAAGCACTAGACATGTTTTTAGGATCAGATGTTTTTGTGGATTAAATGAAATGTTACTTACAATAATGTTGCAATGGGAAATTAGGTTGGGAGCATTTTGCAATATCTGGGGAGTTTATGAGGGTGGTTTTGTACGTAGAATGTGATTAAACAGCCAGCCATATATATAATCTCTCTCTCTCTCTCTCTCTCTCTCTCTCTCATGTAACACGTGGCTACTCTCTCTCTCTCTCATGTAACACGTGGCTACTCTCTCTCTTTCATGTGAGACGTGGCTACCTTTAATTTGTGTAGGCTCCACATGATTTCATTTTAAGTCCATCTTCCAAATTGATGACGATCTTGATGATGAGATCTTTTATAATTGTGGCAAAATCTCATGAAATAAATCTAATATATGTGTCTGTATGTCTCA
The DNA here is from genome assembly GCA_005771605.1 of Scutellaria baicalensis. Classification (NCBI taxonomy): domain Eukaryota; kingdom Viridiplantae; phylum Streptophyta; class Magnoliopsida; order Lamiales; family Lamiaceae; genus Scutellaria; species Scutellaria baicalensis. The sequence goes on along the minus strand of CM016726.1, from coordinate 15,326,226 downwards.
TGTGGCAGATTCAGAATCCAAGTCATCAACAAATTGAATTTTATGTTTTCACAAGTATGAAATTGCAAGTTTAAAATTTAATAGATGGAATTAAATTGTAAGAAGAGCGATCCAAAACAGTGATCAAATAATTAAAAAAAATGATTAATGATCTTATTAAAGTTCTAGATTTAATCTCCATACCTCCCGTAAATTATTACATGCATAAATATATGAGTACGTGCATATTTCTACCTCTAATTATATTAAGAAAAATGTAATTATTATAGTGATCCTAAAAAATACTTATTAGATTAAAATCTTATGACAACTACATTCATAGACATATTATTAACTACTTCAGTACTAACAATTTGTATCAAGACCTCGTTAAGAAACCAGACAATTATGACAATAACAAGCAGATGATCACTGAATTTGACAATAATTCTACTTAACGATCTATTTTTAATTCTCTAAATTATTCATTAATAGTCATGATGCAACAGATTATTTGGATTAAGCAAGTGGATTTAACTTAAAGGGTCACTATATATCAATGAATATTCATTAATGCCACATTCATATGACAATCAGCTATTAAAGTTGCGATTTTATCAAGAAATTATGAAACCTATCGATCTTGACTCCTTCGTTTTATGATTTTCTAAGCCAAAGTCATGTGAACTTTATCTATTAAAATATTTCTGCACAGGTGATTAAATATGAAAACAAGCACAATTGTTACATTTTCTTAACTTTTATCACCAATCAATTATTCAGTTTATTTAATGGGTTTGGTAAGATAAACCTACCCTAATGTAAAACCAGAATGATTTAGCCGCCATCAGAGAACAGCCAGTTTCACACTGCAATATTGTAACTATAATTACGCGATATTTAAGATACACGTATATACGGTGTAAAAAATGAAACATAATTGTGGAATACCCTGATGTGTAGTCATGCTTGTGTAAAACAGGCCAATAGCATGACTACTCGATCTGGTTTGTTTATAGCCTGCCAAGTTCTTTGATCCTATAGGCTATGAATTTCTAAGTATGGATGTCTTTTTCAGAGTTGATTTACTTCTTCCCTTTACTGTGGAATTAAATAGCAAAGTTTTCAACATATTCCTGTCCATGAAGGCATATTCCAATCAAAGACTAGCTTTATTTGGAAGTTGTCTAGCAAAGCAACCAAATAAAGAAATCATGTAAAGACAAGGAAAATCATAGATTTTAACTACAGAGCTTCCAACCAAAATGTGATTTGGATGGATTGTTGTGCTCGTTGTCAATCAGTAACAATTATTAATAATGACTCATACCTACACAGCAGAATCAGGCGTGGAATGAGGGTGACACCAACACAACTCAACAAAAGAACAAACGAATAGATACCTGTGTTATAGTAGCACCTGTGGCATCTCTCTGCTTTTCTTCCAATGGCAAACGGCTTCAACCAAAAAAGGTGACCTGTAAAAGACACGAGAATATATGTGGCCGTGAAGGTGACATATTGTCATAATAACACAATCAGTTTATTAAAATCAATGCTAAAATTAAGAGAGGATTTCCCCTAGTTGAACCTCTTACCTCCACGATAGCCATCCTCAGATAGCTACTTCTGCTAATATAAAATAAACATATTTCACATTGCAAAAATAGAAAATCTCGATAAAATGGTTTATATTTCCTGAAATGTGTGTGCTAATATGGGACACAATTCAACTTGAGGGATCTCTCAGTTTCACTGTATACAAGTTTTGTAGTTAACACATAAGGTACTAAGGTAGTGAAGTAGAACCTATTTATAGATAGACTAGTCTTATAATAGATACATTTAGCTCAACTGCAACGAGAGAAAGATGGTGCTTTCTTCGACAGAATATGGAACCTCAAATCTTGTTAACTATTAATCAACAAGCTTATGCATTAATTCCTTCTAAGGGAAAGAGAAATCATGGAGAGGAAGAAAGAAAGAAAATCAACAAGCTTATGCATCTTTTCAATTACCATAATCACAACAATAGTTCAACCAGTTCTCTACATTTCCAGTCTATACAAAATTAGCACCATCACATTGGAAAATCTGGTGCGAAACATGGAGAAGAGAACTGATTGCAAAAAGTGTAGCACAATTTTCTTCTCTGCAGCTATGTCCATGTTTTTCTTCACCTGAGCTCCTTCAGCTATGGCCAAAATATATTGTGCTCATGCTTCAGCTTATCAGGAGAACTGATTGCATAAATTCAATTTAGTTGTTTTTCCCAAATCTTTGGAGCCTTCCAAAAATTGGATTCTGAACTAGTTCTCTAGCAGATGGTCTCCGGACAGGATCCGCATCCATCATGGCCTGAACAATTAACAAATTAATTAATATCTCAGACACATGATGCAATATAGCAAAGCTCTGTCACATGTGTAATCCAACTCCCAGGTGGGATCAAGTGGCCTTTAAGGCCCAGGTATTCTGCATAAATGATTTAGACAGAAATATTACAAACAACTAATAAGTAAATTATTATCACTTCAAAAAATTACAGCTCAAATTTTAGAAATTCTAACAGGCTAACAGCTCTTTTTTATAAATATTAACATCACTGTACATGACTAGTTTTGCCTTTTGGAAAGAGTTTCTCACTTTATCGGTTGCGATTTTGACATTGAGGCAAAGCACCAGCCTATTTAGCTAGTTCAGAAAAAATACCACTGAGTCACTCTTCAACACAATGTTATTATCTTTCTGCAAGTACTGCAGGCAGAATCCTAACCATGTGAGTTAGTTTCCTTAAAACTTTAATAATCATTCTCCAATTAATTTGTAAGTTATCCTTCTGATTCTTCACAAGAAAAAAAAGAAAGAAACATGCAAGTTTGATTAATTGTAATGGTAGCAATTTCTTGACATCATTGAGGCATCAGCTTTACATTTGAGCTGCTTATAATATAAAAAAACAGTAAAAAAGCAATGGTTGTAGTCAGTGGTCACCATTAGAGAACAAAGACATTTTTCAGAAATCTTCACTATAATTTTAACAATCATAACATCCAAAAGTAACGTACCTTGATTAAATTCTGAAACTGCAAAGAATGGCCAGGGAGAAGCGGCAGTTTTCCTTTCCTAAGATGAAGAAAATGGGGACCTGATTCAGGTAATGGCGACCCTCTCACAAGTTCATATATAGAAGCTCCTAATGAGAATATATCAACTTTGTCTAGATTATCATAATTCTCATTGAGGATTTCTTGAGGCATGTAGCGTGCATCACCCTCTTCAACTGGCAAACTATTATCAATCAGAGTTGCACAACCAAAATCACCAAGTTTATAAATTCCTCCTTTTACATAAATATTATCAGGCTTTACATCTAAGTGAGCTATCCCTTTCCTGTGTATAAACTGCAATGCTTTTGCGATCTGCAAAAATCAAGAACCTTATAATCACAAATCTCTGCATGCAGAAAAGTCATAACAAGGAAAAACATCAACCAACAAGGAATGTGCATATAATTCCATATAACAAAACCTTTCAATAGCCTCTGGCAAATTATAAAGACATATTCAAGTCGTCAAGCCAATATAAGCAAATCAGACAAGACGGTCCTGTATTAATGCATCAAATGCAAAGATGAAGGACTAAGTTAACATCAATCACTATGAATTAATGTGTATTTCCTCTTTCAGTTCCTATATTAGATACAAGGTACCATTATACATGTATTAGAACATTGATAATATCATATAGTTCATGTTTTACACTTGAAAAGTCTTCTTAACGAAGGAGGGATTATTCTAGGTTAAATCCAGCATCAAACTCAAACATTAATCAAATAAGCATGATACTGTAGCAGCACATCAAAAAAAATTAATACACCAAATAGAATTAAAATTGTTCACCTGATACATCGCCTCCAAAGCTTCTTTCTCTGTCAATAAGTTAGGTAATTTGTTGGCAGAAAGACTGTGATCACACAACTCCAACTGAATGTAGAGTTGTTCATTCTCAAACCAAGAAGAGTAGTAGCCAACAATGTTTTCATGGTAGCCTGAAAAATATGCATCAGTGACTAAATTTGAGAATCTAAACATTTATACAGATAATAAGAAACATAAATGTGGCAAACCTAGAGCTGCCAAAGATTGAACTTCCATCAAAGCCTTGCGCCTGTAAAAGTACCAAAATGTATAGGTAAGCTGGAAAAGAGAGCGAAAATGGTAAAAGTAGATAGGATACCTCTCTGTTTCTTGATGCAACTGTCTCATGCTATGTTTCACTGCATACATGCAGCCATCTATCCTCTTAAAGACTTTGAAAACATGGCTGAAGTTTCCGCTACCAATTTTCTGGGGAAAAAGAGTTAGAAATAGATAACATTCAAGAAATTATTATGAAGCAATAAAGTCTTGGTTTTTAAACCTCAATCTCATGGAAATCTGTCCGATAGCGTGAAAGGCCATCACCACCAATACCTGCAGGGGAGAAACCTGGAGACAAAACCACAAATGTTACACAACGCCTAGTACTAATTAGGACAAAAAAATGCTATCACTCTGCACGCTAAAATTAAAAACGGTATCAATAAAATGTAAATGATGCTTCAGCCCAAATTTTAATAAAAATAGATGTTTCACATAAAAATTCAAAATCTGAACTGCACCTGCACATTTTGACCTTTGATTGTCGAAAGGATCGGCATCAAAGTCTAATGCATCCTTAAGGTATGGATTTTTTAGGCATGGAGGAGGCATTACTCTACACCGTAAAGCAACTGCTGACTGTGAAACATAACTGCGATTCTTTTGCAACACAACCGTTGATCCTGTATTCATTTCATCTATCCCTGAAGTATCTGTTGCAAGATCTTCAAAGGGTTGATGGTTGATATCAAGAGATGCTTCCAAATCAACATCTGGGTAATAGCACATGTGAAGCATAAGGAAATTGGAGAACAAATCATAAAAAGTGAGCAAACTATCATGTTATGGAGTCAGAGTGTCTGTTTCCCTTGAGCAATGGAAGTTGTTACATAGTCAAATAAAAAACCTAAAATGTGGCCAACATATCCATGACATAGTTCACATGGACCTGAGTTGAAACATTGGTCAGTAGTTTGACCATTTACCTAGAACTCCACTGCAGCATGCAAAGATATAAGCAAAAAGTGTGTAAACAAGATACGATCCTCTAGTAAAAGAAGCTGAATCAGAACCAATCAAATGAATTTTATTAAACAAATTATAATAGCACTCATTTAAACCAAAATACAAGCTCAAAAAACTATCAGTTTATTTTTAGTGCTGCATAAAATAGATCTTATCTAAACATGAAGCGAGTAGCATGCTGCAATCTAATTTTAATCACAAGAGCACAAGCAAAATAAAATAAAGTGAAGTTTGCTCACGTTCTGATTATTAGATCCCAATTTAGACAACTAAACAGAGAGTAAACTTGTGTTTGGAAGGGAATACATACATTCTTTTTTGGTCAAACTTTTTAAGGCTGTCACTCTTTTATGCATAAATCTTGAAAATTAGTACAAGATGTGAACTTTTCTGAACGCCATACTGTATTGCTACTCTAATATCTCCTGAACTGTCAGCAACTGATAATTGCACAAAATTTCCTAGTCATTCTCACCTAGTTTCTGGCGTTTGCTCCTAATGGTCTTGACTTTCTCCGGCGACCTGGGGCATTGAACGTTTTCCTTCAATACAAATCACCAGTAATATCAGCACCTAATATTTCAAACCAGATTTTATAGCAAAATAACAACTAACCTTGCTCCAGTCTACATTACTTGCAATAGCTGGCATCTCCGGAGTAATATAATCAGGTGTACTTCAAAAGGCAAATAAAAAAAATCAGTAATAATCAACCAAACAAACCCTAAACGAAAAATATATCTAAAGAAGGCCGAAATAGTTGATTAAAAGTAAGCATATATGAATTTCACCAGAAGAAATCCTGACTGAGGATGAAATCTTTGTCGTCGGTAGCATCAGCATCAATATCCAGCGGCAAAGAGTCGGGAAGAGATTCAGAATCAAGAAGTTTCTGGAATCGAGAGGGGTTCACCGATTGAAGAGGCGAATTCAGCGAAACTTGATCCAGCTGAACCATCAAGTGGTTAGCTAATGTGCCTTTCACCATTATGCTACAACCTTTCCTACTCGTTACACTCCTCCGATTTCCGCCCAGGGCTTTCCTCTTCATCAATCGAATTTCCTCTCTCTCTCTCTCTCTCTCTCTCTGGGCGCTTGAATCGATGGATTAATTTATATCAACTGCTGAGCTTAAAAAATAGAAAAGAGGCGAAAATAATTCAAATATGCGCGCGTTAGATAGATGAACGAATGAGTGGGGAATATTAAAAGGGTCATGCTGAAATGATCCAGAGTTGTGAGAGTATATTGCTTAACGTGGGCCATCTAATCCCACCCTCTGTTCTGCACTGATTGGATGTTTTGTCAAGAAAGATTAAGCGTCGTTTGTAAGCTTTACCCTATTGGGCCCAATTACTTTCCTTAAGGCCCAATGGGTCACAATACTCATTCAAGCCCAGCCCAAAATATTTGCGCTAAAGAAAACCCTAATTAAAGAGGTAAATTGTGAACAATGTTCATGGGATTTTACTGGACGAGGCCTGATATTAAAACGGGCCGTTTGTTGTCGAAGGATCCAAATTCGTGCAGCCAAGATAACGTACACACTCCGATGCAGCGGGTACAAATTTCTAAATCATTCCCGCGGACGAATTTCCCCACCAACCATTTCACAATCAGCAATATTCAGCAACATTCACTATCTATTTCACTTATCCCAAAACCATGTCGAATCATCAGGCCACCATAATCGATGGCAAAGCAGTTGCCCAAACAATCCGATCGGAAATCGCCGCCGAAGTCAGCCGCCTCTCCGAAACTTACGGAAAGGTCTCTCTCTAATTTGTGTGTGTGTGTTTTGGAATTCAATGATTGGTCATATTTTGCATTTCCTTGATGATTTAAGATTGAGATAGTGCAATATAACACTATGCAGTGGAAGCACTGGGTGGGACTTTAGTTGATTTCAGATGTGGTACTTTTGAGCTTTTAGCTTCTCAATCCTGTTGTTTATATTGCCCATTTAGCAGCTGATTGTATAATAATTTGTGCAACGAGATTGATCGGATTTTATTAATGTTTACTATGATTTTGGGTTTTGTACTTTTATTGCACTTTTTAATTGTAATATATCCTTTATTTACAGTAATTGAAAAGATTGATAAACTCTACTTTGATCAGGTGCCGGGTCTAGCCGTGGTAATTGTGGGGAATAGGAAGGATTCACAGAGCTATGTATCTATGAAGCGCAAGGCCTGTGCAGAAGTTGGAATCAAGTCGATCGATTTGGATCTACCGGAGGAAGTATCCGAATCTGAGTTGATTTGCAAAGTCCACGAATTAAATGTGAATCCAGATGTTCATGGTTGGTGAGCTAGCCATGCTAATGTCATTGAATTTCTTAGCTTCACCTTTTTGTCCATTTCAATATGTTTCCATTGCATGTTGTTTTGTTCATATAGAGTTGGGAACAAGACTGCATTGGCATGTTTGGTAAAACTCGATTGTGTTTATTTCAGAACACGAGCATAGGAAGAATATGCAATAGTTGTATACTTGTGACCTTATATTTATAATGCCAGTTTTGTCTTTTGATATTTTTTTGCATATAGTTTGGGCCTACTCATAGTTAAGATTTAGAAGATTAAAAATTGTGGCTTTCAATTGGATAAAAGTATAGAAGTATTCTCCTTTGTCACTCAGTTCGGTATTCTCTGTGAATCAATAGATTTTTTTTTTTTTTTTTTGAGGTTGGTAGTTTTACTATGCTTTTACTGGTTCAATTGGAATGATAGAGACAAGACTGCATTGGTGTATTGGAAATTTTATTCTTATTTTTGTGAAAATGTGACCTTATTTTTATGATACTATTTTCGTCATCTAATATTTGTTGCTTTTCTCTAATTAGGGCAAGTCGTATTTAAGGGTGTTTTCTGAGATTAAAAATAGTGGCTTTAAGTTGAATTATAATATATGGGTGTTCTCCTTTGCCACCCACTTCGATATTCTCTATGAATTTACGATTGTTGAGTTTGTGTCTCCCTAATTTGTTGTTAGTCACAATTAAGGTGTTTACAGAAATAAAAGGTGGCTTTCCATCAAATAATAATTATTGGGGGTTCTCCTTTGTTGATGAATTCAGCATCCTCTATGAATTAGCGATTTGTTGAGTTCTGTTGTTTTATTACACTTTTGGTGTTTCAGTTGGCCCTGGTAGAGAAGAGACTGCATTGGCATCATTAGTAAAAACTTTTGTACTTCTTCTGTGAAAACACGTGTAGTGAGAATATGGAACAGCTTTTAGTAATACTTCTGAGTTCTGACCTTTTCTTTCAATGCCTTTATACATCTTTAAATAATTGTTGTGTTGCCCTAGTTTGGAGTCAGTGTATCTAAGAGTATTTTTGGAGCTTAAAAATGACTGCCTTCAGTTCAATATAAGTTTATGTGAACTCACTTTTTTTCACTCAATTTTGTGTTCGTTGTGAATCTACAAAATGAATCTATCCCTTTCGAAGTTGAATCTCTTGCAAACAAAATCTAGTGTAATCGTCTATTAGCTCATATCCATATGTCTAGCTGTTGTGATATTGTGATTACTTTTCCTTAATTTCCTTGAAGAAGTTAAAATCTATACAGTTAATCACAACAGAACCTGATATCTTAGTATTTGATATTGGCAAGTATTTGATATTTGGTTGATGCAGGTATATTGGTGCAGCTTCCATTGCCTAAACATATAAACGAAGAGAAAATTTTAACTGAAATATCCCTCGAGAAAGATGTTGATGGATTTCACCCTCTGAACATTGGTAAATTATCAATGAAAGGCAGACATCCTCTGTTTGTCCCTTGCACCCCAAAGGTAAAATATGCAACCACCATCTAGCCCGTACATGAGATGCTATTTAAATCCTCTTAAGTTACCTCACAATTGTTGGAATGTTTTCAAGTACTCAAATGCTCTCAAACACAAGAGAATCTTTAGTTATTATTTTTCTTAAATCCGGACAAAAGTGCACACTGATACATCTACATCTGCACTGTGTTGATTCTAATGGAGTTGATTCTTGTTATATGATTTTATTTTTATTTTATCCAAACAGGGTTGCCTCGAGCTTCTATCACGAAGTGGCGTTAGCATCAAGGGAAAGAATGCTGTTGTGGTTGGCCGAAGTAACATAGTTGGTCTACCAGTATCCATGCTTCTTCTGAAGGAAGATGCTACAGTTACTATAGTCCATTCTCGTACCAAAGACCCTGAAAGCATCATACGAAATGCTGACATTATTATCGCTGCTGCTGGACAAGCAGCAATGGTAATGAGAGATATCATAGTCACCTCTACCTTATAATATGTACAACTCTGTGTTTCACTTTCAAGAATATAACCTTTACTGCTACTTCCCCCATTTCCCAGATCAAGGGCAGCTGGATTAAACCCGGTGCTGCAGTAATCGATGTGGGAACAAATGCTGTAGACGATCCAAGTAAGAAATCCGGTTATAGGCTTGTTGGAGATGTGGACTTTCATGAAGCATGTAAGGTAGCTGGATGCATAACTCCGGTTCCTGGTGGTGTTGGACCGATGACTGTTGCAATGCTTCTAAAGAATACCTTGGATGGAGCTAAAAGAGTAATAGAGAAATAGTTTTTCTTGTTTATGGTTCCTAATAACTTTTATGGTCTTGTAGATGTTGTATCGAGTGGAATATACAGATATAATATTGATCACTTATGTAAACACATTTGTATGGATGTGTGTACATGGACGTCGAATATTATGTCAGTAATTCACCAGATATAACATGACCCTTTTTGATAATCGTTAAGTTTCTTCCAATTTCAGTCATTTCCGTTGTTAATACTCGATTAGACTCGAAATAATTTGCATTGGCTTTTAGTATCCCACTAGGAGGGACGTTGCGTTTTTCCCTAATGTCCTTTGGAGGATGGATACCAGTATCTAATTGTCAGGATTGAAATGTAGGAAATTAAGTATACACCAAATATACACAACACGTCAACAAGCAAATATCTTTGCTCAAAAAAGGGGGGGAAAGTTGAATGATTTAAGAAGAATGCTTTGATATAATAAAATAAGTATCGAAATTCCATATTGGGTTTTGAAAGTTTCATGGCCTTGAGCGATCCAACTTCTGAACAAAAAATGAGGAGGCAATTAAAGAATTACCTTCCCATTGAACCTTTCAAATAGTTACGTTCTCACACACTTATCTATATGTGTGTAGTAGCAGCACAGCATGATGCCAATAAGGCACGATGTTGAAATATTCATATTGAGATGATACAATATTTCATAGTAGGTTTAACGTTAATATTATAATGTTTGGTCAGAGATTTATAACTAAAACTGGTGGTAGTTGTTGGCCTATACAAACACCAATTGCAAAATCAGCTATGTATATCTCCTTCAAAAGTTGTTGTCTTCATCACCATATCTCACTAGATCTCACCTATACAACTATTTCCAATAATACTTGGTGCACTTGAAAGTTCAATCCACTAAATTTGAGACTAATTCAAAGGAGAATTATGAATTTATTATTTAAGTTATAAATAACAGAAAATTTTGGGTTACTATATTATTATACCTTCATTAATTATCATAAATTATCGTTGATAAGGAATCTATAATTTAATGATCTCCTTTCAACAACACCACTTTTTCATTTGAAAGAACAAAAAAAAAAAAAAATTTTGAGACAAACCATATATCTTTTACTGTAACATCAAACTTCGTTTTTCATTCCTTGTCATCCTATCGTTCAATATATTATACTCCTCCAAAAAAGAAAAGAGAGAGAGAAACATAATTAAGTCAAGTATCATAATTTATAATTTTATAAACATATGCGAAAGTTTCAAAACAAATTATGAATTAAAAGTATTAAGAAATTGGTGGGGTGGCGGTTTGGTGAATCCATTAATCTGAGGCACAATTCTGAACTCTTCAATGAACAAACCAATACGACTACTTATAAATAAAACTCTACGTTCAGAAGGAGAAAAATCATCAATGGCGAACTCTTTTTCTCTCCTCCTCCTCCTCATCGCAGCGGCGCTCATTCTAGGAATCGCCGATGCCGGCGGCGACTTCAGCTGGATGCCGACGAATAAGCCGGTGCCCTGCAAGGGATCAATCGCGGAGTGCATTGGCGGCGATGGTGGCGAGTTCAACATGGATTCCGAAAGCAACCGGCGCATACTAGCAACCACCAATTACATCAGCTACGGTGCGCTGCAGGCGAACAATGTGCCCTGTTCCCGGCGCGGCGCGTCGTACTACAATTGCCAACCAGGCGCCGAGGCCAATCCCTACACTCGTTCATGCTCTGCCGCCACACAGTGCCGCAGTTAATTTGTTCTTCTTCCCCCTTTTTTAATTAACTTGTGACTCATTCCAATATATATAAATTATAAAAATACTCATGTGATAATCCGGATAATTTTCATGGGGTAAATTCTATTTACCCGTTATTCAAACTTAAATTCACAAATTTATATGTGAAGTATGAATCGACTCATCTTACATAATATAATCTGTAACACGGTCTCACATAAACTATATTCTATAAATTAATAAGTGATCGTTTGAAAGTAGTCGTAAGAATAATGTTATATTTGATGACATTTACTTAATGTATTAATTAATATATGTTTCTGTCATACAAATGTAGTATCTACTACTACTTCAAAGAATTGCATATATGCTACTCTCATATTGTCATATTCAATATATATGTGATCGTGTGTGTTGTGCATTAACATTCCTTGTGTAATAATATTGTTTTGCTAGATTTATATTTCATTCATATTCTAGTGATGTCAAAATACACCAGAAGATTTACTCGACTGTTTGGAAGTGTGGTTCCTTTGGTGTTTTACAAAATAATATTCCCAAGGTTATAACATATCTCAGCAATTTTTTACTCATATAAAAAGGAATGAAACCTCAATCTGTCAATCATGCTGTAATAGTTCTTTGTTTGGGACAACAACCTACATAAAATAAGTAACCAAAATTTAGGTTGCTTTAGTTGAAGAAATTCAGTCTTATCCTACTTATTATGAACACATTGATATGTCAACTGTCGATCTGTCATATCAATCAATTTTGTTTTTTAGGGGATGAGATATTTCTCAACCGTTGTTGTGACAAATATCCAGCATATCAATCAAGTTTGTTTTTTTAGGGTATGAGATCATTGTCAAACGATATTATGTTAAATATACAGCATATCGATCAATTTTGTTTTTTAAGGGATGGGATCATTGTTAGCCGTTGTTGTGTCAAATATCTAACATGTCATTGTTAACCGTTGTTGTGTCAAATATCTAACATGTCATTGTCAAATATCCATGTCATTGTTAACCGTTGTTATTTTTTAGATGATAAAATCATTACATGTCAACAATATATATATTAAGAGCTACCAACAACAGATCTTTTTTACCAACTAAACTAACAATTTCCACAAATATATATATTAATTGTGAAATATAAGTTGTGGGTTGACCCGTCTTACAGAAAAAGATCTCACACGAGAATTACTCTTTAGCATTTTCATGGAAAGTTTTGAGGAGATATTTAAAATTTCTAGAACTATTTTTTGAGTAAGTCTTGTGTGAGACCGTCTCACGGATCTTTTTTCGTGAGACGGGTCAACCCATAACCCACACTTAGAAATTCATATGAAAGTTTATGGATATGAATTCAATTCATGGGTAATAAGGATTCGTCTCACGGAAACTATCCGTGAGACCGTCTCATATGAGTTTTTGCGCTATTTTTTTAACAATATTTATGGATTTCGAATACATTCTTACTTGAATAGATTTGAAACCATTTATTTCAAATCCGAAAATCACTCCAACCAACCTGAGTTTTATAGAAGTCAAAGGGAAACAATTTTGTTTGCCCAATTGACGGCAATACTTTTTTTTCTTTTTCGTTTGGTGTGTGTGTGAGAGAGTTTTACTAGTGAGTAGCATTATGGGCGACTTCATGAGCTACTTTATTTCTTCCCCTACCCAAAAATATGTAGATCATGAACCTTCGATTTGATGGCAAAATACTCTAATAAAATGAGTATGAATTCTCACACAATATATACGTGGTTTCTTAAGTTGATGGCACGTTTACTTCGTGTGTTAGGTTGTTAAGTTAACTGGGTGCGGTGGGTTTACACTGGTTAGTTTAAATTGAGTTTAATATTGGATATGTTTGGTTTGAATGTTGATTGTTGAGTTTGAGTTAATATTATGTTTGGTTTGAGTGTTGTATTATATTTTAGAATGAGTTTATATATAAAAACTTTGGTTGAATCAAGAGTTCCTGAGGATTTAATATTTATTTGACCAAAATATCCCCAACATTTTTTAACATAACTATTTCTAAATTGATTATTCAGCCAATTTTCATTGTCACCTCAAAATTTTGCAATGAAAACTGATATGTGTCGGCCATCCACATGAGTTTTTTTTTTTTTTTAAATTTGGATAACCCTTCATATTCTTCCCTCATATTTATACATTTTCTCATAACTTGGAAGGATCACTACAAATTTTTTAATGACACTCTCATTCAGCAAATTCCACAAAAAATTTGATTTTTTAAAATGTTGATTTATAAAATTTGGTAAGTGAATAATTCAGATGTGAGGAAACTTGTGAGTTATCTTGCATATAAAGTACAAACTGAGTATCAAATCCTCTACCTTTGTTTCATGGAACGGCGGTGGGTGAAAAAGGGTTGGAAATGGCCGTATTAGTATAGCAAGGGTCAATTCCCACTTTTCAAGTTAGGAGCACTAAATGGATTCCAATAGGTTAAATATAAAGTATAAACCAAGGTTTATTAGTAATTTTGATGGATCAAAGTTTAGTTTTTTTTTTTTGATGTCTCAAGTATATAGTCCATTTACTAGGAATGATAAATTTTACTTAACTCATATATTTACCTTCTAAGAATTAGTTTTGAAAATATAATCTTTGAAAAAATGAACTCATTAAATATAGGCATAAGAGAGGAATTTACTTACTTTTCCAATCACTTCCTCAATTTCCTTAAAAACCCCAATTAAACCCTACATAATAGAATTTCACTTATTTGTTCAAAAAAAATCACATACTTTTCTATCATATTCTAAAAAAAATCCAAAGAATCTATATAATTGGGAATTTTGAATATTTAAAATCTGCCATGGGAGAATGTGTGTGATTAATGGTAGGTAGTGGGTACATCTCGAGACTCGAAGGCCAATGGGAAGGAGAAGAGATTGGGATTTGGTGAGAGTTATTTAGGAGGAAACAAAATTTAATGTTTGGTAGGAAACAAAAAACACAAGTTTGGAGGATCTTCATCCAATCGCTTCAATGAATACACCATCAACTCTTTCCCTTCTTTTCTTTAACATTTACAGCCAATTTATTAAGATTAATCTTATTAGCATTCAATTGTTTAATTTGTGTTAACATATCATTAAAATCCATTTTCTAATGTTAACACCACGGTCTGCACCAATCCCGAATCATAAAATAAAGCAAATGCTATCTTATACTTTTCATATATATATATATATATATATATATATATATATTTAGGGCCCGTTTGGTACGAAGGTTGGGTTTGGACTGGATTGTAATAATTTCGGGCTTTTTACTGTCCATAGAGTATAATTTGGATGTTTGGTGTGGAGGTTTTTGGGATGAGTTTAGTTATGTCATGTGTTTGGTATGTGTGTTTAAAAAGTGTAATGTTTATAAATTCGTGTTTGGTATATAGATTGGGTTTGATAAGGTAAGTTAAATGACAAAAATACCCCTTCCTAATTAGTGGAATTAAAAATATTTAAATTGACCCACTCTTTTTTTTTTTTTTTTTTTACACTTTGTCACTTTATTTGTATTTACATATACATATAAATTCTTTTTCAAACACTTTTCTCCACTTCTAATCTAACGACATCCAATAACAAAGATACAATTTCATGCTATCACCGCTGCCACTTCAATTGGTTTAAAGCAAAAAACATAGTGAAAGAAACATGGTATTTCATACAACTAAGAACAAACAACAAGAATATGAATTTTCAATGGATTAATTATTTCATGGAAGCACCATGTTTTTCCAAATAAACATGCTAGCTTCAGCTTCACCAGCAGCCAAATGAATGAGAGGATACAAAGCTTCACCATGCTTAAAATGAATCCTCAAATTGCAAAAGCCATTTTGAAACAGTAGGGGAAAACTTCCAAAAATCTCAAGCTTCCATTTTTGAACAATGAATCCTCAACTGAAATCGATTGTTGCAGCTATTCTTTTCTAACTTCATCTTCTCAGCATGCTCCTTCTTCGAGCTTCATCCCCAAGTCCTGTGGAAGTCCGGCCATGATGTTCTCTGTTCGATTTTGAGAAGTTCCCAACATACCAAAGAGTCCTACAACTACAACAAGCAAGCCCCAAATCCTAAATCACTATGGCAAAAACATGATCAAAGAGTCAAGAATATCCACATGCAACATGAATTTGCCAAACCATAAAAGCTGAGAAATGCATGAACCTGGGAAAGCAACGAATAAATCTTCAAATTGATTGGCAAAATGGCACTACCTACTCCCAATTTGAACTGAAGCACATTTTTGGAATAAACTTCAAGAAGATTGAAATAAATTAAGGTTTCAGTTTTATATCACTACACATACCAAAAATATATTGAAATCACTTTTAAAGTAAGGGTACGATTATTTCAAAACAATCCAGATTAGCTCACATTATGATGGTCATATCTTACCATTCATGAAAAGAAGATGGAGATTGAACAAGCCGGTGATTGATGGCCAAAAACGTGGATTGCACCGTTGGGTTGATTGAGCGATTGATAGAACAATGAAAGCCATTAGTATTCATAACATGTCATTCATAATATGATTTACGTACTGTTGACAACATATCAAGCATGCACATAATATGCAAATAATATGCAAAGAATATAAGAGTGATTATATTTTTTTCAGGTTAAGAGAGACCTCCAAAAAGACATGGAGCTAAGATATGATATTGAGATAAAAAGCATGGAAGTTGATCAAAGTCGAAATTGGGGGCATAAACACAGCAGAATCATGGCTTGTTACAAAGCAGAAGTCCATAAAAGACAAATACACGATCATTAGAAAACCAATTTTCATATGTATGTCTTTTGTAAATATCAAAGATCTCATTATTATTAACCAGAAGGGACCACTCCTTATGTCTATTTTAATCCTCTTCAACCTATTAGAAGCAAAATATCTCCATGGAAGTATATTTTCTGAGTGTAGTAATCCATGGAAGAAGTAAATAAACAGATAGTTGGAAATTGTTAGAAATGTATATGGATAAAGATGCTACTTTTACAAGCTTTTTTTGCAAATTCATCTATTTGTAATTATGACCATTATTAACTATTCTGGAAAACCCCCTTCCTTTTCTTTCTTATTTGAATTAATATTATATATTTATCTTTATAGACCTCCATTTTTACATCAATGAAGTTCTGCAATTTTGTCAACCACCCCAATCTGTACCAATTGATCAATCTTCAATACCTCCATTATTGTTATACTATTATATACATTTTTGTATACTATAATTTAGGTTATATCCATCTATATCAGTATTAATTTCTTGAAATTCATAATAGTTCTTTTGCATCTCAACCTGATTTTAATTGAAATATCGATTGATTTTTAAGATTAACTATTGATATGGAGGCATGTAAAAGAATGAAGCATGATAATAAGCAGGTCCCAAAACATATTTCAACACTCCAAATCAAAAATCCTACAGCTAAGCCGAAATCCCAAATCGAAGCCAAAAAAATTAAACACATCCCAAAACGCCTTGATCGAGTGTCAATAGTTTGGAGTATTTGGGTGGAAATAAACTTACAAAAACTGGAACGAGAGCTTGATCGACACTTCCTTCCCAAATAACAGTTGATGCCTGCGACGACGACGACGGTGGAGACGAAACACACAGCTTCTCAGCCGGGTTATGTGCCTAGGGCTTTGTGGTTAGAGAGAGGTAGAGGATCCGTTGGCAATCTAGTAATTACTGGACAAATAATGACAAATGGGTCTTTTGAATATACACAGTAAGGGCCTAAGTGTAATTGTACAACTATTACTGTAGAGACACAATTTAACCCACCAAAAATGGTGGGTTTATAATTTGCCCATTTGTGGAGCCTAAACCCAGGAGGAAGCCCAGGACCACCATCAAACCCGGGCCTCAAACCCACACACCAAACATATATTTAGCCCGGTTTCTATACCTAAACCAGCACAAACCATGTTACCAAACAGGCCCTTACAGATATGTAAGATTATTTTGTACATATATATGCAATGACCTAAGACATACCAATATATAGATAATATCCATATGAATGTTTTAAAATATAGAAGACGGAAAACATGAGAGATGAATAGATGATTGAAAAAAATCAATGAAATAAATTTAGATAACGTCTTATGAATCCACAACGCGTGAGATGTTTGGGGTTAGATTAGATTTAAAAAATGAAATAATATTTTTGTGTGTATTAAACAATACTTCAATATATCATCTAATATGTTTTGTATTATGTATATACTATACAATATAATACAATATTGTTATTAATTATGTAGAAAAATATTATTATACAAAACAATATTACATAATTTCACAAAAACTCATGTGAGAAGGTATTTGGAATAATTTATGCGAGACAAATCATTTTTTATCTAATAAATCAAATTTATTTTCATTAATTTGTACGCAAATTGTGAAATGTGGTATGTGGGTTACCCCTCTCACATAACAGGATCGAGATGGCTCAAATAAAACTTACCAACATAATTTTTAATGTTTAACCGAATACAAACTTGAAATTCACACCCAAAGTTTGGAAATATGTCAACGGAGAAAAAATCTAAAAAGTGAAGTGTAAGTTGTTGATTCTTTTTGAATTTATTGGGGAAAGAATCATTTTAAGAATAAAAAATTCATGTGAGACGGTAGGTCGGATCCTTATAATTCATAAATTGAACTCATATTTACAGATCTTCATATAAATTACTAAATGTGGGTTATAAGTTGACTCATTTTATAAAAAAAGATCGATCCATATAAATTACTAAGTGTGAATTATAAATTGACTCATTTAAGATTCGCAAGACGATTTCACGCAAAACCTCGTCATTTATGAATGAGTGAGTCTTGTGTGAGATCGTCTCACGGATCCCATTCCGTGAGACGGGTCAACCAGACTCGGTCAACGGTCAATGCCGGTCAATGGTCGGTCAACGCCGGTCAACGGTCGGTCAACGCCGTTGACCAAAAAGTATTACATGTTATGCATAAAAGTATTACATGTCATATATAAAAGTATTACATTCATAATGTAATACTGTTATTCTACTCACATAATACTTTGATGTGTATCATGTGATACTTTAAATTAGTATTACGTACTACATATAAAAGTATTACATAATATATATAAAAGTATTACTTGTTTATTTCAATAGTATTACATGTTGCACACAAAAGTATTACATTATGAGAGTATTACTTGTTGATTTCAATAATATTACATGTTGTACATAAAAGTATTACATTTGAGTATTAGACAATATTTTTCTATATATCATATAATACTTCATAGTATTACATGATATACATAAAAGTATTACTTGTTGATTTCAATAGTATTACATGTTACACATAAAAGTATCACATGATGTATATAAAAATATTACTTGTTGATTTTAATAGTATTACATGTTACACATATAAGTATTACATGTTGCACATACAAATATTGCATGATGTTATGTTCTTATAATGTAATAATACTTTTGTGTGTATTAGATGATATATTTTTATATATCATTTAATACTTCATAATGTAATACTTTCATGTATATTAGGTGATACTTTTCTATAGATCGGATAATACTTTTGTATTATATACATATAATGTATAATATATTACAAAAGTATTAGATGATATATATAAAAATATTATCTACTACACATAAAAGTATTACATATTTTCATACACTCTAACCAAACCCAAAATAATATTATTTTACAAAAGTATTACATAGTATATTGAAAAGTAATACCTAAAACACACAAAAGTATTACTACCTTCGTCCCACTATATTCAGCCTACTTTGACTGGCATGGATGTTAAGAAAAAGCTGTTGACTTTGATTGGATGTGTTATTTTAATATTTTTGAGTGACAGTTTTGTAATTTAAACCAACTTTTTGAGTGCAAAAGTTGTAAAATGAAAGAAATGGAGGGGTAAGAGAGTAAAATTTTCTTTGTCAGTTTGAGGCTGGCAGATTTAACTGGGACAAACGAAAATGGCAATTAGGCTGAAAATAGTGAGACGGAGGGAGTATATAATTTCTCAAAACTTTGTCACACATGATACACATAAAAGTATTACCTTATAAAAGTAAAAGTATTACATTTATAATGTAATACTTTCATGTATGTTGTGTACTACTTTTACATATAATATGTAATACTTTTGGTCAACGGAGTTGACCGATCGTTGAACGATGTTGACCAACCATTGACCGACGTTGACTTTTGATAGTTAACCATTGACTTTAACTTTGACCGAATCGGATTGACTCATCTCACGAAATGGAATTCATGAGACGATCTTATACAAGAATTTGCCTTTAAGATTTTATTTGGGAGAGGGTGGCGTTGTTTTCTGGTGAATTTGGCCGTGCCAATGCATATATACTCACAAAAAAGTGTCATGAGGTATGGTTAGTGGGCCCTAAAATTAGAGGCCCATATCATATCTATAACGTAGGCCCAATTGATGTGATATCCTTGATAAGTGTGCCATCTCCCCATCCCTCCTCCAGTCCTCACCGCTGATCGTTAAATTTTTCCACCTATTTTCTTCATTTTTACCCAAGTAACTATTATAGGAATTGATTTTACATTTATACCCCCACAAAGTGCAAACCCTCCTTATAAATACCCAAAACATGTTTCACCCTTTTTCTTCTAATTCAACTCTCACATCCTCGTTTCTCCCACCCCTTTAATCATCCATCCGTTTTTTTTTAAATCTATTTAAATCTTAAGAATTATTATCCATGGCGGAATCGCAACCAATCGATCAACCGGTATAAATACTGTCATAATTTCGAGTGGATTTAGGCGATTCATCGTCGTCAGATTTATGTAAGATTTTTGATTCATGTTTTTCTTTTGAAGATTGTGGAAGATGATGAGGAGAAGAAGCTTAAATATCTGGATTTCGTCCAAGTAGCAGCAGTTTACGCCATCGTGTGTTGCTCCACGCTCTATGAATATGCGAAAGAAAACTCCGGTCCATTACGACCCGGCGTTCAGACCGTCGAGGGAACCGTCAGAACCGTCATCGGTCCGGTTTATGAGAAATTCCACAACGTCCCCTCCGAGCTTCTCAAATTTGTGGATCGCAAGGTTCACTTTATTCCTTTTTTCCAGAATAATTAGGATTTTTTTTGTTTCGATGATTTTGATGTAATTTGATTGATTTTTATCTAATTTGTGCATTCAACGATTTCATGTTTTGTTTATTTAAATTTTGATATGTTATCTCACTGCATGAAACTATTTGTATTAAAATTGTGTGGTTTGGGTCACGTGATTTGTAGGTGGATAAGTCCTTAATCGAGCTGGACCATCACGTGCCGGCTCTATTTAAGCAGCTCTCACGCCACGCCTGGTACGCGGCTCAAAGGGCTCCGGTAGTGGCTCGAGAACTGGCTTCAGAGTTACAGCAAGCCGGCTTGGTGGACACGGCTTCTAACGTGGCTAAAAATGCTTACAATGAGTACGAGCCGATGGCTAAGGAGCTCTACGCCAAGTACGAGCCAGTTGCGGAGCAATATGCAGTCACGGCTTGGCGCACACTGAATGGGCTCCCATTGTTCTCCCAAGCCGCTCATGTTATGGTCCCAACGGCTGCGTATTGGTCCGAGAAGTATAACCAAACGGTGGGTTACGCGGCGGAGAAAGGCTATACGTTGTCGTATTACTTGCCTCTAGTGCCCATTGAGAGAATCGCCAAAACATTTGGAGCCGAGAATGAGCCGGCTGTTTCGGCTAATGGTGAATATGTACCTCTTTCACAATAATTGTGTCTAGTGTTTTGTTTATTGGGTTTGGATCTCTACTTTGTTTGAATATTAAGGATTTGTTTCCAAAATTTCCTTGTACCATTTGGTATTATGGATTGAATTTGAGAAGCCTTAATTTTGTCTTGATAGAACATGGATTGAATTCGATTCAATGAGTTTATAATACAAAATATTAGTTTCAAACTTTGATACAAGACAAGATTGGAGTACAACATTACACTACTTGATTATAAACACCTCGAACTATTAAACTAACTATTCTCATTTTACATTGCTTTAAAACTTCACATTTTGGATTTTAATTATCCACTTTTAAGACGATTATGCTTGCACATAAGTTCTTAGTATTGGGCTCAAATGGCATGGAATTCTTTGGGAGATGGAAGGTCCAAATAAGTAGTAATGGGCTGCTGAAGGGCCCATTTAAAATAGGCCTACTCTTGTGTTCTTTGTGAATTCTCAATATGCACAAAAGGCAGTACAAAATCACCCCAACCAATCTGCATGTTCTATTCTGCCTAAGTGAATGTTATGACCCAATAAACCCAATACTTGGTCCATGTTTTTTGGATTTTATCCAAGCATTCAATTTCATGAAAATTATCATTATTTGACTTAGTGTGGTATATACAATGCTGACAGATTTAACAGCATCCAACCAATATGATCAAATGATTGCTCAATATAGAAATCGAAGTAAATGATTAGGGGAGAGTTTGTATGATATTTTTAGTCATGAAGTTTAAATCAAATCAAAGAGGGAATTTTTTGATTGTGGATCTCGGATAGTGGAATCTTAGATATTAAGTTATTACCAAAGGTTATTAGAGTCATATGAACAAAATAATTAAATAAATTACTAACCACATACATTGTTAATTGTTTGTATTATAAAAGACTTGTACTCATTCCTCTGTAAAAGGCTGGTTAAATATTATTGTTGTTGTTGATTATGTAGAGATATAATATAGTTATATATATACATGAAATCTTGAATATTATGCGGAAATACGTGTATAGAGATTCAATCACCCAACCGCTGATAAGACACACAGTGAAAAGTATTAATTCACCTAAACCGGTTGTTATATATATAACCGATTTCCCGCCAAATCATTCACATTTTCACCATTGCTTCTCACTCTTGTCTTTCTCTCTCTAAGCTTAAATATCAGTTTTAGTGGATTATCTTGATTTTCAATTGGAATCAAGATTTTGATTTGTCTGTTACAAGAGTGAGTAAAGATCCGACGACATGGTTGAGAGGGGGCGTAGTACGTCTCCCTCAAAGCGCCGCTTATCCTCTCATCTTCTCCGGCGAACGCGTAGTTCGAGGTTTCGTTTTCGTTTTCTTCATCTCTGTTACTGTTTCTTTCCGTTTATTGTACTTTGCGGTGGTTTTAGTTTTGGGGTTTTGTGTGCATGCAGTCGTAGGAAGCGGTGGGCGCTGCTGCCAAGAAAGAATCGGAGGCTGGATCGGCTGATCTGGCTGGCAGCAGCACGGTGAAGACGTCCGATGAAGTGGCGGCGCAGAAAGCGGTGGAATGTGAGTCTTGGTTTTCCGATGGGTTTTCAATTTATTGCATGTGTCTTTTGCTGATTTCTCTGTTTTTTTTTTTTTTTTGGAAAATCTTTGGCGGTGTGAGCATATGATTCCGTTGCAGATGCCAAGAAAGGGAAATCGATTGGGCCATCAGTAAATCAGAAAAGAAGTGGCAACTGAAATCAATTCATGGGAGATCCGCGCAAGGATTAAATATCGTGGCTAGATATCCAGTTGACATTGAATCAACTCAGACTGCTCCATGGCCTTTCAGTAATACGTTATGCCCTATCCATCCATCACCTCGCAATAGTGAAGATGTGCAACAAGGTTGTAAAAGAATGCTAAAAAGTTTTGTGCGAAGCCTAATAAAGTGGGAAAATATCGAAGTCTCATTTGCAGAATTTCCATATTATCTGAGGTAAAATTCAAGTTATTACACTTATCCTACTTCAATGTCAATCTCAAATCAGTTTTGAATGAACAACTGTCTTCGGGTTTTTCTGTTCTTGGCTTATGCGGATACATATTTGTGACAATGCCATTCTTTATATTTGTCACTTGCCACTTGTGAGTGTGGCTTCATTTTTATGCTGGCTAATTTGAACGTGGATCGATGCATTTCGGGATAGACATCAAAATAATAATAATAATAACCTTAGGGACCAATTTTTTGGTTGAGTGATCCCTTCTGTTCAAATTTCATGATAAACTGCTTTTTTAGAGGTTTCAGACTTTGAGGATGTTACCTTTCCACCCGGAGTTTTGTAATGTGGACTAGAGTATTGGTGTTAGATTCTATTATCCTTTATGTGAATGTTGTTTATACTGTTACCTATGTAGTCTGGTATAACTTAGACCTTTTAATTTGTATGAAAGGAGTTTTCCATATTTTTTGCTTTTTTTTGCCCTCCCATTCATTTGCATCTGTGTGCTTGGTATCGTCACTATTGATTTTACTAGAAAACATCCACGGACTGTATGTAGTGATAAAACTCATATGTTTGGGCTCCCAAGCTAATGAAGTGTTTTTTGATGAAGAATACTAGAGAACGATAAGCGTTAGTGGAACTTGATTTATTTTGGTTTTGCATTCTTTTGTTATGTAATACTGCCGTTTATGTTGTCTCGCATGTACAATCTAGTTTGATCTGATGTGTCCGCTATCGTCATTGTTAGAAGGTGCCAGTGGTGGGTTTGGTTGTTTTCTTCTCGTTGTGCAACCCATCCAGTCTTTTGACACACGTGAGATCTGGTTATCTACAAAATTCTGAGAATATAAGATCGAAAAGCTGCACACTAACTGCTTGTCATGATTGTATGTGAGTTGTGATTTATCATTCCCATATGTAAGTGGGATAACATAAAACTTTGTGCAGGCTTCTCAAATATGGTTCCAGAGGCTGGGTGATAGTTACTTCTAAAGAAAATGGATCTTCTAAGGTTGGGGTTATGTTTGATTACGGTCAAAATTTCTTATGTGATGGTAAATGCTTGCTTAACCGGCTTCTCTTCCCTTTGGCTCTATACCTTAATGTAAGAGACTCTGTTAATGTCATGGTTTTTAATCTTTCTACTTAGCTGACTCACTACGCCTTGATGACTCCAGTGATGATGACGTTAATGCCGTTTATGAGCTCATTCAGGTAAATTTATTGTATGCATTACAAGATATTTAACTAGATAGCATGCTTTCTCTAGTGTTACATATCTATTTGCTATTTAATGAAAATTTCAAAAGCGGCAATTTTATAGATCGTCACCAGGGAAAGTAGAAGTCACCAGTTGATTGTGTTAATCAAAGACATCGAGAAATCAATTGTTGGAAATCCGGACTCATATGCAGCTTTAAGATGTTTGCTGGAAAAATTGCCACGAAAAGTTTTTGTAATAGCTCGGCATACTCAGACAGACATCCAAAAGGAAAAGGTATGTCTTGGTTGTATTCTTTTCACTCTTCTCTATGTTATAGAAGTAACGCTGCTATCTGTATAAATCTATGTTACAGATGTAACACTGCAATCCTTATGTTGACATCAGACTCATGCTGCCTAACAACATTCCGGGACATTGATTTCACTGTATGTTTTGGATTAAGTTAGACATTCTATGTCCTGAGTCTGTGTTATCATTTGTTCTGATTTACCTGGATTTTTACCTTTGAGATGTGTGTGCTTTTCCCTTTCTGTTAGCTTTTCAGTGGAGATATTCTTTATACTGTCAAAATTATCTAAATAGTTAGATAATGTACTGTGGAAATCTGTCAATCTGAATCTCTCTCTCTCTCTCTCTCCCCCTCCCCATTCGTTGACCTCTTAAATGTGTGTCACACTTAAGATTGATACCCTTACATTATTGCGGTCAGGAATCAGCTTAATTTGAAGCATCTAATTGGACACGCACGGTATGTGTGTTTTGATAGGATAATGATGGAAGTAAAGATTCTTCAAATACAATGATGCAGCTCATTTCTCTTTTCCCAAACAATGTGACCATTGCCCCAGTTGCATGCAGCTGTCCGCAAGATGAGTATGGATGACTTCAGATACGCTCATGAACAGGTATGGAGACTTGCAACGAGAATGAAAAACGAATAAAACTGCAAATATATTGTGATTATCTATTTATTTTCAGTATGGTGATAGTCATGGGAATTATATGTTTAACATTGTGGTGTCTCTTTACCATGATGGTATCCTGTCACACACACGTGAGTGAAGCATAAATGAAAGGTAGGTGCAACAGTTGCACCAGACACCATGAACTCGCTTCTCCGGTGGAATGAACTGTATGGGGAAGGTGGATCTGCAAAGAAGATGAGACCTGGCTACTACTGTTAGTTCCACTTTCAGGTTCCTCTCTTACCTATACTTCACGTGCATCATATGAGTTTTATTACCACCTTAAAAATGTGTCTATCAAGTTTAACTCGATACAACATCTTTGAATCTCTAGAAGTAACATGGTAGTTGGTAAATCAGATAGATTGTACATAGAGAATTATTATAGAAATTGTTCTTTGATTCGTTAGCATTGTTGTAACTGGCCAACACAGACTTCTTCTTCAATGTTGTATAAAATCAAGTTTTTATGTGATGGTAATGTAAGAAGAGTTCCATTTTTGTGCCTTAAAATTAAAGTAAAAAATAAGTGGCGTCGCCCGGACTCAAACCGGAGACCTACAGTGTGTTAAGACTGACGTGATAACCAACTCGAACCGGAGACCTTCCAACTACACCACGACACCTTCTCCCTACTCATTTTTCAATTAAGTTATATTTACAAGTGTATTCTTATTTTTAAATGTACGAGGACTGACTCTCATCTTAGTTGAGATCTCAAATCTCTAATCAATCCTCATGTGGGTAAATTAAATGGGTCAGGTTCAAAAACATCTTGCAAAAGAATCAAACATTATGCAAGTGAAACAACACTTCATTTATACTATTACTATAAAAGATAGACCACCCTTGTTTGTTAAGGTGGTCGATCATCTTAATAGCATATACATATATATCAGGTATACAAATATAAAATAATACTAGTTGAGATGGCTTTAAAGACGTTAATTTCACTGCCATATTTTTTTGAAGTCAGAAATCCATTAAACCTGGATAAAAAATACAACACAGATCGGAAGGAAATATCTTCTGCCCATAAGAGTAAAATAACACCGTACAAAAATTCAGGCAATAAAAAAACACCATCACTCTTTCATGGAAAGCATGCTTAAGTTACAAATCACCAAAGTTAGAAACTCTGGCAAAAACTGCATTTATCAACTCGTCAAGGATTCTGCTTTGTCCTTTGAAGCTTCTCCCTCTGCCTTGTCAACAGCCTCCGCCTCAGGTTTCTTGACCTCTGCAACAAGTCGGATAGTTTGTTTATGACTTCAGAACTAGGAATATAAATCAAGTGGTAGAAACTCTATACATTTTGTTACAAAAAAGAGGCCGTGTAACTCCAGTTATGAAAAACAGTAAACAAAAATGATGTGACAGCTAAAGTAAAGGGATGTTACAAAAACCACCCTTGGAATTTGGTTTCACTTAAATAAAACACCCATTAGCCATAGAGGTACAATCATCCCCTTGAGAATTGTATTTTTCTTAAAAATATTCCCCTAAACAAGGGCAATTGTGAAGGGAAAAAATATCTTACTTTTGAATAAGAGATGCTAAGCTTTGGTAGTTTTGTAATCACCCCAAAACTAAATGAACTATCAATACTACTGTGGCAAGAGAATATAGGGAATTAATATAGGGAATTTCATCATAGAAACTGGCCAAGTCTGCTTCTCGCAGCATTTGATATGTAAAGCTTTTCTTGCCGGTCATTTATGAGGCAAAAGGTGAACTAACAATGAAAGCTGTTGTCTATACCAACATTTTTGTTGTTGTAAAATCATTTAATTAAAACAACCAAGGAGCATTAGGTCTATTATGGTAAAATATAGACTCGTCTTTTTATCCACGATGAAGACATCTATCCGATCATTCTCCAAAGATTATATTCATACAAATTCTTGATACAATATGAATCTACGTCATTTGATGTTGACACCAGAGAGAGAGAGAGAGAGAGAGAGAGAGAGAGAGAGAGAGCACATGCTGAAGAACGAATAAAATCACACCTCATTCCCAGGTCCCGTGTAAATGAATATACCATGTCGAAAACAAAATTAAGCTTAAAAATATTGACAGATTTAAATGATTCACCAATTGAACAAAATGAAAAGACTTAGACAAAATGGAATAGAAATCAGTACCTTCATCATCACTATCCTCAAAGTCATCTCCCATAGCATCATCCCCAAGGCCACCCATGCCACCCAGTCCACCCATGCCTCCCAGTCCGCCCATGCCACCCAGTCCTTCCAGGCCACCCAGTCCTTCCAAGCCACCCAGTCCACCCATGCCACCCATTCCACCCATGCCGCCCATTCCACCCATGCCGCCCATATCACCAAATTTCTGCAAGGCAAGTCACATTGAAGAATCATTAAAAAGAGCAAATAAAATGGAAAATTGCAATTCAAAAGTCAGATAAAAACTTACAGAGAAATCCATTCCACCTAGATCCATATCAGCAGGTGCAGCTCCTGATCAAATGGTGAGCAATACATAAAAATCTATTATATTTATCCAAACTAAATAAAATTATTGAAAGGAAGGCGAAAGAGTTATGAAACAAACCAGTATCATCATCTTCATCCACCCATTTATCCCAATCTACTTTCACATAGTGAGGTGTCTTTCCACTTCCACGCAATAATTTTTTCCACCATTTCTTTTCTGTTTTCTCCAACACACAGAATATGTTCCGCACACCTATGTTTATTTTACACTCCTACAAAATATGACTTGTCAGCTAAAGTTCCCTCAGCCAGGTCAAAATTCATGTCCTTAAACACCCCACCCCAAAAGAAAAGTGCAAGGAAAAGCATCACTCCTTTTAAAAGAATTATGAGAATTGCTTTTGTGGGAAATATTGATTACAAAGATATTGACCAAAGATGCTAGAATAGGATTACAATGCAACTATATTAGAGAATGGACATTCAAATGTTTTTGCACATAAAGGGATCAATTGATTGATTTTAAATTGAATTTATCAATAGAACGAACAAATATGATAACTTCAAAGTCTCTCACCATCAACCAATTCATTCACAAATAAAACAAAAGTGATACCTAGCATCTCACCTCCACATTAACTTTTTCAAGCAAATCCAATTTGAGTTCATAGAGATTGTTGTCTGATCCAGCAGTGGCAGAAAATATAAATGTTCCTTCGGGATCAACATCCACCTTAGGATTTTTTGCATCTGCCAATAGCACAGTAAGATATACCTTGTCCTCACTTTCGGCCCACTTCACTTCAGGATGTCGGCTGCAGCATAGAAGATGTTTTAGCTAGTAGCCCAATTTCACAAACTAGAGTATTATTTAATTTGAATCATAAAAGACACGGAAATTAAATAAGTAAACCACAACAACAGAAGTAAAAATAGACATCCTAATTTGTTGCTCAAAGAAGCATCTATATATTCATTGTTCTCTACAAGATTCTCTTGAGCATGTAATGGCTCTTTCACAGACTGAAAGGACCACCTAATTCGCCCAAACCATATGATCTCCTAACAATTAGTAACCAACGGCACATTTTCTAATTCCTATACAGCAGAATCACAAAAAAGTTTTTTGGAAAATACACTGGCACCATCCTTTGATCACTTGCACCAAACAGTTCTGTTACGAATACTATGAAACAAGGGATACTAAATGCAAGTATACCACCTGGCGCGAAGACATCTAATATTGCTCAAACCATAACTCATTTCTGATAATTCAAAAACCCAGAGGTATAATTTATAATCCTTAGACGGGCCAGAATCACAAAGATTTGCAAATACTAACTTAGAAAGAGTAAAAAAGAAACCTTGTTCCATTAAATTTGACCATAGCTTATAGACACAAAACACTACTAAATTACAGCACTTTGAACCCTTCGCCAAATAACATTATTTTGAAAATTGTAACCCAGTGAAATAATAAGTTCAGTTTATCAAGAGAATCAACCTCGCACATGGAGAAATAACGCAATCGACTAGTTATTAAACATGAACTGTGTGCCAAAAAAACGAAACAAATTCCGACTACATATAACCTCAACAACGAGGATTAACATCACCGAAAGCACAAAAAAAAGTCGAGCGAAAGTACCACCACAAGAACAACAATAAAGCTTCATAAGGCGATGGAGGGACAATATTACCTCATTTTGGAGTTAATCTGAGAAGAGATGAGAAAGAAAGGAAGTTGAAACCCTAGAAGAAGAAGAGTTGGAAGAAAAGGATCAAAGCAGCTCTACCCCTTTTAAACCCTCCAAGGGAATATATTTGCGAGTTAAAGTAAAGCAAGCCCTCGCTAGTGAGGTGACATTGTAATAAAAGCGCGTGCCACACACCGGCTGCGAAAGCGGCCCAATGGACATTATATAAATCAAAATGGGCTGGGCCTGCAATGTAAACAACAACTTCTGCTCTAAAACGTTTTCTCATGTGGGCTTTATGTTGATGCATCAAACTGTTAGCAATGTCTCACAATTGTTTTCATCACCTTTTTCTTTTATCATATATTTAAATTAAATTTATTACACAACAAAAACCAACTCAATAAGTTTTATTAAATTTACTAGACCAAAAAAAAAAAAAAACCAACTACTTATATAGATAAATGGAATGTTCAGTGATATTATCCACGATTATTAGTTTTATTTATTTCTACATAAAGAAAACATTCATTCACTAGATAACTTATTTAACCTTCAAACGAGTCGGTCTAATGACTCGGAGTCTTATATATTGCAGCTTTTATTTTTTAAAATATTTTCTATATATAATAGATATATAGTTTACTCTATTCAATTATTTAAGTTTAAATTGTGAATAAAATAAATTTTATGAATTTTTTAAATCTAAAGCGAATTATGAAAATGAAATTATGGGTATTTCAGTAAATGACACGGCATCAAGAAAAACCACATTGGGGTCAATATTTGAAGGCACAATGAAAGCCCCACCACCAATCACTTTCCACATTACCCAGAAAATTATCAGCTATTTGAAGCTATAAAAATTCAACCAGAATTGGTCTTCAACGATGCAGACTAATTAAAACTGTACATCGTCAAAAGTTCCACAAATTTGCTAGAGTGAGTCTTGGGTGAGACCGTCTCACAGATTCCATTTTATGATACGGGTCAATCCGACCCGGTCAACAGTCAACTATCAAAGTCAACGGTTAATGGTCAACACCGGTCAACGGTTGGTCAACGCCTGTCAACGGTCGGTCAACGCCGTTGACCAAAAAGTATTACATGTTATGCATAAAAGTATTACATGTCATATATAAAAGTATTATATTATAACGTAATACTGTTATTCTACTCACATAATACTTTTATGTGTATCATGTGATACTTTAAATTAGTATTACGTACTACATATAAAAGTATTACATGATATATATAAAAGTATTACTTGTTTATTTCAATAGTATTACATGTTACACACAAAAGTATTACATTATGAGAGTATTACTTGTTGATTTCAATAATAATATATATTGTACATAAAAGTATTACATTTGAGTATTAGACAATATTTTTCTATATATCATCTAATACTTCATAATATTACATAATATAAATAAAATTATTACTTGTTGATTTCAATAGTATTACATGTTACACATAAAAGTATCACATGATGTATATAAAAATATTACTTGTTGATTTTAATAGTATTACATGTTACACATATAAGTATTACATGTTGCACATAAAAATATTGCATGATGTTATATTCTTATAATGTAATAATACTTTTGTGTGTATTAAATGATATACTTTTATATATCATTTAATACATCATAATGTAATACTTTCATGTATATTAGGTGATATTTTTCTATAGATCGGATAATATTTTTGTATTATATACATATAATATATAATATATTACAAAAGTATTAAATGATATATAGAAAATATTACCTATTACACATAAAAATATTACATATTTTCATACACTCTAACCAAATCCAAAATCATACTATTTTACAAAAGTATTACATAGTATATTGAAAAGTAATACCTAAAACACATAAAAGTATTACATAATTTTTCAAAACTTTATCACACATGATACACATAAAAGTATTACCTTATAAAAGTAAAAGTATTACATTTATAATGTAATATTTTCATATATGTTGTGTACTACTTTTACATATAATATGTAATACTTTTGGTCAACAGGCCGTCGTCGTTGACCAATCGTTGACTTATGAGTGTTGACCGTTGACTTTGATCGGGTCGGGTTGATCCGTCTCACGGATCCCGATCCGATCCGTGAGACGGTCTCATACAAAAATTTGTCAATTTGCTATGCCCAGATAAGAAACATGCAATCTTTATATGCGAACAGATAACCTTCTTACCAATGTTGTGTCTGAAATTAGGTCCAAGTGTCGAGGATAACTGGATAAGTATCATGCTACATGACTATAAAGATGTCAAAATTTCTTCAGTTCAGCAGATCTTCTCTATCTAAGAGACAAGAAATAATTTACATAGAAGAAGCTCAAAACAAGAATACAAATGCAGAGCCAACCATGCTAGGACAAGAGGTTGACTAATACATTTCTAGTGATAATAAGACTCGCTAGCTGACAAGTGTGAGCAAAATGGAAACAAGAGGTCAACACTTGATTCATAGATTCTCAAATACACTATGCTAAATAGAAAGATTCCCTAATTCAAATTTGGTTTCTTGATATCACAAGTGAAAACAACAAGGTGGAAATGCATTACAGGACAAATCTAGCTATAACAAGGAGATCTACACCAATTCGACCTCTAAAATAGACTACTCAATCCAGCAACACAGATATATCACTCATCAATCCAGAACATAACACAAACAAGCAGAAACAAACACAATTAAATCACTGAAATGAAATTAAGGCCAGCAAATCATTCTCAGTGCAGTTCAAGTATACAAAGGCCAATTCGTCCACGCCCCTGAAACATGCCCGTTTTCGCAAACATAAGCCCGAACAACTGGCTCCCCATCATCATGGTAACCGAAATACCTCCTTAAGCAAAAGGAGGAATGCAAATCCCACGTCTGTTTCGAGCTACAAAAGATGCAATTCATTTCAGTCTTGCTCTTATTCCCATCACTGATCATCCTCCACACCCTTGACTGTTTGAAATTCTTGAAGATCCCTCTAAACAGCATATAGTTACGCTTCTCCTCAACGTGAACGCATCCGGGCCAATCGCAGATGTACAAACAATCCCCCTTGAATCGACTAGCTAGCAGTTTATTCCCTTGCTCGCGGCTCAAATTCCAAATCCCTGACGCTAAATGAGATCTAAGTGGCCTACAAATCTTCTTCCTCTTACTAACACTGGAATCGGGCTTTGCCCTTTTACTAACCCTAACTTCAGGCTGAATTTCAGCCCGCTCTTTCGACAAAGAATCAGAATCATTGAATGGGGTACCAAACGACAAATCATCAAAAATTGACCACTCACCTAATTCACGATCAGCGACACTTGTAGAAGCAGCTCTCTCAATTTCATTAAACCCTAATAATCTATTCTCCGGGCAACTTTCGTCGGGACCGATTTTGGGATCGGAGTCATCGAGGAGGACGCCGGAGTGGAGGAGGCCAGGGCAGCATACGGAAAGCTTATAAAGCGACGCCCAGCCACCGGGAGGAGCGGCGGTGGATGGAAGCAGATCGGAAAGGACGGAGAAGATTGATTGATAGCACTTGGCTCTGAAGCAGACGGTTCTGATTAGAGAGGAGAATTTGGTGGAGACGCAGGCGATCCTAGCCCAGTTGCGGGGATCGTCGTCGAGCTTGTAAAGTATGTTGAGGATGACATCGTCTGAGAGCTTTGAGAAAACGCCCGTTTCAGACATGTCAACGATCAGAGCTTGTTACACTACTTCAACAGTTGCACCAAAAATACATTCGCAAATCGAATCGTTCTGGATCAGAGATGAAGAAACTAAGGATGGTTATTCACTTGATTTTGTTGAGAGATTCACCACTAGGGATTCTTCACCCCTTTCTCATAATCTATGGAGGCCAACAAAAGTGAACCTCTACCAAGACAGTTGTCTTTTAATAACTACTACAAATTTCCTTTTTCTTCTAAAAGTGTACTTTCCATTAATTAATTCACACCATTTTTTACTTTTCTATTTAAAAAGAAATGCATGGAAAATGGTATAATGCTTGCGATTCTTAGTTAAACCATATCTTATTACATCATATATTTCATTATTTTTAATAAATGTCATACTTAAAACAAAAATCATGCTTTCAATAAATATTATGTGTAAACAAGGATCTTGATATACTTTCAATAAATGTTATGTAAAGATTATGTTTGGCTCTTAATATGCATAAAGTCAATCAATATGTAATGATTGTATCATTTTATTATATGAAAAGTGAAATAAATCCATATATTAGATATTTGACATGTTAGTGATAGTCACATATTGATGTGATTATGGTAATCTGATTATATGAAAATGAAATTAATTTATACATCGGATATCTGACATATTAATGTGCAATGATTAATGGGTATTGAGCCTTTTTTATTTTATATATGTGTCAAATCAATCATATTATCATTTATTGTAAATTAACAACGAATTTATCCAAGTGGAGGGAGTGGTCGAGTCAAACGACAGTTACAACTTATTAATTATCATTCAAGTTAAATTATACTATATACTTTTTGAGTAGTAGTCTATAACATCATTTTGAACTCATATACACATATGGTTAAATCTTGAATTGAGAGTAATTGAATGGATTGGATAACGACAAACCTTATTCGATTTCGTGAAAGGGGAGTAGGTATTGACACATGGCATTTGGAGCAAGATTGCAACACGTGTCAAAACAAGACGTGTGGAATACTGAATTATAGTTGATAGTTTTGGGATAGTGGTGAACTAAGTTGTTGATCATGCACGACCAACTTCAAGAGATCATGTAACACCACACTCTTCCGCAACTCTTGATCATTACACACAATTAATTGTATCACCTACAATTCATCTATTATTATTATAATAAATCAAAGTCGATATAATAAACTAGCAGTATATTCGTGTGATGCGTAATTTCTTATTTATTATGATATATCTGATTATTAATAATATAATAAAGTTGTTATATTAAAAAATTATTAATGAGATCTTATTATTTTGAGATTTATAAAAAGTCCATGTCTTTTATTTTATATATAGCATAGATGGTTGGAGAATTATACATATACACTTTTTCATCGAGGTGCCCGCATAAAGACATTGATTTTTCACATATGGGAAAAAATAAACATTGAAGCGGATATGTAAACAAACTTAACGGGTATTTGTAAAGTAAAATAGTTGTTTATATATTTACAGAGTAAAAGTTTATAATTTAAACAGATGAATATATAGATCTGTTTTTACTAACGGGGAGAAGTACAAAGTTGATTCTATAATTTAGACTATATCCATCTTTAACAATTCATTTATAATGGTTTTATAAGTTTTTTTTTTCTTTTTTCAGATTGAGTTCTATCACTAACAATTCAATGTATAACAATAGATATTAACATGAACACCTAAATGGCTCACATATCATGCCTTAAATTGTGGACTTTGATTGTACAGGTGGGAATTGATATCCGTCACCGTATTTATATGTGTTTTACTAACCGGAAGAAGTACAAAGTTGATTCTATAATTTAGATCATATTCATCTTTTAACAATTCATTTATAATGTTTTTATAAGGTTTATTTATTTATTTTTAAATTTTTTACAAATAAGAGTTCTATCTCATTAGAAATTCAATTTATAACGATAGATATTAACATGAACGCCCAAATGACTCAAATATCATGTCTTAAATTGTGGATTTTGACTGTACAAGTGGAAATTGATATTTGTCATTGTATTGATCCGTTCTTTTACTAATTGGGAGAAGTACAAGGTTGATTATATAATTTAGATCATACCCATCTTTTAACCATTCATTTATAATGTGTTTTATAAGTTTTTTTTCTTTTTTTCAAATCGAGTTCTATTTCACTAGAAATTCAATGTATAACGATAAATATTAACACGAACACCTAAATGGCTCATATCATGCTTTAAATAGTGGATCTTGATTGTACAAGTGGAAACTGATATCCGTCGCTATATTGACAAATCTCAATTAAAAATACAGTTGTTCTCTCCTGCAACTAATTGAGTTTAGAGCAAACAATTTATACGTTTGTAATAGTGAGACTATATTTTTCCTTTTTTTAGCTTTGTTCTCTTTGCTCTCGTTCTTCTCTGTTTTTTTCTGTTAGAATGAATGGAATCCTTCTTCTTTCCATTTTTCTCCCTTTTATATTTTCTTCTCATGGGCTTTTTTATATATATATGTGCATTGGGCCTTTTTTATCATGGGCCGGGCCATATATATTTATATATGTTGGGTTACTATAAATGCTTGTATATATATTAAGTGATATTGGGCTTCGTAAATGGGCCGGTGTAAATAAATTATATTGGGCCTAATATATATATGATCCATATCAACCACTCCCCCCATAGTGTGGCCCAAAAAATGTTTGCCGTGCAGAACTGATTTGGCCACTAAATTTTCAGAACTCACATTCCCTATATTGCAGCGTAGCAATATAGGGTAGTAGCAGACGTGCTGATCAGATGTGATTCAAGCATAAATTCCCCTGATCTTACACGTGTATTTTGGATAAGAAGAAAGAGAAAGAGAGAGAGAAGGGGGAAAAGAAATGGGATTTGAATCGTTCCATCTTCTTCATATAAATACTGGGGTTTTTCTCTTTCCTCTTCCTTTTCTTCTCTTCGCGCAACTGTCTCCTTCTCCGATTCTCCCCACCGATTTCAGCTTTTCTCCGATTAATCGTCTCGAAATTCCGGCGGTCTTCTTCATCTATCATTTGCCTTTCTCCTGATTTCTTCTTTTTCTTGTTTTGCTTCCCAACAATGTCGCAAGGTACAGTAACTGCTCTCCTTTTCCTTTGCTTCTGTTTTTGAGTAATTGCAGTTATTCCTTTGTTTTTGTGTATCGTTGAATTCTTTGCGAATGAATGCTGTTGGGTATGTGTATATGTTGAATCTTGCTTCGTGATTGTAGTCGGAAAATTTTTATCTGTATATCCATTTGTCCATGCGTTGATTATTTCTGATTCTTCGAAGCATACAAGTAGTTTCTTCCTGTATTTTCTCCCCTTTACACAACTTATATAAGATGTCATCTTCGAATCCTGCTTTCACTCCTTCTGAATCTGCTTCTCGATCTGAAGAAAATCAAAATGATGATCTTCCCGCCCATCAAGCCCTTCAAGGACTATTGTGTTCTGATTCTTATAGCAAAACTAGGGAAGGAGCTCTTTCTGTTACCCCTGATTCTCCCAGTCCTCTTTCTTTGATGGCTCCCGAGGCAGCCGACTCTGCAAGCAGCGCTGATCCTCTCCGTTTTTCTCCTTCTAATCCCCTGTATAATTCTGTCAGCGGCCCTTCTTCTTTTACTTCTGTTCGTATTCCTCTCCTTCGAGAACTCTATTCAATTCCCCCTACTTATACGATTCGCAAACCTGCTGAATTTCAGAGACCCAATTTCGCCCCTCCTCCTTTTCTGTGTTTTTGGACAGCTCAGCTCCGTGCAGGTTTAAGATTCCCCCCCCCCATCCTTTTTTGTGTGAAGTCTCCAGCCGATATGGCATTCCTCTTAATCAATTCACCCCTACAGCTTTTCGTTCTATGATATCCTTTTATGTTCTGATCAAAGGCAATGGAGGAGAACCCAGTTCTGCACTTTTCCATTCTCAATTTTCTCTCAAATACAAAAAACCTTTCTTTTATTTGAGCGCCCAACCTAAAGGAATGACCCACTTCTTGGGGAAGCCTCAGAGCGTAGACAAGGATTGGAAGCGAGATTATCTTTTCATATCTCCTGCAGATCAGGTCTGGCCCTTTCCTGCTAATAAATGGCGTTATGATAAACCTGTTCCCCATAAGTTTGTTTCCATTCCTTGCTCGGATAAAACTAAAGAGGTTATCGAGTCTTTGAACACCTCAGTTTTAGAGTCCGGACTGTTTGATCTAGTGAGATTGGTTGAAGATCCTGCAATCCTCTCTGCCTTTGGCTTCTATGTTGATCAGACTTCCTCTCCTCCTGAACTTGGTATATGCAGATGTCTTATTTCCTCTTAGCTAATTATTTGTAAAAAAAAAACATAAGTTTTTTCTCCAAACTCTTATTTACATATTTTATTTTCCTTTTCAGATCGTCAATGGATGGCCAATATCCGCCTAAAGGATACCTCTGGTACTAAAACTGGATCTACAGTCCCTTCTGGTACTAACCTCAGAGCTCCAGCTCGGCCAGAAAACCCCTCAATTACCTCTGACAGAGGTAAACGTGCTTTGACTACTACAGATCCTCCACCAGAGACGCAGCGACTTCGCACCAAGTCTCCTCTGAGAAACAGCCGTACAGAGATTACAGTGCGGGGTCAACGTCCACGTGCACGTTCTTCCGTCACTGAGCCACCTCATATTGAACTGCCGAAGTCCTTGTTGAATCTGAGTGCGGAGGAGGCCAAACAATACTTCCGTTTAATGCTGACTTCTGAAGACAATGCTACCTTAAGTCGCCTTCCTCTGGAAGATGAGTTAGCACAGGGAGCTCAATGCATGTTTCAGGTATTTATCTTTACTCTTCTAATCATTATTCGTAATATTGGTGGTTTACTTTCTTTTGGTGAATCCTTCAGGCTGTGGTGCACTTTAGCAAACTACAAGCCAGGGTTGGCAGCTCAGAATTGTCTGAATCTGCACGATTGGTAGCAGAAAAGAGTACAGAAGCAGAGACAGCCAAACAGAAGTATATTGAGTTGGAGAAGTCATTTACAGAGGCTAAGAAGAACTGGATTTCAGAAAGGGATTCAATGAAAAGGAAACTAGCTGAGGAGAAGCAGAGCCGCCGTGACTATGGGTCCAGAAAGTTTGCAGAAGGAATAGAACTCTGTCGCAAGAATTTATTGTTAACAGAGGCTGGGCAAACCTTTCTGAATCGCTTGGTAGAAGGTCTGAGGGAAGCATATCTGAGGAGTAGCAAGTCCTTGGCAGACTTCGGACCTCATATTGGTCATTATTACGAATATGGGTTTGAAGCTGCTCAAAAGCAAGCAGAAGAGCAGGGCTTTTCGGGAGTACTGGATATTAACAAGCCTTTGTCAGATATGCCTGTTTGTCCTTACTTTGAAGGAGATCAGTTTGAACCTCTAGATCATCCATGGTGGCTGCCCATCCTTCAACAAGCTTACTCCGACCTTCAAAAAGCTTCTCCCTCAATGACTCCTCAGAAAGATGTTCCTTATCCGTTGTTAACAACTGCTTCGGCCCCTGCAGATCCTCAAGCTCTGCCAATTCTGCCTCCGATCTCTGAAACAGAAGTTCCAGATCTGCCGCAAGTAGATCTGGTTATGCTGAGTGGCGATTCTACTGGTCGCACTGCAGATGCTGGTGAAGTCACTGTTTCTAAAGGAGTTCCTTCAGGGGACAAGTCTTAACTGTTTTTCCTTTACTTGTAACTCTTTCTGTTTTCCTTTTTGACTCTTAACTATATGTGGCTGAATGTAAATGGGGTTGAGAGCGTGTATCCCCCGAAAACACTAAGGCTTTTTTGCTGCCTTCTTCTTTTGTTTCAATTAACACTTTTGCTTCTAATTACTTTAATACTTAATTATATTCAATAGTTCATGCTTACTCCGTTTTTCAACACCTCAAATATCTTCAATATGAAAAAGCAGAATGTTGAAATATACATTGAAATGTTTACCTGATATTTTTATGACTTTGAAAATCTTGAATACACTCATGTATTTGATCCTCATCCAGAGACGTATGTCACCAACTTGTTGAAACGACTGCCGCTTCCTTTCAATAATAGAAGTAAATAAAATGATCTGTCATCTGCTCAGTAAAAATATAAGATTTAAATAAAATTAGTTGAGTCTCTGCTCCGCAGGTCAGAGGATGAACGCAGACGTTGAAGTCTGGCCTCTGCCAGGAAGACGTAAAATGAGACCGCGTTGACTGAGTCTCTGCTCCGCAGGTCAGAGGATGAACGCAGACGTGAAAGTCTGGCCTCTGCCAGGAAGACGTAAAATGAGACCGCGTTGACTGAGTCTCTGCTCCGCAGGTCAGAGGATGAACGCAGACGTGAAAGTCTGGCCTCTGCCAGGAAGACGTAAAATGAGACCGCGTTGACTGAGTCTCTGCTCCGCAGGTCAGAGGATGAACGCAGACGTGAAAGTCTGGCCTTTGCCAGGAAGACGTAAAATGAGACCGCGTTGACTGAGTCTCTGCTCCGCAGGTCAGAGGATGAACGCAGACGTGAAAGTCTGGCCTCTGCCAGGAAGACGTAAAATGAGACCGCGTTGACTGAGTCTCTGCTCCGCAGGTCAGAGGATGAACGCAGACGTGAAAGTCTGGCCTCTGCCAGGAAGACGTAAAATGAGACCGCGTTGACTGAGTCTCTGCTCCGCAGGTCAGAGGATGAACGCAGACGTGAAAGTCTGGCCTCTGCCAGGAAGACGTAAAATGAGACCGCGTTGACTGAGTCTCTGCTCCGCAGGTCAGAGGATGAACGCAGACGTGTAAGTCTGGCCTCTGCCAGGAAGACGTAAAATGAGACCGCGTTGACTGAGTCTCTGCTCCGCAGGTCAGAGGATGAACGCAGACGTGAAAGTCTGGCCTCTGCCAGGAAGACGTAAAATGAGACCGCGTTGACTGAGTCTCTGCTCCGCAGGTCAGAGGATGAACGCAGACGTGAAAGTCTGGCCTCTGCCAGGAAGACGTAAAATGAGACCGCGTTGACTGAGTCTCTGCTCCGCAGGTCAGAGGATGAACGCAGACGTGAAAGTCTGGCCTCTGCCAGGAAGACGTAAAATGAGACCGCGTTGACTGAGTCTCTGCTCCGCAGGTCGGAGGATGAACGCAGACGTGAAAGTCTGGCCTCTGCCAGGAAGACGTAAAATGAGACCGCGTTGACTGAGTCTCTGCTCCGCAGGTCAGAGGATGAACGCAGACGTGTAAGTCTGGCCTCTGCCAGGAAGACGTAAAATGAGACCGCGTTGACTGAGTCTCTGCTCCGCAGGTCAGAGGATGAACGCAGACGTGAAAGTCTGGCCTCTGCCAGGAAGACGTAAAATGAGACCGCGTTGACTGAGTCTCTGCTCCGCAGGTCAGAGGATGAACGCAGACGTGAAAGTCTGGCCTCTGCCAGGAAGACGTAAAATGAGACCGCGTTGACTGAGTCTCTGCTCCGCAGGTCGGAGGATGAACGCAGACGTGAAAGTCTGGCCTCTGCCAGGAAGACGTAAAATGAGACCGCGTTGACTGAGTCTCTGCTCCGCAGGTCAGAGGATGAACGCAGACGTGTAAGTCTGGCCTCTGCCAGGAAGACGTAAAATGAGACCGCGTTGACTGAGTCTCTGCTCCGCAGGTCAGAGGATGAACGCAGACGTGAAAGTCTGGCCTTTGCCAGGAAGACGTAAAATGAGACCGCGTTGACTGAGTCTCTGCTCCGCAGGTCAGAGGATGAACGCAGACGTGAAAGTCTGGCCTCTGCCAGGAAGACGTAAAATGAGACCGCGTTGACTGAGTCTCTGCTCCGCAGGTCGGAGGATGAACGCAGACGTGTAAGTCTGGCCTCTGCCAGGAAGACGTAAAATGAGACCACGTTGACTGAGTCTCTGCTCCGCAGGTCAGAGGATGAACGCAGACGTGTAAGTCTGGCCTCTGCCAGGAAGCTTCATCGATTCTATTTATTTATAGTAAATATACTTCTGTTATTGATAATTGAGATGCTCTACGAAAGATATCATTTAGTCATAAAAAACACACATCTACAGATTACATAGCAACAAATAGAAAAGGTAATACAAAAGATCTTATGCAAAATACTTCTTCAAATTACATATATTCCATGGTCTTGTCACTACTTTTCCCTCGTAATCAGAGATACGATATGCTCCTCCTTTTAAAACTTCTGTGACTATCCACGGACCTTCCCAGTTTGGCTCCAGCTTTCCTTGGGGTTTTAAGGCGTCTGCTCGTCGTAATACCAGATCTCCTTCTTGGAATTGTCTGCGCCGTACTCTCTTGTCATACGCTGCTTTAATTTTACTTTTGTATTTTTCAATCTTCAGACGTGCCAAGTCTCTCTCCTCTTCAAGCATATCCAAATTTTCCTTCATCAACAACTCATTCTGAGTTTCATCAAAAGACATTATTCTGTGAGTTTCCATCCCAATCTCCACAGGGATAACTGCATTAGCTCCAAAGACCAAATTGAATGGTGCGATTCCCGTAGCAGTTCTCGGAGTAGTTCTGTATGCCCATAACACTGATTCCAATTCCTCCACCCATTTGGTTTTAGCATCTTCTATCCTTGCTTTCAGACCTTTAAGTAGTGTTCTATTGGTAACCTCAACCTGCCCATTAGCTTGAGGATGTGCTACTGCTACGAAGCGCTGTTCTATCTTCATCTCTTCACACCACTTTCTTGTTTTCTGACCATTGAACTGAGTTCCATTGTCAGATATTAATACCCTTGGTACTCCATATCTGCAACAGATCTGCTTCCATAAGAACTTGATGACATTGCCTTCATCAATTTTACTCAAAGGCTCTGCCTCCACCCATTTAGTGAAGTAATCAATAGCTACTATTAAGAATTTTTTCTGTCCTTTAGCCAGAGGAAGGGGTCCTACAAGGTCAATTCCCCATTTTGCAAAAGGGCATGGCGCATACATTCTACCCAATTCCTCTGCTGGTACATGAATCAGAGGTCCATGAATCTGACAGCTATGACATTTCTGCACACATTCTTTTGCATCTTGACTCATGGAAGGCCAGTAATACCCAGCTCTGAGTGCTTTTCTTACAACAGATCTATACCCAGCATGATCACCACCACAACCTTCATGTATCTCCTGTATTACGTACTTTCCTTCTTTATCACTAAGGCACCTTAAATATGCTTGTGTGAATGAGCGCCTATACAGCTGTCCCTGATCAATACAATATTTTATTGCCAATCTTTTCTCCTTTTCGCCCCACTTCTGCTTTTGATCAGCCGACCTTATCATCTCTATAATTGGAGTTCTCCAGTCATCTTTCTCTATAATTTCCCAAATATTTTGATCATTCAGATCTTTTTCTGCAATCAGTATTGTAATTTTACTAGGCTGCAAGGAAGGATATGAGCTAGCAATTTTAGCCAAATAATCAGCTGTTATATTGTCTGATCTGGGAACTTGACAGAGCTCAAACTGCTCAAAAGCCAGCTTTGATTCCATAATCTTATTCACATAACTCATCAGAGCTTCCTTCTTCACTTCATATCCACCTCCCAACTGTTGAACCACCAATTGTGAATCTGTAAATGCTTTTAATCTCTGTCCTCCCATTTCTGTCACCATCTTCATACCTCTCCAAAGAGCTTCATATTCAGCTTCATTGTTGGATACAGGGAAAATCAGCTTTATAGCAAATTGCATCTCTTGT
This sequence comes from Scutellaria baicalensis, assembly GCA_005771605.1. Taxonomy (NCBI): domain Eukaryota; kingdom Viridiplantae; phylum Streptophyta; class Magnoliopsida; order Lamiales; family Lamiaceae; genus Scutellaria; species Scutellaria baicalensis. Next base: position 15,283,179 of record CM016726.1, on the reverse strand, counting down.
CCATCTGGACAGTAGATCTGAATTCCAACTCCATATCCTTCTCTTGATGAGGATCCATCTACATACATCTTCCATTCTTTCTTAGTCAATGTATGAGTAGCCTCTTGTATGAAGTCTGCCAGAACTTGAGCTTTTATAGCTCTTCTTGGCTCAAATTCAATCTCATAAGATCCCAACTCTACAGCCCATCTGACCATCCGTCCAGAAGTATCCATCTTCCCCAAAACCTGTCCCAGAGGATAATTTGTTCTCACAACAACCTTATGGGACATAAAATAGGGACGCAGACGTCGTACAGTGGTTATGATAGCTAGTCCTGCTTTCTCTATCTCTGAATATCTCGTCTCAGGACCTTGCAGAATTCGGCTCACATAATAAATTGGCTTCTGCTGTGCCCCCAGTTCTTTTATCAATACAGAACTAACTGCCACTTTTCCTACAGAGACGTAGACATATAAAACTTCACCTCTGTCAGGCTTAGTTAACAGAGGTAAACTAGCCAAATATACTTTCAATTCTTCAAAAGCTTGAGTGCACTCCTCAGTCCAAGCAAATCGACATCCTTTCCTTAAGATCTTAAAGAATGGATAACTTCTATCTGCAGCCTTAGATACAAATCTGCTAAGAGCTGTCACTCTTCCCAACAACTGTTGCAGCTCTTTGAGGTTACATGGAACTTTCATATCCATTATAGCCTTAACTTTAGATGGATTAACCTCAATCCCATTCTTAGTTACCATATATCCTAAGAATTTTCCGGAGCTGACTCCAAAACAGCACTTCTCTGGATTTAATTTCATTCCGCTATCCCTTATTATTTTGAAAGATTCCTCCAGATCTGACACATGGTTTTCTGGAAATATGCTTTTTACTAACATATCGTCTACGTACACCTCCATATTTTTGCCCAACAGGGATCCAAATAATTTATCAACCATCCTCTGATAAGTAGCCCCTGCATTCTTCAAACCAAAAGGCATTCTGACATACCCAAAGGTTCCAGCTGCAGTTACAAAGCAGACTTTCGGCACATCTGCTGGGTGTAGCTTTATTTGAAGATAACCCTGGTAAGCATCCATCATACTAAGTCTTTCACATCCAGAAGTGGAATCAACCAGCTGATCAATACGAGGTAAAGGATAATGATCCTTAGGGCAAGCTTTGTTAAGATCTCTGAAATCTATACACATTCTCCATTTTTTTTCTCCTTTAGGTACCAGCACTGCATTTGACAACCATATTGGAAATTGGATTTGGAATTATATGTCCCCAGTTCAGAAGCTTTTCAACTTCAGTGCGGATAATTATATCCTTCTCCTCTCCGAAACATCTCAGCTTTTGTTTCACAGGTTTGACAGAGGAGTCTTCATTTAACTTATGTATGACAATACTGGGATCAATGCCTGTCATATCCTTAGCAGATAATGCAAACAAGTCAGCATTACTTCGGAGACAATCAATCATCCGCTCTCTCTCCTCCTCTGTCATCTTACTTCCAATCCTAGTACAAAAACCTCTTTATCTTTACACAACTCAATTTGGATTAACTCTTCTGCGCATACCATCTTCCCATACTCCTCTCCAGAATCACGCTCTTCTCGAATTCTTTTACCACTTCTTGCTTGCAAATCAACATTACTTGTGCTTAGAAGAGTGGACTTGTCTGCAGACTTGATAGCTTCAGAATAACATTTTCGAGAGCTCACTTGATTACCACAGACCTCTCCTACTCCTCCTGAGGCAGGAAATTTTATTTTCATGTGATAAGTGGATATGATGGCTTTTAACTCAGTTAGGATAGGTCTGCCAAAGATAATGTTGTAAGCTGAAGGAGCATCTATCACCAGGAAATCAACCATCAAAATCCTCTGCCAGGGCTGAGTCCCTAATACCACTTGAAGGCTGACCATTCCTATCGGAAAAACGGCTCCTCCGGTGAAACCATAAAGAGCTGTTGTCACAGGGCGAATAGGCGCATTGGTATTCATTTTCACAAAACAGTCATGAAAAATGATATCCGCAGAACTTCCCGTGTCAACAAAGATCCTGGCAACATCATATCCTCCCACTTCTGCTGTAACCATTAGCGCATCTGAATGTGGTTGCAATAGAGTAGTCTCATATGCAGGTCCAAATGAGATATTTGCTTTTATATTTAACTCCCCCACTTCTAACTCAGGAATGGAATGGTGATTCTGAGCTCTTCTTAAAGAGGCCTTTCTTGCTCTATTGGAAATCCCTTCTCCCAAACCTCCAACTATCATTTGGATAAATCCCCTCTTCGGAGGAGGTGGTAAATCTTCCTCAGGCTCTCTTTTCTGCTTCCCCTTCAAATTACTTCCGTCCACTTCTTCACGTTCACCTTTATTCTTTTCAAATCTGTTCCCCCTTTGATCTACAAACTCTCCCAAGGCTCCAAGTCGTACTAGCCTTTCAATCTCATTTCTCAGCTGCCTGCATTCATTTGTATCATGTCCATAATCATTATGGAAGACACAAAAATACTTTCCTCTAGGCTTTTGGGGAGTATTAGATCTGTTCATAGGAAACCTAAAGGATACAGATCTCTCAGTTAGTTGCAATATCTGAGCAACAGAAGTTCTCAAAGGGGTGTATCGTTGGAAATTTTCCCTGGCCACTTCTGCTCGTCGTTCATTAATCGCTCGCGGCAGGGCTGGTACAACCCTACGCTGTACCTCCTTTTCTCGAGAGCTGACTCTTTCACTTTGTTTAGCCTTACTAATATCCTCCAAATTGATAAATTTATCAGCTCTGGACAATATTTCATCAAAAGTCTTAGCAGGCTTCTTTGCAATGGAACGAAATAAATCCCCTTCTTTCAGCCCTTGAACGATAGCACTGATTTTCACCTCTGGCGTTGCTGAAGGTACTTCCAGAGCTGCCATGCTGAACCTCTTTATGTAAGATCTCAGAGGTTCGGTTTCTCCTTGTTTTAAGCTGAACAAGAACTGAGCAGTCCGCTGTTGTCTTCTAGCACTTGCAAACTGATGTAAGAAGGAATAACTGAAGTCTGTAAACGAATTAATACTACCAGCTTTCAGTTGTCCAAACCACTGCTGCGCTGATTTTGTCAGAGTAGTGAGAAAGACTCTACATTTAACTCCATCCGAGTACTGATGTAGGAGAGCTGCATTCTCAAAGCGCAACAAATGATCATATGGATCTGATGTCCCATCATACTCAAAGGATAAGGGACGAAAGCTCTGCGGCAGCTCATCTTCCAGAACCCTTGTTGTGAATGGAGTTCCCTCCGGTATTCGCAACTGATCTCCTCCATTCATCTGTTGTTTTAAAGACACCATTTCTTTTTGCATCTCCTCCATCTTCTTTAACAACTGATGTTCTCGATCTTCAACTCCTCCCTCTCGAGGAAAAGAATCACCATATGTTATTTCTTCTTGGGCTAATATAGCTCTTCCTCGATTTCTACTCTCCAACTCCTTCCTTCTTTTTTCTTCATGGCTTTCCTCCAACCTAGTTCTTCTCTCACCCGGTCCAGTTGCAGCGGCTACCATGGTCGGTTGAGCAGCTTGTAGTGCTTTGCTGACTGCCGACTGTATGAACAGTTCCAGCTGGGATGGAGTGAAGCTTATTTTCTCCGGAGTTCTTACTTCTCTTGCTTCTTCTCCTTCCTCCTCAACTCTAGGTGGGACATGTTCTAACTCCACCCCATCGTCCCTGTTCATCATCTCCTCTTCATCTTCCTCATCAAACTCTCTTCTCAAATCTCTAGCCAAACTTCGATCATCTCCTTCCATCCTTACCCCAATACTCAGGAAAAAGCTTTACTAGAAAAAAGGAAAGGAAACTCACTCACCTCTTTTCTTGCGATTCCCACAGACGGCGCCAATTTGTAATAGTGAGACTATATTTTTCCTTTTTTTAGCTTTGTTCTCTTTGCTCTCGTTCTTCTCTGTTTTTTTCTGTTAGAATGAATGGAATCCTTCTTCTTTCCATTTTTCTCCCTTTTATATTTTCTTCTCATGGGCTTTTTTATATATATATGTGCATTGGGCCTTTTTTATCATGGGCCGGGCCATATATATTTATATATGTTGGGTTACTATAAATGCTTGTATATATATTAAGTGATATTGGGCTTCGTAAATGGGCCGGTGTAAATAAATTATATTGGGCCTAATATATATATGATCCATATCAACGTTGATGCTTATATATTGGGAAGTAGCATTTCATACTAAAATTGAAAAAGAAAAAAATTAAAACTTAATGAAATATAATAAAAACCTGAAAAATTATTGGTTTGAAAATGGAGAGGAGGTACTGATATTGAGGTTTTGGTAATTATTTATATTAATTGGGAAATAAAAAATAAATATAATTAATATTGATGCAGATTTTCTTAAGATAATGGGTTGAGGCCCATGACCTGAAAGACCCAATAAAGAAAGGAATCAAGCCGAGGAGGATATGAAGAACTCGGCCCAATAAGTGAAGTGGACCTTGACCCAACTCAAATTGGCTTTTAGCTATATTAGGATTAGGATTTTCGTAAAAATCAAAGGAAAATGCTTGGCACCCTTTAACCTAATGTGTAAATATAAATAGTGAAAATGGTGACTTTCTCCCCAAGTTTTATATTGATTATGTTTTTCAATTTTGATCGAATTCAGTTTTGAATCCATCATTTCAATGTAATCGGATCTAACTCGAACCCGAAAACCCGTCAATCACCCGAATTACATTGGCTCCACCAATATGATATAAATACCTCAATTTCAAATTCATTTTGTCAACTTCAAATCCCCAAATTCTCTATCATCAAGTTAAACCTAATCATCGAAAATGCAACTGCGCACACTTATCTGATAGGATGTGTTCGCAATTTGCAGCGTGATCAATGTCAGGCGTAGCCCGAGATTCACTGCATGCCATTGAATCATGCACATCGCAGCTTCATAGCTGGCGCCCGTTTGGCAAAACCCTAGACTCCGAATCGCCGAAACCATACGCCGCGGCCACCGTTCATGGGCCGCACAGCAAACGCCCCTGCCTGGCCGACCGTGCGACGTCCTATTCAGTTGAATCCATCCTGGACATGGCGAAACTCAGCCTCTTTGACGACGGTAAACCCCTCTCGTTCTCCGATGGGCGCAAGCGTTGGTTTGCGCGTAAGCGCCGCCGACGTGGAGGGTCTAGATCGGTTTCCGGTCGCAGCTCCGATCGGAGATGCTGCTCCGTTGGCATGTCGGGGGCCAATGGGACTTGTTCGGATTTTCTGATGGCGGCTGTGGGTACGGATTCTAGTGGAGAGCTATTTGGGGAGGCAAACTGGGCTTCTGATGTGAGTGAGAAGAATTCAAGGAAAGAGAGGGAGGGGAATGGGGGTGGTGAGAGGGAGAGCACAAGCGCTGGGTATGGTTTGTTTGGTAATGGTGATATTCAGGGAAATGAATCTGGGTATGGAAGTGAGCCGGGTTATCGGGGAGATGTAGAGCTTGAGTATGGTGATGAATTTGATGAGGAAGAGGATGATCAGCGGGCTTTGTTTTGGGGTGAAGACTGTGGAGGTACTTTCTGCCTTTGCTTTGTAATTCCTGGTGTGTGCTACTGATGCATTTACTGCATCAGAATGGTGAAGCAGCTTTAGTGTTAGGATTTGCTAATTCACAAAAGTCTGTTTTCATATAAAACAGGTAGTGTTACTGGATTTTAAGTGGTTGATGATCTCTAAAACGATATAATAAGTTATAATTCTATACTCTGTGATAATATTTGCCATCTGCAGTGCAAACAACAATGAATTATTAAGAATAAACCAGCAAACTCATAAATGTTTGTCATGATTTTGTGAAATTGATAAGGTTTAGTTAAGTCTAGAAATTAGTTTGTTATGCCTGTGGTATATGCTGCTTAAACCATCTATATTACCATGGAATATGTGTTTTTGCTAGACAAATGACCATCCTCTCCATGTTAATAGTTGATACTGAGCTTTTGTCAGTGTTAAATATTTTATTTTCTTTCAAGTAACCTTGAACTTTTACTTGGTTTTTTATTTTTATTTTTGGCATAAACCATTTCTATTAATTGTTGGATTTTCTTACATCACCATGCTTTGACTGCTAGTTTATGATGGGAGATGCTTGTAAAGTCCCAAACTAGTCACATTTCATTTCCTTGATTCAGTGTTGATGTCTGTTTTTGTGCCTGTTATGTAGATTCGTAATGTTTTACTACTGTCCGCTATGATTCATAAGCTGAGAAAATCCAATTCAATGTATCACCTCATCGACGTTGGGTTCCTAAATACTTACTTTATGAGGGGGAGCATGGTTACTGGTATTCTCTCTTTTTGACATCAAATGTGATGTGTCAACAGATAATTTTATGTATGTAAATTTGAGTTGCTACTTTATTCAAGGTCATTTCAATTGATTTGGGACTCAATGATCTGGTAATTTAGATCTGATAAAGACTTCATCTGCTGTTAGAATAAAAGAATTCCTCTGTTTGCATGATATGCTTATGCTACCTTTAATTTTAACGAAATTGCTAGCATTAGTATATGCCACTATGAGATAGTAATGTATATCCTTTTGAGTTCTATTGAAACTGATGCTTATGCTCTTTTTTACCTCGTGGCTCGTATGAACCAGATAATGCCTCACAGTTGGAAAGGGTCGGTGAGAACTCGCTGCAGAAAGGCCATCACCGATGCCGGCGTAAGAAGCAGGATCTAAGGATGACTGGTACAAGGAGTTGACGCACACTTTTATATAATATATGTGAGTCCTTACTAGATGATAGGGATGCTTCAGGAGTCTACTGCCAAAGTCGGGAGAAGTTTCAAGGAGAACCATTATGTGACCTCTGCAACCAACCTCCACCACCTATTTGAGGAGACACATGAGGCTTCCCACTTCATATCCACCATAATTGTCCAGGCCAAGCTCAATGATCATGTCGAATATGGTATGTGGGTGGAAACCTTTTTTTTTCCCGTGGGATCTCATTGTTATGTCTCATTAAACTGAGATTTGCTTTTTGTTGTTGTTGTTGTTGTTGTTTGTGATTGAAAGATGCTTGGATAACTACCTATTTGTTGCATTAACTGTTAATTTGACTGGTAAACTGTGTCTGATGTATATAGACATAAATAAATTCATATGGCTCCATCTGTTTTGTCTAGTCTTACTAGTGACTCAAGAATGTTTTTACAAACCTGTTTCTCAGAGTTTCCATATATATAATTGTCATGTTTTTTTTTCCCCTGCGAATGATTCCGGATATGCTTCAAATTGTGCTTACTCTCTTGCTCAACTCATTTCTGCTGTACAGTGGACTGCATAACACCCATTAGTTTTTATCCTGCACAGCACATTCATTTCTCTCAATCAACTATTGTAAGGAGGAGCACAAATGATTTCTGTGTAAGCATTATTATCTTCTTGCTTAGTTTAGTTTAGTTTTTTACAATAGAAGGTTTCCACTTTTTATTTTATTGCAATGATTTGTGTGTGTGTGTTTTTTTTCCTTTTTTTTTTTTTTTTCTTTCTTACAAATTCCAATCCTTTTGATAAATTGGGTTTTTGTTAATTGTGTCTATACATAATACAGAAAAATTTATCAAAGCTTCATCATGATCTTTGATTGTTTACTTGAGACTCACATTTTCTTTTTCTAATTCCAGTTGGGTGAAGTTAATTATTATACCCATTTGCAGTTTGCATTTCAATTTAATATTTTATATATTTCTTTTTCACTTTGTGATGATTCATTTCTTCAATTGCAAGAAGTTGAAGTAAACCAAACAATTGTTTGCAAATTAAAGTGGATCTTCCATTGCAAAATGGCATGTGCACAATATTGTCACTATCATCATGATGCATATGATTATGCCCTGGTACAATGAAACAGGAGATGAAATGAAATACTCGTACTCTAAACTGCATGAAAATTGGTATATGCTTGGTATAATTAGTCGAGTATGGTGGTGACTTCAAAACCATGTATGTTGTGTGTATTTATATGATGATATGATAATAACTTCCACTATATGCATTTGTTTCGGACCAAATATATTTTTGCATCACTAGTCACTACAGCCCATGATCGACACAGAAATTATATTATCGATCACAGAAATTATATTATCATTATATGCAAAACATATATTGCTTACAAATTATTTAGAACATTTGGAATAGAATGACCTTTTAATTTGTTTTTTGCTTAATTAGTCCTTTTGAGCTTGCGCAATTGATTTTGATATTACTATAAACAAGATAGTTTCAATTTTATTTAAATCCAGGATTAGATCAAATGAAATGAAATTAAATTGTGTCCACCTTAATATGTAATGTTCTTTGAAGCATCAATGGGGCGAGAATGAGATTAGATTATTGATCACTGTTGATGTTTCAAGACTAGATATGATCCCACTCATTATTTTTCACTCACTAAAATTTGATACATACAAATAATAAATGTGCAACATTAATTGCTAAATTAAATCATGGGATGATATCATATGGGATGGTGCAATAGAAGATGGGGGTTGAAATTTGTATGAGATTTGATGCATTATTGCATGTGAGTAATCAATTAGATAATCTCTCGAATATTTGTGATGAAGGGTCTCATTTTTTATATCTATCTTAGTTAAATTGTTGCTTATAATAACTAATTGACAAAAACTTTTATGCATCAGGTGCATGGATCCTAGATCCATGCACCCGACCCGACCCGCGCGTGTACGCGCTTCCACGCGCGTCTGACGCGCTCCCACGCGCCTGGGTGAATGCGCACCTTTAGGTTACGTTAAGGATACCTTTCAGTTATGTTAAGGATACCTTTAAGTTATGGTAAGGATACCTTTCAGGGATACCTTTCAGTTATGTTAAGGATAAAGTTATGGTAAGGATACCTTTCAATTATGTTAAGAATACATTTGAAATCCTGATTCCAGGTTACATGCCACGTTATGTTAAGAATACCTTTTAGTTGTGTTAAGCATACCTTTAGGTTATGTTAAGGATACATTTAGTTATGTTAAGAATACATTTTGGTTATATTAAGCATACCTTTAGGTTATGTTAAGAATACCTTTAGGTGATGTTAAGGATACATTTGAAATCGTGATTCCAGGTTACATACCATGTTATGTTAAGAATACCTTTTAGTTATGTTAAGCATACCTTTAGGTTATGTTAAGGATACATTTAATTATTTTAAGAATACCTTTTGATTATATTAAGCATACTTTTAGGTTATGTTAAGAATACCTTTAGGTGATGTTAAAGATACCTTTGAAATCGTGATTCTAGGTTCCTTTGAAATCCTGATTTGATACCCTTAGAATTCGTTCCAGATCACATACATTTACATTATATTAAGGATACCTTTAGGTTATGTTAAGAATACTTTTATGTTATGTTAGAGATACCTTTATGTGCAAAATGTGTAACACAACTACCTTATGGATAAGGTATCTCTAACATAACATAAAAGTATCCTTAACATAACATAAAGGTATGCCTGACGTAAATTAAATGTATGAAGTTTGGGCATAAAGGTATCCTTAACATAACCTAAAGGTATCTCTATACATTACCTAAAGGTATTCTTAACATAACCTAAAGGTATGTCTAACTTAACGTAAATGTATGAAATCTGGGCATAATGGTATCCTTAACGTAACCTAAAGGTATTCTTACACATTACATAAAGGTATTCTTACACATAACTAAAAGTCATGACTAAAATTGAAAAACAAGCTAGCGCGAAAAAAAAAAAAAGAAGCGGGTCAGATTACCCGGATCCGACCCGGGTGCATGGATCTAAGATCCATGCACCTGATGCACAAGAGACTTACTCTAACTAATTTGAGATTTTGATAAAACTGAAACTTGCTTAGTAGTGGTAAGTGCATGTGAAATGCATGTGCAATCTTTATTATAATAAATCACGACGTTCTTAATTCAACCCAATCCTACTACACCCTTTTGCTATTTATTTCTTTTTGGAACTTACTAAATAATAAGTCTCTGACCTTGAGTAGAACTACAAAATTCGAACTATTATATAAAAAAGATGCTGCTAAGCCAATTAATCACTATGTGAATAGATAATAGTATTATAATTCAGCTTCAATCCCCAAGCAAATTTGATTATTTTTTCCTGATTTGGAATAGTGGGTTATTATAACTAGATCACCACATAAAAAATTTATATGAGATGGTTTCACGGAAAGTTTTCGTGAGACAAAAGCCTATTATCTATGAACAACATGTGAAATATAAGGTTTGAATTATGAATAATTCGATTGTGGATTAACTCATCTCACACAATACAATAAAAATGAATGAGACAAGAGAGTTACACCTAAATCCATGGGCTAGGTTTTCTATTACTAACTTTTTAGGGCAGGTTTTCTATTACTAACTTTTTAGGGTGGTTGCTAATTTGACTTATTTCTCCCCCCATGAAACTAGCGTTGAAATTACTCAAAGATCCCACCTAATTGCCTTGTCGGTTGCATTCTATTGGTTTTATTTTTCTCCTTCGCAGTTAATTCCCCGCAAAATACAAGACTTTGTTACATATTTCATCGTCAAAATTTATAAGAGACTGTCCTAACGTGAGACGGAGTTCCATCTTCTATAAACATGTGAAGTGTTAGGTGTTAAATTGTTAATTGATCTATTGCACATAATAAGTTTCATGAGACAATTTTCATAAGAAACCCACCTGATTTTGAGTTAGGGTGAAAAGGATTAAGTAAAGACGTTCAAACGGTTCCGATTTTCGGAACCGGACCGGTTCGAACCGCCGGTCAACGGTTGACCTGGTTTCGGTTCCGAACTGTGAACCGTCGGGAACCGGTTCGATTCCGGTTTCGATTTTTGCAAACCGGCGAACCGGCGGTTCAACCGTCGGTTTTTATTTTATTTTTATTTTTTTTTACATTTTCGGCTGTGACACGTGTACGACCCAAATTTGAATGAATATAGTCATTGGAGATCAACGGCCCGGATGATGTAGCCGTTTGAACCGGTCGAACCGGGACCGGCTGTCTTTACAATTTTTTTGAACAAGCGGCCCAGATTGTTTGACTGTTGGTGATCGACGGCCGATATCTTTCGAACCGCCGGTTCAAACCGGAGCGGGGTCTTTTTTTTTTTTTTTTGATTTTCCAAAATCTATAAATAGGGAATGTGCAAAACCTCATGCTTCTTGGCGGCGGAGAATGTGCAAAACCTCATGCTTCTTGAGGATTGGGGTAAAGCCACTAGACGTCAACAACATCTTGACCTTGAAATTGTGGATGAAGAAGGTGGCGAGGATATTTATGGATACGACTCAAACACAACGTCCTCTGCTAGCACCGCCACCAACCTTGAAGATTGAAGTAGGTAAGTTGAGGTAAGAGAACTACGTGAGCTTTGATTCCTTAATTTGATTCGAATTAAGGATACGTAGACAATTTCATTATAAGTTTGGAATTGAATTTCATTTCCAAACTTAGAATGAAACTCAAGCTCTTTCAATTTTTTTCCCCTTCTCTTTAATCTTTAAAAAAACTTTTGTAATTGTAATAGATATCTTTAGTTTGTAATAGTCTGATAGATTAAAATTAAGATTATAAATTCATTAGAATTTCAATCATTAGGTTAGAAACTTAGAAATTGAGTTCTATTATAACTTGTAATAATTTTCCAATTTATAATGAAAATATTTGTTCACTTCAATTTTTTGTACTCTATTTCAATCATGAATTATATCGAAACAAACATTAAAAAATAAATTTGAAGGTGCAAAATCTAAATTAACAAGAAAAAATGCAAAAAAATAAAAAATAAAATTGAACCGGACGAACCGCCCAGTTTAGGTTCAACCGGCGGTTCGGAACCGAAACCAGAACCGGCCACCTCCCAGTTCGGTTTCGGTTTCACCAATCCAGAACCGCCGAACCGGCTGTTCGAACCGAAACCGTAACCGGCGAACCGTTTGAACATCTTTAGGATTAAGGTTTAACATCCCAATTTCTTTATATATCTATTACCTGTATAGTACAGATATTTCTTACAAAATATGGATTGTCTAATATATCCTTATGAAATATTTTATTTAAGGTTATAATAGTAATTTATGATTTTCATATTTAAATAATTTTACAAAAGAATTCTAAACAAAAATCACATAGAATTATATTATGAGTAGGACTCTAATTTACTATACATTTTTTTTATTTAATTGAATTTAATATATATTGTATATCCTTATAAGAAAATTATTATTTAAGGTTATAATATTTTTGATTTAAATAATTCATTCTCCACCTGCTACTCATGTGCTCGTATATATAAGTATATATAATTATTAGATTTGTTGTATTTGACAAAACACATTACAACCGATAATAAATGATACATATTTGGACCTTTAATTTATAAATCAAAATAGGTCCATTTGATTTAAATATGAAACAAAAGAAGGAGTGTACATAGAAACTTGATTTATGCACACAATTTTTTTAATATAATACTTTTTTCTTCTTCCTTTTAGATTTTTAATTTCTATCTAATATTTAAATAAATAGTTAGTCTCATGTGCAATTTGTGCACATACAATTCAGGTTGGGTCTGGGTTGACCTGGATCCGCACACTTTTTTTTAATTTTATTTTTTCGCTTCAAACTGTTACCTTTATTTTGTATGGTTGTGACCTTTATGTATAAATGTAATGACCTTTATATACTCTAACTTAGAAAAAAGGAAGAATTTTACAGTTTGAATGTCATAATATTTATACATAAAGGTCACAAGAATTGTATATAAAGGTCACAACAATACAACATAAATGTCTCAATTTGAAGCGAAAAAACTTGAAAATCTTCATTTTTCTCCTAAGTTACTGAATATAAAGGTCATAACATTTATGTATAAAGGTCACACTTATATAACATAAATGTCACATCCTTACAACATAAAGGTAACAGCCTGAAGCGAAAAAAAAAAAAAACCCAGGTGACCCAGGTGCGCGGATCCGGATCGGGTCGCTCCAGTTGTACCAATCCAGATCCGAATTTGATTACATGACATGTGTATAAATAACATAATTTATTAACACATGAGATATATTAAAGATTTTGAAATATATAATGAAAATCCAATGCATGAGGTGAATACATCCAATGTGAATATAGATATTATAAAATTTAAAGTGGCTGTGATTGCAGCAAACAAAGCAAGGGCAAAGAAGTAATATCAAGATTTCACTAAAAAGGCGAAAAAGAAATCCTTCTAAAAGAGCTCTTCATCATGATTTCAATATATCAAATATTCCACGTGTATATATATATGCCCCGCCGGAGGTGAAAGCAATAAATTATCCATTTTCAAGCTTCTGTAAATTGATCTTCAATGGCTTCCGAGTTAATATTCCGAGGCCATGAGTCGCAGCCGGTGAGTGACTCATACTCGCGGTCGCCAAAGCCACCCAAAAACTGGCCCACCCTAGCTCGCCCCATTCGCTACATGCTCCGCGAACAGCGAATCATTTTCCTCTTCGCCGGAATTGCTATCGCCACTCTCATCTTCGCCTTCCGTTCCTTCTCCAATCCGCCCAAAGCCGCCGCACCATACCCGTACTTTCCATCCGAGTTGACTCGGCCACCAGTGGTCCGGCAAAACGGTCACCTGACCACTGCGTTTGCATTCAAGTCGGCCTGGAAAATACCCCTGGGGTTGAAACGGAAGGGTCTTCGAATCGTGGTGACCGGCGGCGCAGGATTCGTAGGAAGCCATTTGGTTGACCGGCTGATGAGCAGAGGCGATAGCGTTATCGTAGTGGATAATTTCTTCACGGGGAGAAAGGAGAACGTGGCTCACCATTTTGGGAATCCGAGATTTGAGCTCATTCGACACGACGTCGTCGAGCCAATCCTGCTGGAAGTGGACCAGATCTACCATCTCGCTTGCCCTGCTTCGCCTGTGCACTACAAGCACAACCCTGTCAAGACGATCATATCCTTTATATTTCATACATGATTCTGCAATTGTTAATTTGAGTGAATTATGTTTAGAATCCTTAATTGAAATTGTTATTGATTGGGGGCACAAGACGAATGTGGTGGGGACATTGAACATGCTTGGGCTGGCGAAGAGAGTGGGTGCGCGGTTTCTGCTAACGAGCACCAGTGAGGTGTACGGTGATCCTTTGCAACACCCACAAGTTGAAACCTACTGGGGTAACGTCAACCCGATCGGTCAGTCTCTCTCTCTCTCTCTCTCTCTCTCTCTCTCTCATCAGGCTGTTGTTTGGGTTGTTAATGGTGGTGGTCGTTGAACAGGTGTGCGAAGCTGCTACGATGAGGGGAAAAGGACTGCTGAAACCTTGACCATGGATTATCACAGAGGAGATGGCGTTGAGGTTCCTCTTTTTTCTTTTAGATGACTTCATAACATCATATTCAAATAAACTATGGGATCTAATCTTCAATCATATAAAAATACTCTTTCACATACTTTATTTCAATCCATTAATCATCTTATTTTTTAAATTTATTATACTTATATGATTCTACATTTTATTAATGTACAAATACAGTATTATGTGACTATATGCATACACAATTAGTGCGACTTTCGTATCCTTAAAGTGTTTGCCAATGTGGCAAATATATTTGTAGTGACTAAGCTTGATCATCTTCACGGAGTTTAAGCAATTATCTTAGATTAGAGTGCAAATTGGTTTTGTTAATGACTTTTTTTCTGGTCTTAAACTCCAAGGTGACAGACAGTTCATGTAAACTATTGGTAGATATATTATATATGCAATGTAAGTAGATATGGACCATAACAAATAGAACATGGGCAGGTGAGAATTGCTAGGATCTTCAATACATATGGACCTCGTATGTGCATTGATGATGGTCGTGTTGTCAGCAACTTTGTTGCTCAGGTACATGATCTCTTTTCTTAAAATCTTTTTTTCTTCTTTTGGAGAGAGAGAGAGAGAGAGAGAGATTTGATAAAAAAAAGTTGTAACTTACTGTTTGCAGGCATTGAGGAAGGAGCCGTTAACGGTATATGGTGATGGGAATCAGACCAGAAGTTTGCAATATGTTTCTGATCTGGTAAAATATAGAAGTCTGCAATTCTTTTGAACCAGTAAGCCTCCCTTATTAAAAAGTAATGCGTGGTTTTGGGTGGAAGGTGGACGGACTAATGCGCCTGATGGAAGGAGAACATGTTGGACCTTTCAATCTGGGCAACCCAGGCGAGTTCACCATGCTCGAACTTGCTCAGGTATCTTTTACGATCTATGTTTTACACAACATTTATATCAATTACGAGTCTACAAGTTTAGCGTTTCATCAACAAAAGTAACTCGTGTTGTTCTTTTGTGTGAGTCCAGGTAGTTAAAGACACTATAGATCCAAATGCTAAGATAGAATTCAGGGCAAACACAGAGGACGACCCCCACAAGAGGAAACCTGACATCTCCAAGGCAAAGGAGCTGCTGGGATGGGAGCCTAAGATACCACTGCATAAGGGTCTCCCCATGATGGTCTCCGATTTCAGACGACGAGTCTTCGGTGATCATAAAGAAATCTAAAAACTATTTCATTAGCATTTGCATATCACATTGCCTAGACTTCACTAATGGAGAAGGGAGAGTTTTTTACTGTTTTAACCTTGGGTGGCATTCCTGATCACCATTGCCAAAGATGATGCAGATCCCTTTGATTGTGCTCTTTAAGCCCTTTTCCATACCTTTAACATACAATGTCAATTTTTTGTGTGAGGATACAATAATGAGAAAGAGTTGGCATCTTTGAATGTAGCGCATAGTGATCAGTGTTGTAATGAGAATGAGATGGTAGAACCGGCTGCATTGACCATCCAAGAAAATAACTGGGCAGCTCATTAATTCAACTAAGAACATCAGCCTCAACGAAAAATATAGTTTATATGTCCGGAAAGTGAAGCATAACTATAAATATAAATTCAGAGAAGGGTTGGAAACAGGTGCAGTAGTTGGCATGATCTAGAGACAGTAAGTTACAAAAAAAAAAAGACAACCTCCTCCTCCTCATCATAGGCCAAGATGGCATTCAGAGTTTCCCTGCCTGCTGCATGAATGATAAAATTTTGCATGTTAGAACTTAATGAAACATTAATTGCAAACACTTACAACAGCTAACAGCAGATAAAATTTACAGCCAATGGTCCATATTGAAGTTGTGTTATCTAGTACTTTTGCTTAACCAAAATAATGAGTAAAGCAAAAAAGACTAGTAATTATACATCATTTGTCTCCTTAACAGGGCCAGAGGGAAAGTCGTAGACCATATAAAAACCTCAGGGAGGATGAAGGGTCCAATGAACAAAGAGAAAAAAACAAATTAACCTAACCAAGGCTAACAAAAATAATGAGTGAACTCAGTGAAGCATGAAACCAGGACAGTTGAACACAAATATGGACTTTTGATTAACCAAACAATGCATCATGCCAACAACAGAAGAGGAAAATAAATAAGTTCAGATGGAACTATCTACTTGTCATGGTTCATGGATTCCCGACTCAATCCATGCATCTACTGGAGAATATTGCTTGGAAAACAAAATATTAGTACATACCTGTTACTTAGGATTTCTGAGGACAATGATCACAGAATCCCCTCGAAGGAACATCTTACTAATAAAACGATCCTTGTTAACTGGAAGAGCTTTCTTTTTTCCTTTACCAGTCTTAGGCACCTATACATTTAATAACAAATAGAATTAGGTGTTATAACCAGTGCCCTGTAGCAATACAAAAATAGGTATACTACAAGTTATTCACAATATATGGAAACAGATATAGCCCTTCCAAAAATAAACCAACCTCAGTCCACATCTCCCGCACATTTTCGAGCACCATGTTGCAATGGCGGTCAAAAGCCCTTACATGGCCGAGAAGCTTTTTGTTGTTTCTGCAGTTGATGAGCACCTAGCAGCCAATAAACATTAAGTCAAATAACTAAAACTAATATGTAATCTTAAAAAATGAAAAACCACACAGAACAGTATAAAGAGATAAAAACTGAAATACTCCCTTCAACAAGTACCCAACGAAAGAACCAATTATAATACTTGAATATGGAAAGCTTAAATGTTCAAACAGAAAAATGCATAGCTACACTGACAAGAAGACCTAATGAGTACCTGGGTGTTATTCTTAACACTCATCATCAAAACAGAAAGTGGACCAGTGTTGAACTCCTCTTCCTCATTCTTCCCCTGTAAACATTGATCAATGGAAACCACAAAATTTGTAATTTGACAAAAGCGAAATTAAACACAACCTCAATAATAAAAAATAAAGAGAAAAAACCATCAATCTTCCACAAAAGTTCACACATTCCCGAGTAATACATGGAAGTTTATGGTAATAGAAGGCTGATACAACAAACTATTGTGAGAGGTAAATCATGAACTAATTCCCAGGGCATACAACATATAAAAAAAGAAAAAGAATCAAGTGATGGCCAAAACCTTGTGTGATTTTAGGAAATTAAAATAACTGTGACGTACCATTTTTAAATGAAGAAATGCATAAAACACAATTAAAGAAGAAAGACAGCTAATATATTTATTCATAAAAAGGGAGAGAATACGTAATTCTAACAAGCCATCATTGTAACTACAAATGTCATGATAAACAGCTGAAACCAGATTGTAAGAACTTGCAAAGAATAAACTGGACAAACAAACGAGTCAGAGAGCTTACAGGTGCAGCATCTTCTTCCATTGGCCGACTGCAGAACACAAACAACAGCAAAATCAAAATCAGTAAAGTTCCCAAAAACATTATCTCAATGGTTCAAACAACACCTCCAGATTTAAAGGATAATAGCTAAAATGCTATTAGAAAAGGCCTCCAAAACATCCCCCATATTCAGATACCATTGATAACATATTGTGCAAAAGAAGATCGAGAGTGCCAGTACACACGAACCCATAATTACCACAAGAAAATATCAAATTAAAAACTAATTTAGCATAAAACTTGAACTGACCTCATATTTGATTGACTGGAATTCAAACAAACTACAACTGCGAGACAACCACCTGAAAATAAAACTAGGGTTTTATAGTGAAAACTAGAAAAACGGAAAGATAATCAAGATTATTAAGATTTGAAAGTAAGAGAAAACAACTTGGCAACAAGCAATCCGAATGAATGACTAACTCACTACTCGACAGCCAAGAGTAGGGGTTTTTGCTAGGGCTTAATCGACTCCCCAAAATTCCCAATTTGGTCGATTGATATCCGAAAAAAGAATTGCTATATCCACATGAGATCTAATCCGAAAGCAAATTGGCTTGGGCCTAATCGGCCCAATTACATTATCTGTAGCCCAAAAGCCCATCTATGTCTCCTTTTTTAGGGCAAGCCCATTTGTGGCATCTGGGTTATAGTGAGGCCCTATTAACGAATCGAATCGAATACTGTGATATTCTATTCGTATTCGTTTAATTATTTGAAAATTCATATTCATATTTGTATTTGTTTATTTTTCGAATAACAAAAGCAATTTGTATTCAATTCGAATCAACTAATACGAATATATTCGTATTCGAAAATTTTGAACTTGAAATTTCAAAAAAAAAATCAAAAAAATATTTATTTCCAAATCAATAATATCATATTTCAAATATATAGCATATATATCATATTTATTTTTAGACATTATTTTACAATATATGTAATATGTAATTATGTTTTATGTAATACTAATATGTACTTAGACATTACTTATGAATGTGAGGATTTTCATTTATGTATGTATATATATATATATAATTAAAATAAAAACTCACACACATATATATAATATAATTATTTGAATATATTCGTGAATACTCGAATCGAATACCGTCATATTCTTATTCGTATTCGGATAATATACAAATATTAAAAAATATTCTTATTCGAATTCTTATTTGTATTTCTCGAATTCGAATTTGAATACCGAATCGAATCAAAAAGATTTCATTCTTTTACAACCCTAAACACTAAGTGAGGGTGATTTTAAGTACAATTTTAAAATAAAAGGTTCCAATAAAGACATGATCAGTGATTAAGAATTAAAAAAATTAATTCTTAGTTCTTTATCCAATCATCTTGACACTCAAAATTATTATTTGAATTTAAAGTTTCTCTTTATACGTGTAAGTTTTATGAATTATAACAAGATGAAGTAACCTTGTTTTATTTTAATTTAAGAATAAGAATTATAAAAACAAGATAACAAATAAATGTCAAGTAAGGAACCATTTGACAAATTTATTTCATTTTCCATGGATCCATTTATTCAACCATCTGTGTCGCTTCCCACAACACATAATATACCATATTCTTTTCTTTACATTGCCGAATGATGGTGCAATCCACGACCTCTTAATCCACACAAATTCTTGGCATTAGGCTGTGTTTTATGTTGATTTTTCCCGTTTCTAGTCGTTACTGGCAATGTCATTGCAGCTAAGTTTTCCGAACAAGGACTAAGGTGCTGGCTTGACTTCACGGTCGGAGTGGCCTTGTCACCTGAGCGCTTGTCGAGCCATGATATGATGTCGGAGAAGACAGTGTCAATGTTATCGTCAGTTTCGCCAGATGTTAAGCCATGCCACATCCCAGGATACATTTTTATCGTCTTGTCTACACTGCTTGCTTGTTCATGTAGACAACGGCTAACTTCTGGATCCGTCACTGTATCTGCTTCACCGTGCAACACAAAGAACGGCAATGTAACCTGTCGAAAGAATATATCTGTGTATGAGAACTCCAAACACTATCCAAACTCAAATATATGAATCGGTTCCTTAATTAGTTCTATGTTTATGTTGTGTTGTTTTAGCAAAACTTAAAGAATTGTAAGGTTGTGTTGTTTGGATTGAAGGATTTGAAATAGAATGTTTGAAATGAATAAATTTTAAGATCCAATCGAGAATCAGAGTGATAAGGTACCTCATTTAAGCTGTCCTCAAGGTTCATGCTGGTTCTGAGCAGTTCCAACGCAGTTTTCAATCTCGGCTTCTCTTGATAAATCAATTTGTTGCTACGAATCTGCAAGAAAGTGGTACAACGATCGTATAAGTTATATTCCTCAAGTGAGAAATCTTAACCTCGTGTTCAAGATTATAAGCTCACCTCTTCTCGTTTCACAGGATCCTTGAAGGCTGAATCAATGACATCCTTGGTTGGAACAATCTTCCATTTAGGGATCACGTCTTCCACTCTAGTTAATAGACTAATAATTATCGGATGCGGCTTCACCTTCTCAGATATCTAATGAACAAAAGGAAACAAAAATCAAGTTAAGATGAATTTAAAGCACATGTCCTGACAATTCTGGTCAATCTAAGTTGGTATGCAATGAAAAAGCCGAGTATTGTTATAACCTTACACATAGGAGCAACTAGAACGGCACCATCCCAGAAAGTAGGGTCTTTCTTGTGAGTTAAAAGAGCAACGGCCCCTCCCATTGATTCTCCATATAAAAATCTTTTTTTCTCCCTATATGCTTTTTCAGCTGAAATTCAAGAAAACGAACGTCTGGTGAACTTACAAACAAGAAACCTGCATTACTTTGTACAATTAAACAGATCCCTGTTAATTTTTGTTGCAATTTCCATGACCACTTGTGTTTTGCTGGTATAATAGATATGTCTTGATCCTTAAATGTATCAAGATAGATTTGGTGTTTCTTTAACAGTCTTTGATTATGATCACTCAACGATTTCTCTGAAACTAATTAATTTCATCCCACAGTGATTCAAGATGAAAATTGTATCGAACCAAAGTGTAGGAACTTACCACAGATTGACTTGAAATACTCATTACAGTCACTGACAATATTGTCGAACCTCTTGATGTAACAACGAGCACCAGGGGACCGTCCATGCCCCTCATAATCAATCCCAAATACAGCATAGCCATGACTTGCTAGTTTAATCCCAACACCTAATCAAACAAAAACATATCCAAATAATTCATAACAAGTTATGGTCTCAGAACAAAAATTCAGAGATCCACAAACATTCTTGTTGACCAAACTTCTTTGAGCTTATTGTCACCTTTACGAATTAATGAAAAACAAAGAGCTAAGTCTGAAGCTTCTTTTTTTTTTTCATACGATTTTTCTTGAAAGGAACCAATCGAGTAAGACAACATGCCAACATTTATGACATCTTAGTCCAGTGATTATCGTCGTTTATCAATGCCCATAACTTAGAAGTAGGTATGAATTAGACACTGTTCAGATGTAATAAATGAAGCAAAAAGAGAGTAGTAATGAAACATTTTATCATATCTTTGCATTATCTAGACCTGTAGCACATTAATGCATATATGCTTCACTTTTTGTCTTGTTCCTTGGTCATAATGCAAACTGCTTTGGACCAAACATGACATGCACTTATGTATTACATTTGATGCTTTTCTGTCCAAGTTAGATGGGAAGAAAGGAAGATGACAAAGCAAAAGTTAAACTAGCTTAAAAACATAATCTTTGATGTAAAAGGTTTTCCCACCTTTATGTTTTGACAAACAATATTAAAGTCAAAGGTTTACTTGGAAACATGATTGGTTTAATGTGGAACAGGGTTATTGCAGTGAAAACTGCACTATACTGTGAATGTGATTGATCATAAATTCATTACATAAGCCTAATGAAAGACTCATGAGTTGCCCTTAAAGGATCTTGAGACACAAACCTATGTAATTACTAGAATAAAATTAAAGAAAGGATTTATACCTTTCATGAAATGACTGCATTCCATGCCATAACCTGCAAACACATCCACCATACCATTCAATTGAAAACGATTTGAGCGAGAGAGAGAGAGAGAGAGAGAGAGAGAGGGAGAGGGAGGGAGGGAGAGAGAGAGAGAGAGGGAGGGAGACCATGGCAAAGAAAAACCAGAGCTTTTGGAGAAGAAAATGGCAACCATCTGCAAGTAAATAGCTTCACCCCTCTGGAGTTCTTAATATACTCCTAAAAACCAAGATTATAACACCATAGAAAAACAAACTTTTCATCAAAAAACCACTTCCATCCAATAATCAAACAAGATTCCTCAAAACCCACGAGTCACAAACAAAAAAAAAAAAAACATTACTTTAATCGTCATAAAAGAGAGAATAGGATGTAGAACAGATTAAAGAAAACCCACCTCACGATATTCTAAATCCATCTTCAACTCTCCCCAGAATACACACACTATCTTTAATCTTTGTAATGTAATGTGTCTCCAAATAAGTGCTAAAACAAATAAAGCAGGAAAATTATTTGTTCCAGTAACAAAAAATTAGGATAAGGTAGAAAAGGTTTCTGGTTCCTAATATTCTTTGGAGTTGACGTTGGAAAATTCCAAATTCTGCTGGATTGCGCGTAGCCTAAGCCCATACAAGTGTAATACAACGAGAGAGAGAGAGAGAGAGAGAGAGAGAGAGAGAGAGAGAGAGAGAGAGAGCATTAGGGTGTGAATTGTGATTGGAGATGATGATTCATTTATTGTTATTGCCAAATCTTTGAAGAGTTTTGAGGCCCATTCTTCTGCATCGTCTCCTTCTCCCACTGCCTGCTTTCTCTTTCCCTATCCCCATCACCATTCTCGATACTTATTATAATTTTAGTCTTTGCAATCTAGACGTGTCTATCACATCACATATTCTTTTTTATTTAATATTTCGTATATTATTTAATATAATTAAGATATGAATGATGTGGCATCTCTTAGAAATTTAATTTGTGGGATATATTAATCAACAATTTTTAAACCCAATGTGGTAACATGGTACAAGTTTAAGTAACATGGTTTCCTTTTTGACATCCTACTCTACGGCTTTTTTTGATATCCTTCTCGGAACACGAATTTTTAATTCATAATTACACAAAATCATACTATTGATCATTTACTTTTTTTATTTTATTTTATGAATCAAATTCATATCCTTTAAATTATCTAAATGTTGCGTTTTATCAATCCAATCTCAAAAGCTAATTTATAAAAAGTATATTGTAGTTAGAAATTAGGACAATTTTCATAGATCTTTTGTCAACTAATCCACTAACATAAAAGACATTTACTTTTTTTTCCTAAAAAACAAGAAAAAGAAAAAAGACAAAATCTTATGTGAAATCGTTTTACGATTCCATTTCAAGGGATAGTTGGGATCAAATATAAAAATTCATGTAACCTCTTATGTTTTTTAAGTATTGTTTTGATACTTTTAAATATTTATTTGTGTGTTAATTTAATTACTATATATATATATATACACATATATATATATATATATGGTTTTAATATTGGGCTTTTTATTATATGTGTGTTAAATAATGTCTCTCTCATGATCTAAAGTTTCATTATTGTAGTAGCATGAAGTTCATTATTTTATGAACAATGATAAAATATTTCCTATTGATATAGTATAGTTTCATAATTTTATATTTTAATCAGATTTTGAAATGTGTATATTCCAATATTATTGTTCTGTGATATAGTTTTGATTTTTTGTTTTTTTTTAAATTATATATTTTTTATGGTTTCAATTTAGAAATTTTATTTTTGGAGTAATATATAAAAATATTAGAATTGTTTTTACAATCATTATGAATAAGTTTTTTTTTTTTAACATATTACATATATTTAACACTTGATATGACATTTAATATTCAAGCACTATATGAATGTCATGTGACATTATTGGTCATTCTTTTATATGATGATGATGAAGAAGAATAAGTTACCGGAGATTGTATAATATATATATATATAAATTATGTAGTTAATAATATATATTATTGTAAATATATAATTTTAGCATGACTCAATTATTATAAATGCAATGATAAGAATATCTATATCTAGTGAAAAATATATTATATATTATTAAATATAAGTATTTAAAATATAATTAATAATATAGTTACTTGAGATTGTATATATATACATATGAATAATGTTAATAACACTATATATATAGTATTTAGTTAATAATTAATAATAATATATAAATACCTTTCACTTATAGCTATGTAGTAATAATCTTTATAGTAAAAATTTATTTAATTATAATACATATATATATTTAAAAGACGTCTTGTTTATAAAATAAATTGTATTAAAAAATAGAAGAAAAAAACCACTTAATATGAGCATTTATGTTGAATCAGTGTATTGAGTGATATGTGACACTTTGGTTATTATTCTATATATATAAAGATTAATTAAATTAATATTCTAAAAAAAATAAAGTGAAAAAAAACTAAGTGAAAATTTAGAATAACCATTGAGCGATAAATGTCTTTTAATGGTTATTCTTTAACCGTGTATGAAGGCAAAAACTTAGATACCCCTGGGGCACTTAGGGGCACGGATCTATGTGTTATATACATGTTTTTAGGTGTTATATATATACTCTATAGGTGTTATGTTTCTTGGTGTTATAAATATAATCTACAGGTATCATATGTATATAAGAGTATACATGTGATACCTGAAAAGTACATACATGATACTTGTAGAATATATATTCAACATCATATGATGATTAATTTGGGGGCACCATAGTGTCACTCGTATATGAAAGATTGAGATAATTATATATGGAAATAATTTTCAAAATGTCAATTAAAAAATATATATAGTAATTAAATTAACACACAAATAATTTAGTGGAGAAAAGTAATGTTTTGATTTAAATACATTGCTGTAGACAAAGGAAGTGTATGATAGACTAATATGACATGATTAATGGTAATTTCCATTTACAGGAGATTACACAATATATATTTTATATATTTAATAATTATCAACTATTAACTAATTGTTAATATATTCATTATTTAGTGAGTGAAATGGGTGAGAATTTGTATTGTTATACTATTTTTACGGGTAATTGTTATTATATATATAGATAGATAAATATAAATATGGATATAGGTGATGCATGATCCAAATTTGGTAGGATTGGATTTGTTCCAAAACATGATCCTGACTACTCTCCTCTCATATAACACTTCTCTAACTCTTGAATAATATGTATATTAAATAAAATTGAATATATAGAAACATGTTACATAATTTATATATTCAATCCCACCAAATCCATCTCATAAAATGGAATGAATGAAACAGTATTAGGCAATCCTCACCCATAAAAAAATCGTTAGGCTTGGATCAACATTGCAGTTGTAGTAGTACAGCTCATCACAGGATCAGATTCGTAAACTAACTACCAGACGATAATTCTGTTAAAAATCTAATTCATAGGTGAGGTCATAAAACAGGCCCATATATGGAGTGAGGCCCAATATCTGAAAGTCTACTGGACTTACATGATCAGCCCAATGTAAGCAAGCCTAAACCCTAGAGGCCTAAAATCAATCGAACAAACCCTAATAAACTCATCCATCGTCTTTTCCAATTTTCACTCTCTTGCTGCTGCACGCACTTCACACATTCGGCCGCCGATCCCAAACCAGTACGAGCTCCTCTTTCACGCAAAATTTCTCCATTTCTATGAATAGATGCATTGATTTGTATAAAATTTTGAAGTTTCTAAACTGGATTTATTTCTTAGTTTGCAGAGAGCGAAGATGAGCAAAGGCGCGGCAGCAGCGGGGCCGAAAGGCGGGAAGAAGAAGGGAGTGAGCTTCGTTATCGATTGCTCGAAGCCGGTGGAGGATAAGATCATGGAAATTGCTTCTCTGGAGAAGTTTTTGCAGGAGAGAATCAAGGTCGGAGGGAAAGCCGGTGCTCTAGGTGATTCTGTTACTGTTTCTCGGGAGAAAAATAAGATCACTGTTACGGCCGATTCTACCTTTTCCAAAAGGTAACGTGATTCGGGGCTTTTGGAATAAGTTTGTAGTTTTGTTCTTACATTCTCAAGTTTATGGATATTTTTGCTCCGAATTGTGCCTGTTTTCATGTTTTATTAGAATGTTAAACTGTCCATTATTTAGTTGTGTGTTGAAATTATAGGATTTAGTTGCCTTTTGTGAGAATTTATCGTGTTTGATATTATTAGGGTTTATTATTAGAAGGTGGCATGGAAAAGTGCGAATTGAATTCTATTAATTCATTTTCTACTGAAATTTGTATAAAGACAACCAAATTTTCTTATTTTTAGACGAGTGCTTTGCATAGTTATGCTTGAAAGCAGTTTTGCTTTGTTTTTCTTTGGAACCAAATAATTATATTTTATTCATCAGTTTTAGAGCCTGGATTTAATGGAAAACTAGTAACAACTTTGATGAGTCCTTTGCTGTATTATAGGATGTTGTAACTTACCTACCATTCAAATGCATCTAAATGTGATTTGAACATGAATTAGTCAGCATATGATATACGATAAAGAGTTGTTATCCATTTTAGTGTTTCTGAGCTAAATGGAATTGCAAAATGAAATGTGAGCTGCCCATGGATGCCATGTCATGGAATCTACTGATGTTACAAGATCAGACTTGGGTTTTTGTTAATTTTTACTCTCAATTGCTCTAGTATGCATTCTTGCTCAAATTAATTATCATTGCTTGCAGGTATCTCAAGTATTTGACAAAGAAGTACTTGAAGAAGCATAACGTGAGAGACTGGCTTAGGGTGATCGCTTCCAACAAAGAAAGAAACGTGTATGAATTGCGCTACTTCAACATTGCTGAGCAAGAAGGAGAGGAAGAGGACTAAATATATAGATCTGGTTTATGTTCCTCTGCTTGGCAGAATTACTTTCTTGGATCAATTTATGTTGTTTGTTTTATTTTTTTCCTGGATTATCTGACTTCATTATTTATGAGTTGAATTTTGGTGAATGTGGTCTTTATATTGCTTCTTATTCTACAATTTTAATACTGTAGCAACATATCTCTTCCTTAGTGCATCATGTGACTGTATTACTTTGATTCTTTGGAGGCTATAATTCATTCTCACTATCTCTCCAATTGCTCCACAAGTAGTGTGATTGTTACCTGACTAGTAATTGGTCAAAATGGCTGACACTATTGGTCATTGTTGCCTAGTGGTTTTGATGTGAATCATCAATCACGATACATGGATGTCAATTGAACTGACCGTGACGAGATTGGTTTGGTTGAGCTGATGTTGATGAAGTATTCAGTTTTGTTGCAGCTCTCAACCAAAATTAGTGATCTCATGGCTGTTGATTTTTTATCATACGCAGTGGCACTAATTTACTGAGATTTTAAATATTTTTATGATAATTACAGATAGTATTGCTTAAACATAATGTTACAGATTATTGGTTTTCATATATGGATCCACTAATCTAATTTCCGGATTGTACTCTCATGTCTGTCAACATTATATGTGGGGTTGACATTCTTGGACTATATTTCTGGTATTAAAGGTTCATAATGACACATCAACATGTTTCTATGGGTATTGGGGCTAAAAGAAGATATACTTTTTAGTGTGAAGTAGCACATGTATCTAACAAACAGAATGAATTAATAAAGCTGACCTCGTATATTATAATTCAGAACTAAATAGATTTGTATGTTGTTAAAAAGTTAATTAACTAGTAAAAGTTGGCACTGCGTAAAAAATAAAGAAAGACGGAGAAATTGTGTTGTGGCCTACTTCAAATTAGCTATCGTTTTGAACTTCTTTAAATGGACTAGCAAGAACTCCAGATTTGAACACTGACAGTTTGATGTATCAAGCATGTAAAATTGACTGTTTGCTAGAAATGCATTATGGAAGATTGCCTGGCAGAAAGACAAATTTTGTGGTGTTTGGTTTCTATTGTTATAATCCGGATAAGGATCTTTCTCCAACAAGTAATCGTGTAAAGATTCTCCTCTATTACCCACCTTTGCATTACTAATACACGATTGATAGATTAGTGGGATTGCTATTTCCTAATATCTAATAATCAACCGCACTTAGCAATTTTCTTTTAAAAGGTTCATTATTTTGTGTGGATACTGTAATCACTTATCTTCAAGAAAATGAACTAACTAAAAAAATAAAATTAAATATCCTATAGCCATGGTTTTGACCAGTTAAATCTGGACGTAGATATACTCATTCGCAACAGATTGAAAAACATAATTATCTAAAAAATCATTAATCATCACTTTTTTTTTTTTTCCCAAACAACTAAGTTTTCTTTTTTCATATTTGGACGCATCAAAATATCATACACTAGTTGGCATAGAGGTATCAACAAAATCAATTTGATGAACTTATCTAATTGTATCACGTGTGATACGTGATTTGTTAGGTTAATCGGAGCAAGACAAAAAGTAGGGGCTATTTGCCCGAATTCTAGAGTCGGGTGCAATGTGTGCCTACTCACCCATGTTGACCAATACCTTTGACTATAATGCTTGTCGTTTACCCTCTATACCATACGCAATTAATTCTAAAAATTATGAGGCTATCATATTTCCCAATTTTAGTTTATATAATATATTTTCATTAAGATTTTTTTTTTTTGTGACATCACCAATAAACCAAACATTCTAAAATGTGATTGAAGTGATTGAAATTAATATGTTTAAGATGGATGGAATACTGGAATCATCTAAACATAAATTCAATTTAATTTAAATTATTAAAAGATAGTATTATATATGTATATTTAAAATTTGGGTCCCTTAAAATTAAATCTACTATTGTTATCTTATATAACTCTTTTCTCACTTATAAAATTCTACAACTAACGACCTCTATAAAATTCAGACTCAACTCCATGTTGTTGTTTTCAAAGTTATCAGTAATTATAAAATAATGTTTTGAAATCCATAAACTATGAATTTGGATAATCATATAAATTATAATTCAATGAGCCGATATTTATGCATATTATATACGAGATGTATACGGAGAGAGGCACATATATATAGCCATGCATGTTTGCTTCCTTTTCCCCCAAAAAAACACGTCTCACCGCCGCTCCACTCCACTCCTCTTCTCTTCAGACGCAGCCTTTCGCCGACGATGATCAGATCCACTCACCGCCGAATCTCCTGCCGTCTCTGACACTCTGTGCGTTTCTCCCCCTCTCCTTCTTCTTCTTCTTCAATCTGTCTTTATTTCGTCCGGTTGAAATTAATCCGACATTAATTGCACGTCGGCATTTCCTCATCGTAAAAACTAAGAAATTTTGAATAAAATCCCTAATTTTGCCATTTGGTTGTATTTTGTTTGGTGGAATGCGAAGAGTCAACAAAAGCGAATGAACTACCTGTTCCGATGGTGGTGGGGCCTTGTTTAATGAATGTTCTGTATCCATTTTCGATTGATTGTAATCCCAGGTTTTAGCCAAACTAACAACATGTAGTTTTTTTCTCTGGATGTGTGCAGAACATGTAACAGGATCAGTAGACGATTAGGTTTAAATTTACAATAAAATGGATTGGGGTTAGAACAGTGAAATTCGCCAAATTTCATTGAACGCCATGAGAGAAATTTATTGATTGAAGTTACAATTCTGTGTCTGATATCCGACTACTGCTGAAAATTATGCAGGATATGCTCATAGTCATTAACCTCTTAACAACATTCTTTGTGCCCTTTCATACCTCCACTGGAGTGTGGCATGGATTTTCTTTAAATAATAATAAAGTAATAATAATCCTATAAAAGTAAATTACTTCATTATTGCTCTTTTTATATAAGACTAATAATTGCAATAGTTGGTTCGTTCACATCTAGAGTAATGGAAATCATAGAGTACAAGGCGCTCTTGGTTTGCTTTTTTTTTGTTGAACACCTTAATATTGTAGTATCTTAGTAATTGTCTACAAGGTTTGATGTTTTCTCTTCCGATATACTATTTGTGCTCGTTTATCCTATTTGGAGTTTGATCTCTTAATGAAGAAGATCTTGTGCCCACCCTCTCTGTTAACATGTGGAGTCTCGTACTCGAGCAAGCATATTTCTGGTAAATTTGCCAAAAATAAACTCATCAATATGGCACGTATAATTCACTTTATGGTTCTGCAAGATGATTATATATCAATATCAACTTGAACTCTCCCGGTTTTCTGATGTTTTAATCATGGGAATGTAATAGGTACTTTCGTTGTAGGGGAGGAACATTTTTATGTCATGGTTGAGATGTGATACTTGAGCATCATTATTAAGATGACCTCACTTAATAATACCAATTTCTTGAACAAGAATGAAGGTTTGGATAGCATTGGTCATGTGAAATGCCAATTTTATCTCCTGTTCCATTTTGAAACTATTCTTGGCAATGGTTTTCGGGCCTTCTTATACTTCGTGGCCCTTGCTTACTGTTTTATCGGACTATCAGCTATTACTGATCGATTTTTCCGGTCTATGGAAAATGTGGTTAAGCATTCTCGTACTGTTGAAGAGATAGATCCTTATACAAACACTAAGGTTATTCGACAAAAAAAGGTTTGGAATTATGTAATAGCCGACATTGCTCTGCTGGCATTTGGGACTAGCTTTCCCCAGATTTCTTTGGCAACTATTGATGCAATAAGGAATCTTGGAAACTTGTATGCGGGAGGTTCGTCGCTCTTTTACATTAATGTATATAAACTGTTTACACTTTGTACTTCATGTCCAGAGGTCCTGTATAGATTTTAATGGAATGTTTTCCTGCAAAAGCTAAATTTTCTCTTCAATACCTTTTCAAACTCTCTGGGAGACCTATATTCACTCATTTTCTGCATATATGTTTCAGTATTAAATTGAACTACGTTACCAATTTCCAATTATTTACCATGAAACACTACCAAAAAGTGACAGATTCTTTATTATCACTCTGAAATCTCCTTTTCTTGTTTAAATTTTGAATTGTAAAACAACCTGGAAGTTGCTTTATTTCTATTGAGAATATTGAATTTTACTTGGAAAAGTAACTAGTGATTATCAAATTTACAAACAGGTTTAGGTCCAGGAACACTTATTGGTTCTGCTGCTTTTGATCTATTTCCCATTCATGCGGTTTGCGTTGTTGTGCCTAAAGCTGGAGAACTGAAAAAAATATCAGATATTGGAGTTTGGCTTGTAGAGCTCGTTTGGTCTTTTTGGGCTTACATCTGGCTGTATATAATATTAAAGGTCATACTTCTTTCCTTTGAATAATTTTACTACAAATTTACAGACTGGAAGATAATTCATTATGTGATGAGAGCTCATATCTCTCTTACTCATTTCCTTCGATACAATGTGCATATCATGACGAATCTTTTCTAGTGAGATAAATAACATTTTCCTTTAATTACATTGCTAGCTTCTGTTAAATATGACTTAAACTTTGCAGGTATGGACCCCAAATGTCATTACACTCTGGGAAGCTTTATTGACAGTACTGCAATATGGTCTGCTGCTTATTCATGCCTATGCTCAAGATAAGCGTTGGCCATACGTGTCTCTGCCCATGTAGATAAACTTTATACTAGTTCTTCCTCTGCCAAATTAAATAATCTAGAGCTTATTTATTATCCGAAAAGAAGAGGACTTATGCATTGACATTACTTCTGGTATCACTTTCGTTGATTAGGACAAGAGATGAGAGGCCGGAAGAATGGGTACCTGCTGAAAATCCTCAAAAAAAACATGCAAATAAGACCATTGATAAGTTCTCTGAAATACATGAAGTTGATGAAGATAGAAACAGGAATATTGTTGACATTTTCTCTATCCATTCTGGCAACACAGGTAATATTCGTTTAGTGTAAACATAATTTCTGATTCATCATTCCCTTCTACTGTTTTCCTTGTTCTTCCTTTCCTTTTTCGTCTGTGGGATCTGTAATGTGCTTCTTTTACTTGGAGACTTAGTGATAAAAGGTATCTTCCACCTTGTCCTTGCAGTCGCATCCAACTTCTGCTGATGCTCATATTCTTATGTTTTACTACCATCTTACTTCTCATGTTATGAAAATCGATTTGTATGGGATGTAATGAGAATATATGATTTCTCTAAGATAGGATATTGCCAAACATGGATGTCTTGATGATTGAGGGATCAGAGATGCGGTTCCATCAGTAGAACATACTTTTTTTCCCCCTATATTTTACTCCCTTTATTAATCCCCTTCTTTTATCAAGGGGAACTTTATAAATGCAACAATCATGTGCAAGTCACCTGTGTTTGACATCAAAGATATATTGCTAGTGATGGAAAGGACAGACAGGTTAACTATAGTTAAATGCAATGGCATATGTAATGCAATTACAAAAAATATTAGACTTCAGCAACAACATTATACCATTAAAGGAAGGTCAAATCAATTTTACTCTGGTTTAAAAGTTTCAGGAGGTCAAATATAATTTTCTCTGGTTTCAAAAGTTGCTGGAGGATCACATGTGAGGATATAATAACATTTAGAGTTTAGCATAATAAAGAAGGGGATTAATAGAAAAGTAAGAAAAAAAAAGGTGATCTAAGTCGCCCAGATGAGTGTTTTAGTACTATTTTGCTTGAATGTGGATATATTTTAGAAATTGAATTATTTGCATAGCTGTAGATACGAACTGTCAGCTAGTCAGTTATAGATATGGTAGACAATATTCTCGCAGAGTTAAGTCAATGTGCTGCGTGTTCAATAGTATGCTGTGGCAAATGCTGATGACTGTTTGCTGAAAGAGCTTTTTGTGCCTATCATGGTCTCTAAATTTTCCCATTGCATATATTCATTATGGTATTTATTTGCACAATTCATTCATGTTAAACTGCAGGCCATGAATATGAAAACTTGTGTGATACTGACATTGCTGAATCCATCTCAGAGCAATCTCGTGATGACATGGTTCCTGATAATGATGATCTACTCTCCATCTGGAAGCAACAGTTTATTGATGCCCTCACGGTATTCTTTTTGTGATTTATTTTGCCTCCATTTTACTTTTCTTTCATTAAGATGGGGTGGAAACCATCCTCTTATCTGTACCCTACCAATATCCTTGAATGTCATTATTTTCACTTTAATGTTTTTGTTTCTCTAAAAAGTTGATTTCTTACGTGAACAGTTGGAGAGCACAGAGTCAAGAAAATTGAATAATGCATGCATCCGTCTAGCAAAAGCTTTTTGGCAGTTGCTCCTTGCACCATGGAGATTACTGTTTGCTTTCGTACCTCCTTATCAGATTGCTCACGGATGGATTGCTTTCGTTTTTTCTCTAGCTTTCATCAGTGGGATAGCTTACGTTGTGACAAAGCTCACAGATCTAATCAGCTGTGTTACAGGTTCCCTCCCTCTCCCTCTCCCTCCCTCCCTCTCCCTCTTCCTCTCCCCAAGATAATATGTAATGTCCATGTGCAGGTATTAATGCTTTCATCATAGCGTTGACAGCTTTGGCTGCTGGCACATCATGGCCTGACTTAGTGGCAAGCAAAATTGCAGCAGAGCGGCAGATAACAGCGGACTCTGCCATAGCTAATATCACTTGCAGGTTCCTTTAATATTTCATATTTCTCTATATACTATCTCCATATTCCTTTAGAATCTTTTCAGTGCAATTCACTTATTTAGTGCATGCAAGAACCTGGAACAGAAATCAGTAAACCTGATCTTAATTCGTTGAAAAATCATATCAAGATCCTATGAAATCCTATATCCATGTTTTACCCAACCAACTAATGTTTGCATGATACTTTTTCAACACAAATGACTTCTTTGAAAGTATCTTATATGAAGTTCAACACATAAGCCTGAGATCCTATCACCACCACATCACATGTAACATGTGTTGATTCACTTGTGTTTACGCAGCAATTCAGTGAATATATACATTGGCATTGGCGTGCCATGGCTCATCGACACATTATACAACTTCATAGCATACAAAGAACCATTGAGGATAGAGAACGCGGGCGGACTCAGCTTCTCCTTGCTCGTGTTCTTTGCTACATCAGTTGGGTGTATCGGAGTATTGGTATTTAGGCGTCTTACTTTGGGTGCAGAACTCGGAGGTCCAAGACACTGGGCCTGGATTACTAGTGTTTATTTGATGATGCTATGGCTTATTTTCGTCATATTATCATCTTTACGTGTTTCTGGCATTATTTGAGTAACTTATCACTTTGATGGGCTCAATCTAGCTCTCAAGCTATTCATTGTTGTGTAAAACTAGTAGTGTACCTGTGCGTTGCACAGTGTGTTATATATATAATTATTAAAAAAACATAATAACATATAACATGTAATGATTATTATTTTAACAAAAATATATTGATACTTTTTTTAATTTGTATTAGTATAAAGCTAGGTATTTTAATTTTAAATTTATGTCATTATAAATAATTATATTCGAAAATATTAGAAATTTGAAATATATAAAGTAATATATTAATCTATGGATTAAACAAACAAATTAAAAAAAATTGTGTGAGAACTTTACATGGGTAGTGAAATTTTAAAAAATAAATTATATGTATTAGAAACGTTATGATTTAAGTATTGAGATAAATAAATTTATATTTTATTGGCATTTATAACTATAAATACACATATTTTAATAATTTTTTTTTGTTCAACGCCACATATAACTCATTTATTTTAAATCAAATAAAAAATTATATCAACTTATCTAATACATGAAAATCTCTCTTGCTATCTATTTAAATGAAATAATTCAAAATTGGACTTAATCTACACATTTTGAATAAAAAAATTATGAATAATAATTATAAGATTGATAAGTCAATATATCAGAGACTAAGAATGATGAAATTTTAATTTGTGAAAAACCAGTAAAATTACCTCTGAACAATCTCTTATGCCACTTCAATTAATCAGAATATAAATATAAATAAAATTTGACAACAAATAAATATAAAATAAGAAAGATAAAATAAAATATTTGTATATTTCAAATGAATAAGTTGGTTAACTTGCAATAATAATTTTAATCTAATTTTTTTCTATTTGATATGTTTTATATGTGTAATCTATTAGGTACATATAATATTTTTTTTATTTCTACATTTTAATATCAATTTACAAAAAATTAATATTATATATCATAAAAACGTTTAAAAATGAAAAATCATTGAAGCCCACACACATACATTTCAATATCTCTGTTTGATAAATTTTATATGAATATTAAATTTAAGATCATTAAATAATGGTTGATTTTATATATTATATATTTAAAATTGATTTAAAATAGGGTAAATTACAAAAACAACCCCAACTATCGACTTTTTTTTAAATTGCAACCTAATCTTTTTTTTTTTTTAAGATTGTCACCCAATCTTTCTGTGATTTTGCCGATTGCAAAATTTCTGGTCATTTTTCCGGCAAATGAATTAACTTTTTTCACTTTGCAACCCAAACTTTAATGTTTTGTCAAATCGCAAATTATGATTTTGTTTCGCTTCACACTTTTATGTTATATATATGAGTGTGACATTTATGTTATAAAGTGTGATCGATATTCATAAAATAAATATCAAGGAAATATTGGTCAAAATTGGTGAAATATATGTAATATCGGTAAAAATCGATGGAATATCAATAAATATCGAGAAAATATCGGAATATATTGGTAAATATAGGAAAAATAACAATAAATATATGTACCCATATTTCCATCGATATCGATATTTTCATGATATTTCTGTGAATTTAAGTTACATATATTTTCACCAGAATCGAAATTTTCATTCTTGGTTGCAATCTGATAAAAACACAAAGTTCAGGTTGCAATTAGATAAAAAAAAAAAGTTTAGGTTGCAAAGTGAACAAATTAATCTCCATTTCCCCGGAAAATTTGCAATCGACAGAACCACAAAAAGACTAGGTGGCAATCTGAAAAAAAAAAGATTAGGTTGCAATTTGAAAAAAGTCGATAGGTGGAGTTGTTTTTTTTGTAATTTACCATTTAAAATAAGTACTTAAAAATAAGATGAGCGATAATAAATATATAATCCCTTATTTCATCTTATTTATCTATTTATTTATTTTTATTTGAAATTTCTATACAATAAATACTAAATTGAGTATCATAACTGATTTCTTAAATTAAATATTTATTTATTTGTATTGAATTTCTTAAAATACAATAAATAGGTTTATTTATTTTTATTTGTATTGAGTTTCTTAAAATACAATAAATAGGTTTATTTGTATTTATTTATATTGAATTTCTTACAATAAATACAATATGAAAACAATTAACAGGTTTCTTAAAATAGTAATTATTTAATAGGTAGATAATTTATTGCAATTATTTTTAACAGGATATCCTGCTTTTATATATATATAGATGTAAAATTCTTTATATTCTGTATCTTTTTACGCAACTGCGTCTGCGTGTAAGGTAGATCCTATTTATGTATGTATTTAGTTATCTATCTAATTATATCAAAATACTTCTTATCACACAGACAAATTGCATTTTCTTTGAAATAATGAGAATGTTAAATATATATTTATTTGGTTTTTGCTCACGGATATAATGTTGTTTTTTTATTATTAATTTTATATTGATTTTTAATTTTATGTTAAATTGTTGAAAATTGAATTGATAGATTGTGGTTTCATAATTAAGAAAAAGAAAATAAGGGAGTGTTGGTATAATTTTACAAAGTGTAGCTTGTTGAATGTTGAGTGAGTAGAGCAATCAATATGAAACTGTTTCAGCCAGCGGGAAGTCCACTTGCAGTCCCATTGCCATGGCTGTTTCAAGCTCCCCACAAATGTAAAAATTGGGCCTTCAATTGCAGACTCCACAAAGGAGAAGACGACCCTTTTTTCCAACTTGCCATGGACCGCGCGTCTCTTCGTTTCCACGAGACCCTTCGTCCAGGCACAACTCTCTCTCTCTCTCTCTCTCTCTCTCTCCATTCATATCGATTTTGTTTTCTTTTGCATAATTTCCTTTCAGGCATTTCGTCAAACGACTACATGGCAACTGCTTTATTCATATCGATTTTGTTTTCTTTTGCATAATTTCCTTTCAGGCATTTCGTCAAACGACTACATGGCAACTGCTAAAGCTCT
Organism: Scutellaria baicalensis; assembly: GCA_005771605.1. Taxonomy (NCBI): domain Eukaryota; kingdom Viridiplantae; phylum Streptophyta; class Magnoliopsida; order Lamiales; family Lamiaceae; genus Scutellaria; species Scutellaria baicalensis. Next base: position 15,246,176 of record CM016726.1, on the reverse strand, counting down.
TGTTTCTGTTCCATGTTATGTATTAATATTGATATAGTTTACATTTTATCTTCATTTTCATGTGGAGCAAGCTATAATTTGAAATCTATCTGATTGCTACGAAACACTGTTTTTCTTTTTTTCGGAAGTACAATAGAATGACCCATTATTAATGTTCTTTCTTTCTAGTCACTACCTTATTTTCAAGTCTCTGTCCAAAATCTTCAATCAGTTTTTCTTTATTTCTCTTGAATTAATGAATTGAAACTCTTATTAGGATGGAATGAGTAATAAACTCGTGGAATGTTTGCTTCTATTTGTTATGGAACTTTTGTTACTTACAATGTGAAGAAACTGCTCTTTTAATTCATCGTTTGTTTGGGCAGATCCTCTATTCACAGACCCATACATCAGATGCCTTCTTCCATCTGATATTCAAATGGATGTGAATCAGGTTGTGCACAAACACTGCCTTGAAACCAAGTTTATCGACGGCAAACTGCTCAGCATTATGCATGAAAATGACGAGCTTAGGCAGGTATCACACCTATACATGATGAAGGCCAAGATGATAGTATTACAAGAGTTTTAGAAGTCATATGTATGGTTGTCTTCTCACTTGTTGCAGGTTGTTTTATTGACAGATGGCATGGATACTCGTCCCTACAGGCTTAATTGGCCAGCATCAACAATGCTATTCGATATATCTCCAGACACAATATTCAGAAGATCAATTCAGAAACTTGAAGGTTTTGTATTTTATCTGCATCATCTAGACCTCAGATTGTGAATAGTATCACTAGTATCCACATATTAGTCTAATAAATGGTTTAGAAAAAAAAAAAAAAACTATATTGATAATGCTTCTCTTGTTAAGTAAAAGGTGCAAGCAATATTCGTATTCTGCCTGTTTCCATGTTTGAATGAAGTTATTACAAGCTCTTATGATATTGATGACTTAGTTGTCAGTCAAGTTCTGAACCTGATGATTGTTATATCGCGTTATTGAGGATGTATGATTCAAGTTGTTTTCTTTGAATTTATGTCATTTGTCCGAAGCATGGGGAGCATATGAAACCTTTTACAAGTTCTTTACACAAAAAACTTCTTTCCTCGTTTTCATATGTCTGAGAACAAGAACTTTTTCTAACAGTAATTATTATTTTTGATTAGATGTTGGTGCTAAGGTTCCAAGAAGATGCTTGTTCTTTCATGTTCCGGCTGAAACCTCTGATATTCAACATGTTTTAAGGAGTAAGGGATTTAATGGCACCAGACCTAGTCTATGGGTTTTCCAGGTGATTAAACTTTGTTATTGAATAATTGAATTATGTTCCTGAAATTCGGAATTTTCTCTGGTCACTTTTACGATATCATTTGGTGTCCATGGCCAAAACCAGACGATAGTGTTTTGCTGGCTCTTAACCTATTTTCATTTAGAAGTCATACGCAATAGTGATTCTGTTTCCAATTGCAGGGATTTCCAATAATGACTATAGCTAACTTAGAAGAAATTCTGGCATTAGTAAGTAGTTTGGCCATGAAAGGATGTTCTTTCTTTGGAGAGCTGCCTAGATGGTTGTTTGAAACTGAAATTGGCATGAAGGTTAGCTTCCTTTTAACGTTGTTGCCAGAAAAATAGCCTCTGTTCAAATTTTCCTTACAAAATAAAGAAACCGTGTTTAGAATTTCATCCCGTCTTTAATAAGGGCAACAATCATCTGTTTCTTTTGTTGATTTAGTCCACAGGAATGTCATTAATAGACAAGCTTTTTATGAGCCACGGTCTACGAGTAGAGATAATTGATTATGATGAAGTTGCAAGAAATCTCGGGAAAGAATCATCTGATGGCCACAAAAGTATAATTTTCATGGCCAAGCAACTGCAGTTTTCTGATGACCAGGTTAACATCATTTCTATGTTATACAATCTATTCTAAACTCATTAGATAAATTATGAAATTTGTTGTTACATATATAATATTTTGATGTTTCCATGTTACACATGCACCATCTCTTGGATTCTACATTTCTCTTACAAATCATTTCTCAACACAAAGTATTATACAAATAATCATTCCAGTTAGCAGAATTGGTCTCTTTATGTTGTTTATCTTGTCGACTGTAAGACTTTGACGAGAAAGATGCAAAATGTTGCAGATGGAAATGTGGAGGAGAGAGTTCCATAGGATAGAAGAAGAAGGTGATGAAGAAGGCTTCGAAGAGCTCTGAATAGACAGACACACCAGGTTTGATTGTATTAAACCTTCTTCAAGTGCATGGCTAAATTCCGACCCATCTTATAAAACCATGCCAAGTTTTATTCTACATGTTAATCCAATACACGCATAACATTTGTTTTTGTAAAATCTTGAGGTCATGCTTTAATGGGTAGACACATATAATGCAATCATGTATATTGTTATTACACCTCATTGATTTTTTATTGTTATTCTCAGCGAAGACATCAGCCATGTACTTTCAGAAAACGAAAGTTTGTATCAGTACGTGAGTCATTGGTATGACAAAATAAATTCCAAGACTTTCATCTATGGATCTCAATTCAAGTATGTCAAATTGTTAGATTCTTAATTTCATTCATCATTCACCATCTCAAAATTATGGTCCTACTCTTGTAAAATATTCAAGAAAAGAACAAACTTCTCTATTAGCACTTAAACCCTTTTGAGCCATAAGTGGTATGAATATGATCATGATGAGGCAAGAGGCACCACAATAAAATATTTGCAATAATTAGTTTGCTATAAACAATTCCTCTTTGTTTAATGAATAGCCTATAAACTTGGCTCTATTGAGTTCACCCACAAACAATAACTCTGATGGGTTCCTTTTTTAAAGATGAAGTCCTTTCGATTTTTGAGTTTAAACAATTATGTTTGTTTGCGGTTTAGGTTCCATTTATTTTGTAATCACGTATGGAATAATTAAATGGTGAACGATGTGTTTACTTGTTTTTAAAGATAGACGATAAATAAAAGAATATAAGAGTTATGGGGAACTGCAGACAAGAGACAAGGCGGTGATATTAATTCATTTATTTTAATTCTTCACACTTTTATGCCACATTTTGGATATAACAAGCTACACTTATTTAATATCTATACATCGCATTCTTCTAATTGATAGATCAGTTTGTAAATAGAATAGTATATGTGATATTCACTATCCAGAGTAAAACTATCCGTGGGTATGCTAAAAGTCGATATGGGCTCAGCAAAATTGGGTTCAATGGGCCGGGTTTAGGGTTTTTTTATATTAAAATAGTGAAAACTTCTCTCCCTATACTAATTTCATTTTATCCAATTTTCTTATCCTTTTCTTTAATTTGATGTTAGAGAATTTCACACCTTAACACGCTATATATATATGTATGTGTATGATGGTTTTAAAGCTATATACTCTTATATTAAATGTATACTGTTGAAGTGTTGATAAATAAGATGATGAAAAGTGAGTTTATTATAATTTATAAGTTCTCCAAAAATGTATGGTAATGATCTTATCTCATTGTAAAGTAAGATGATATAATTTATATTTTATTTATTTATCAAGTAAGGAGAAATTATCTCATTTTGTAATAATACTGTATTTTTCAAGAAACACTTTAAAGATTATATACTCTTTAAAGAGTATATAAAATATCTTTATATAAACTTATATAAAATATCTTTAAAGAGTGATGTGGTCGAACTAACCACATTCAAACTACCTCGAAAACCCGACCCGGACTTGAAGGACGATCGACGCGAACAAATTAGGAAATAATGAGTTCGTTCAAGCGAACAAGTATATGTGGCATGTCAATCGAACTTATCCAGCTCGTAACCCATAATGTCGAACTGAGACGTGGGATGCCGAGCTAATACGAGCGAACTAATTCAAATTTCAGATAACTCCCACGATTGCGAGAATCTCGCCACTTCCCAGGTTTTTAGGAGAAAATCTCAACTACCACATCCCACTCCTAGGAAATCACGTTTCTCTCAGGGAGTATATATATATCCTTTGTTTTTCTAATTTACACACACAATCACAATCCTAATTTTTAGACTAAGCATTCAAAATTGAGAGCAACACTTTTGTGAGATTACTGACTTGAGCGTCGGAGTCCCTTCACCGGGAAAAACCCCCGGTGTTCTTTGTTTTGCAGGTTTTTTTGATCGGAGAATTCCAATCATCGTCGGAGAATTCCAGTTTGGCGTCGGAGAATTTCGAACGGCATCGGAAAAGTGAAGGATCGAAATCGAGACAAATCAATTGGCGCCGTCTGTGGGAATTATTTTTTGAACTTTGAGCATTTAAGACGTAGAAGACTACAAAAATGGTGAATACCAGAGGATCAAGAAGAAGGTTGGATGAAGGAGCACCGTCCGTGCAACAAAATGAGGATCGGAATTTCGCGCCGGCAAATCCTCCCGGCACTGTCACATTGACGCCGGAAGAACTCTCGGCTTTAATAGAGACTGCTGTTCAAAAAGCCTTGGGCAAGCAGAAGGTGGATTCACAACAGGATAACACTGACATACCTGTTGGAAGAGAACAAGAGGGCGACAGATCTCGGATGGATGAACAGGAAAGCCAATCTGGTCACCCTCGTGGCCAAAAAAGAGGACATGACGAACTATCTGAGAGAGTAGATGGTTTACGAAAGGAGCTACGGGAAGTTCAGCGAACTGTTCGACGTATTCCTCGGAGTTCCAGAGGTAACCCTTTCTCTGAGGAGGTGATGGAAGACGAGTTGCCCGCTTCTTTTCGGCCGGTGAATTTCGAATATGATGGTGCTTCGGATCCATGGGATCATATATGTCGATTCGATAATACTGCTCTACTGCATCGGTACTCCGATGGTATTAAGTGTAGGGTGTTCGCCACTACCCTTACCAAGGCTGCTCAGACATGGTTCAGTCAGCTGAATGATGGGACGATTCATAATTTCGAACAATTATCGGAGTTGTTTTTACATCAGTTCGCCAGTTCTAGAAAGCAGAGACGATCTACCCAGACGTTGTTCGGTGTGAGGCAGAAAGCGAATGAAACCCTACGGAACTATGTTAAAAGGTTTACTGCTGCTACTTTAGAAGCTCCTGAGGCTTCAGACGATTTAGTTGTAAGTGCTTTCATCCAAGGATTGAAAGAAGGGGATCTCCATACTTCACTGGTTAAGAAGACCCCCAACAATTTTGACGAACTGTTACAGAGGTCTACCAAGTACATCAACTTGGGGGAGGCAGTTCGAATGAAGAAAGGAGAGACTTCAAGTCGTCTGAGCCGAACACAACATGATAATGAAACAGCCAGGAGGAGAGATGGGGGCGAGCAACGAGCAAGATTTGCTCCACCCCCTTTAAGGGAAAATAAGACAGGGCGAAGGTACGAACACTATACGCCCATGACTATGCCCCCTGGACAGGTATTAATGGAGATATGGAACTTGCCCCAGTTGAAATGGCCGTCGACCTGGAGTCCTAATCCGAAGAAACCAGCCACCTTCGGCAACGGTAAATTGTGTCGATTTCATAATGAATATGGGCATGGAACTGATGAATGTTTACATTTGCGAGATGAACTGGAGAGGCTAATCAGGGAGAACAAGTTAGCTCGTTTTGTTCGTCAGAACCGATCAAACCGCGAGCATCGGAATGATCGAAGAGAGCCCAGACAAGATAGAAGGCAGGAACAACAGGAATTACCTCCACCACCACCACCCCCGGCGCGAGCTAGACCTGAACAAGAAGAAAGGCCTACTATTCACATGATCATGGGTGGGCCGACAGATGGAGATTCTAATAGAGCTCGTAAGGCGAGACTCAACTCTGTTAAGCACGAACAGAATACAGTTCATTCTATTTTCGAAGAGGTTGCAATTGAGTTCGGAGTTCGCGATCGAGTTGCTATTCAGAGCCCTCAGTTTGATGCTATGGTGATCGTTGCGGAGATAGGGGGTTTTAACGTTGAACGGGTTTTTGTGGATACTGGCAGTTCGGTGGACATCATGTTCATGGACTGTTTCAGAAAGATGAGATCTACGGTAGAGGTAAAGCCTGTAGAAACTTCACTTTATGGTTTTGCAGGGGAATCTGTAACGGTGTATGGCAAAATTCAATTGCCTATGGTTTTAGGAGACGAAGAGTGGAGGTAGAACAAAACGACGACCTTCCTTATAGTGGATGCGCCTTCTCAATATAACGTGATTTTGGGTCGACCTTCCTTGAGTTCGTATGCTGCCGTTATCTCACCTGCCCATTTGATGATGAAGTTTCCAGTTGAGAATGAGAAAGGGAGAATAGTTGGAGTTGGAGTTGTTCATGGCGATCAACAAACTGCTCGGCGTTGTTATGTCGCTGCAGTTCGACAATCCGAATCTCGCAAGCGCCATAGCGAACAGAGAGACGATAGCGATCGCGGAAGGGGTAAAAGCCTGAAAAAAGATGGTAATACAAGCACAGTAGAGTTCGCAGAAGGTGAACTAATGAGTGTGGAATTGATCCCGGAGCTACCTGGACATTCAGTTCGTATCGGAAGTCAATTGTCAGAACGAACCAAAGGGGAAATTGTGGCTGCTCTTAAAGACAATGTGGATTTGTTCGCCTGGAAACCAGAAGATTTGAAGGGTATAAACCCGGAAGTAGTTATTCATAAGCTGAATATCAAGCCTGATGTTCGACCAGTTAAGCAGAAGCTAAGGCATTTCGGGGAACAACAGAATAAAATCATCAAGGAAGAGATTGAGAAGTTGCTCGAAATTGGACACATTGAGGAGATCCAGTATCCTCGATGGTTGGCAAACGTTGTGTTAGTCCCGAAGCCAGGAAATAAGTGGCGGATGTGTATCGACTTCCGAGATTTGAATAAAGCATGCCCCAAAGACCATTATCCTCTTCCGCGGATCGACAAATTGGTGGATTCTACAGCTGGATGCGAACTATTGAGCATGATGGATGCGGCCCAAGGATACCATCAAATCATGTTACACCCAGAGGATAAACCCAATGTGGCCTTTATCACATCATCAGGTACATATTGCTATACTGTTATGCCATTCGGACTGAAAAATGCAGGAGCTACCTACCAACGAATGGTGAACGAAGTGTTTAAACACCAACTGGGCCGCAATATGGAAGCATATGTTGATGATATGCTAGTAAAAAGCATACAGGCGAACACCCACGCAGATGACTTGAGGGAAACGATGGCCACAATCCGAAAACATGGGATGCGATTGAATCCAGCCAAGTGTTCGTTCGGTGTGCGAGCAGGGAAATTCTTGGGGTATATGGTGACGAACAGAGGGATCGAAGTAAACCCCAGCAAAGTTCGAGCTATACAAGAAATGACGCCTCCTCGAACTATTAAAGAAGTGCAGACACTAACAGGCCGCATTGTTGCCTTAAGTAGGTTTATATCCAGGTTAGCGGACAGAGGTTTGCCTTTTTTCAAAATTCTAAGGAAGAGTGGTCGGTTTAGTTGGGATGACGAATGCCAGAAAGCGTTCGAAGAATTGAAGGCATTTCTCCTCACACTCCCTTTATTAAAACAGCCTGTGAAGGGAAGTATGATGGTTGTTTACTTGGCAGTTGGAGAAGAGTCAGTCAGTTCGGTTCTTGTTCGAGAGGAAAGAAGGGATCAATTCCCCGTGTACTTTGTTAGTAAAGTTCTGCATGGGGCAGAAGTTCGCTATACTGAAGTAGAAAAGGTTGCTTATGCCTTAGTCACCACGGCCAGGAGATTGAGGCCATATTTTTTGGGTTATGAGATCACGGTACGAACGAACCATCCGCTGAGTATAGTGTTGGGCAAACCGGAGGCATCTGGGAGATTAGTCAAGTGGGCGATCGAGCTGGGACAGTTCGATTTGAAGTATGAACCACGAACTGCCATAAAAGGTCAAGCCTTGGCTGATTTCATTCAGGAAACAACCAGGTTACAGGATAAGAAAGGATGGGAAGTTTTTGTCGATGGGTCCTCGTCCCGCCAGGGCGCAGGAGCAGGGATATTGCTGATTAGCCCCGAGAAAGATGAGTTAGAGTTCGCCATAAAATTTCAATTTAAGGCATCTAACAATGAAGCAGAATATGAAGCTTTTTTGCAGGGTCTGAAAATAGCCGAGCAGGCTGAAGCTCGCGATCTGACAGTTAAGTCGGACTCACAATTGGTTACACAACAACTCAGAAACCAATGTGAAGTTAAAGAAGATCGTATGATTTCTTATGTACAACAAATACGAGAAATGGAGAAACGATTTGAGAAACTACAGATCGAGCAAATACCTCGGAGTGAAAATCAGAGGGCAGATTATCTTGCTAAAATAGGGAGTTCGCTGCAGGACTGTTCGAAGAGAAGTATTACAGTCATGGGGGTAGGAAAGGAAAATGAAGTGCTGAATATTGACTTGGCCGAACAAGACTGGAGAACTCCTTTCTTAGAATTTCTAGGCGGAATCAGAGATGGATTAGCAAAAGATCTCGAGAAATTGGAAAAACAAGCTCGGTTTTACTACGTGTTAGATGGGGCGTTGTATCGAAAAACTTTCCTACCAACAGATGCCAGATGTTTATCCAAAGAGGAGGGGTTTAAGGTTTTAAAGGAAGCGCACGAAGGAGGATGTGCCGAACATGCGGGGGCTCGAGCATTGGCTCGCAAGGTCGCACGAGCTGGTTTCTACTGGCCAACGATGAAGAATGACGCCGAAGAACTAGTTCGGAAATGCAATGCCTGTCAGAAACACGGTTGGCGAATTCGCACGCCAGCAACAGATATGCTTACGGTATGTTCGCCTTGCCCTTTTGCCAGATGGGGAATTGATATAGTTGGTCCACTTGTTAAAACCAGAGGAAATAAGCAATTCTTGGTAGTGGCTGTGGATTACTTCACTAAGTGGGTGGAAGCCGAACTTTTGGTTAAGATCGCCGAACCAGATATGATCCACTTTATATGGAAGAGTATTTGTTGCAGATTCGGCTTACCCAGAATTTTAGTGTCAGATAACGGAGCCCAATTCAGAGGCAAAAAGATTACAGGATGGTGTAAAGAGATGAAAATTTTACAGGTGTTTACCCCAGTAGCTCATCCTCAAGCGAATGGACAGGTCGAAGTGGTTAATCGAATAATTCTGGATGGAATCAAAAAACGGCTGGAATTTGAGAAGTCGAACTGGGTGGACGAACTGCCATCCGTTTTATGGGCATATCGAACTTCACCTAGATCGACTACGGGAGAAACTCCTTTCAGCTTGGCATTTGGCATGGAAGCGGTAGTCCCAGCTGAAATTCAGGGAGAAGCTCTACGAATCACTAATTTTGATCCACAGCAGAATGAAGAATTAATTCGAACAGATTTGTTATTTCTGGAGGAAATTCGAGGTGAAGCCAGAGTTCGCCATGAGTTATACAAGAGGCGTATTCAAGCAGCTTTCAACAGAAAAGTTCGAAAAAGAGAATTTCAAGTAGGAGATTTGGTTCTAAGGCAATCGGATGCCTTGTTGGAGATTGGAAAACTTGATGCCATTTGGGAAGGACCATACACTGTTACCAAAGTCTTACCAGGTGGATCATACGAGCTCGCCGATGAGCATGGAAAGGAACTGCCAAGACCTTGGCACATCAACCACTTGAAGAAATTTTACACTTGAAATCTCAAACCCTAGTATGTTGATTTTTATTTTTTCAAGTTGTTGTTTTTATGAATAATAGATATTTTTCTGCTCCGTGGACGTAGGTCGATTTGACCGAACCACGTTACATCTTCGAGTCTTTTCATGTTGATTTTGCTTAACTCTTACAAACACAATCATATTGTGGAACGAACTCACAGTTCCCTCGGAACTCAACGATTACGAACTTACAGTTCCCTCGGAACTCAACGATTAAGCACGAAACAGTTCCCTCGGAACTCAACGATTAAGCACGAAGCAGTTCCCTCGGAACTCAACGATTAAGCACGAAGCAGTTCCCTCGGAACTCAACGATGAAGCGCGAAGTAGTTCCCTCGGAACTCAATGATTAAGTACGAGAAGTTCCTTCGGAACTTAATGATTAAGCATGATAAAGTTCCCTCGGAACTCATGAATCAAGCATACTGAAGAAGTTCCCTCGGAACTTACTGATTAAGCGAACTCAATGTTTATCGCAAATGGAAGAAGTTCCATTGAACTTGATGACTAAACAAAGTAAAGCGAGGAAGTTCTACCGAACTCAATGATTAACGCAAATTAAAGAGTTCTATCGAACTTAAGGATTGAGCGAAGTAAAGAGAACTCTTTCACGATTCACTAAGTAAGTATTTGATTAAGTATTTGATTCATTACTTAGTGAAAATTCATTCGAATGATAGTAATTGCATAAACTACGAACACGGGAAGGTAGGCGAACTATATTCGATAAGCAAAAAAAAAGATTCATTACAAAACAATTACAAGTAAAGAAAAAAGTACAAGTAGAAAAAAAAATCTAAGTATGATCAGGAGAAGGAGTCAGCTGGGCATCAATTGGTTCGAGGAGCTCGAACGTTTCTTCAGGAAGAGGAGGAGTTGGACTGCGAGGATTTTCGACTGCCGCAGGAAGCGACGAACTCGGGCCAGGGAGGTCGAGCTGATTGTCCGGAAGGACTTCCTTGAGTGCCTCCTCAAGACAACCCGACCACCATTGTTCGGTGTTTATGTCGCCGTTCGGGTCGCCACGCCAACCAGGTGGAACGGAGTGAGTCCGCATCACCTCCTGGGCTAGCTCGTTCACATCGAACCGAACAGCCTCCCCGGCTCGCTCCTGGCAGAGTCGAACTGCCTCTTCGAAGTAAGTCACAGCCATCGGAGCCGCCTTGGACAGGAATAAGAGAGAGTCCCAAAGGCGGAAGACAAGCCTTTCTCGGAGCTCTTCCGCCACCAGCTTCATCTCGGGGCTTCGAGCGAACTGGTAGAAGCCATTTTTATACATGACTTCTCCAAATTCAGCTCGGGACCTTTCGGCCTCTTCCAGCTTCTCCCGCAGATTTTCGTTTTCAGCTCGCGCATTTGAGATGGCGGTTTGCTGCTCCACGGCGAACTGCTCCTTAGCCAGTAGGAGCTCTTCCTTCTTTGCCACTTCGGAGCGAGCGACAGCTAATTCCAGCTCTCTCTCTTCCAGCTGAGCGGTTAGGTTTTCAACCTTGCTAGAGTGCTCGCTCAGATCGCTCTCCAAGGTGTGCTTCTCTTGAAGAGTGCCCCTCAACCTATCCCGTCGCTTCAACGCTCTCTCACCCCTGGCCTCAAAGCGCTTGGCCAGAGTGACAAGTAGAGAAACGTCCTCCTCGAGCTCCTTCCTCTCAACGTCTTCCTCCCCTTTCTCCTTCCCCTTGGCCACTGCCTTGCCCGATTTGACCAAGGCTCGAGCCTGCTCGGATTCCTCATCAGTTCGCACCACCTCTTTCGAGGCGCCCTCTTCAGTTCGCGGTTTTTTGGCGGGTGCCTTCTTTTGCGAGCTCGAAGGCGCCTTTTTCTTCCGTCGAAGAGGAGCATCTTCGACCGGGTCAGAGGTGGGGATGGCAGCCTCGATGACAGGACGAACAGGAGAGGCCTCGGCCGGGTTCAGGCTAGCTTTTGGCGCCAGTTCGCCTAATCTTCTCTCTTCTTTCTCACGGAAGGCCGCTGCTTGGCGGCTGTTCACCGCATCATCTGCTGGAGAGAAGGTAGCCTTGCCTCCGGACTTGAGAACGAAGAAGTTATTCATTTCTCGATTTGTGACATAGAACGCGAACTGTTAGTATAATAAAAAAGAAATATATATATATATATATAATTACATTAGCAACCTAAGTCGAACTGGCGTGAAATTGGAGTGTTCGGATAAAATCCCCAGAACGCCAACAATTGTTCGCATGAACTCATGCGAACTATGTCGAACATTCCCTCCCGAAATAGCCTTGCTAAGGCCCCAAGTTGGAAGTCCCTCGCAGGAGCAGGCTCATTAAGGCTCGAACTCTCAACCCAGGGGTGAGATCGGAAGGTGTTATTGTTAGGAACACGAACAAAAAAATAGTATTTTTCCCAGGAGCTGATTTTTTCATCTCCTGGGGACAAAAAGAGAGCTCGTTTTTGTCCGCTTCTAGGACTCAAATAGAAGCGGAAAGGATTGGTGTGCTTGAGCACGAAACAAGAACGAAACTGTTCGGAGGTCGGTTCGACCCCCATCCATTTGCACACCATATAAAACGCTACGATGTAGCTTATGGAGTTCGGGTGCAACTGGTTAGGGCATACCCCAAAGGCCGAACCGACCTCGAGAATAAAAGGATGGATGGGAGGGATCAAACCTACGGACACGTGTCTTAAAAACCACGTGTAGCATCCAGCGGGAGCCCGATGAGGTCGATCATCGGGGCTGGGAATTACTATAGAGTAGCCCGCCGCCGTTATGAGCGAACTAAGAAGAATAGTGTGTGTTGGAGTGGTTTTGGTGGCGGAGAAAACATCTTGGATAGATTTTTTGCGAGATCGCTTAGGAGGGGAAGACGAAGAAAGGATTTGACGACCAGAAGAGGAGGCCGTCGGGATGGGCGAATCTGAGGCAGTTCGCAAGGGAAATGTCTCGAGACCTTCCTCAGATTCACTCTCATCCCTCAGATGGATCAAGAAAGGAGAAGAAGTCATGTTGAAGAAGAATACGAAAGAAGAAGAGAAGGAAGAGTACCTGGGTTTTTTGAATTTGAACTTGGAAAATCTCAGAGGAGTATTCTTGCTTAAGGAAAGAGAAGTGAGTTTGCAGAAGAGGTTTTGCAAAAATGAAAGGGGTATATATAGGCGAAAACCCTTGATTTTGGGGGGAAAACTGAAAAGTCACCAGATCTCAGCCGTCTGGAGTAGTTTGATCCAACGGTGAAGGTGAAACGTCGCATATCCGACCGTTGGATACAGTTCGATCCAACGGTGGATACGAAAAGGCGTTTAAAAGGACGGAGATAATCTCGCCCGTTAGATGCAGTTCGATCCAACGGAGATGACAGCTTTGATCTTATCCGTAGGATTCAGTTCGATCGGACGGTTAAAATCAATCAGCGCCTAGGGATTCACGTACTGACAAATGCGATCTTAGCCGTCAGATATAGTTCGATCGAACGGCAACGACGAAAGGGCGCCTCGGGATGGAGGAAACGTCGCAGACGAATGATGGATGGGACGTGATGCTTCTTGAAGAAGCTTCATAGATTGATAACAATTCGAACTGTGCGATTACAGTTCGCACTCCGAAAGGGGGGAGTACTGATGTGGTCGAACTAACCACATTCAAACTACCTCGAAAACCCGACCCGGACTTGAAGGACGATCGACGCGAACAAATTAGGAAATAATGAGTTCGTTCAAGCGAACAAGTATATGTGGCATGTCAATCGAACTTATCCAGCTCGTAACCCATAATGTCGAACTGAGACGTGGGATGCCGAGCTAATACGAGCGAACTAATTCAAATTTCAGATAACTCCCACGATTGCGAGAATCTCGCCACTTCCCAGGTTTTTAGGAGAAAATCTCAACTACCACATCCCACTCCTAGGAAATCACGTTTCTCTCAGGGAGTATATATATATCCTTTGTTTTTCTAATTTACACACACAATCACAATCCTAATTTTTAGACTAAGCATTCAAAATTGAGAGCAACACTTTTGTGAGATTACTGACTTGAGCGTCGGAGTCCCTTCACCGGGAAAAACCCCCGGTGTTCTTTGTTTTGCAGGTTTTTTTGATCGGAGAATTCCAATCATCGTCGGAGAATTCCAGTTTGGCGTCGGAGAATTTCGAACGGCATCGGAAAAGTGAAGGATCGGAATCGAGACAAATCAAAGAGTATATAAAATATCTTTATATAAATTATCTTCACAAGTTTAAAGAGTACATTTTAAACATCTTATAAGATATTTTAAAAACAAAATATCGTGTATGGAATAAAAAATAAAATGCATTATCTTGTTCTTAAGAGATAGATATTAAAAAGAACCCCACATCCCATATGGCTACCTCACTTCAACACCCTTTCTAAACCTATCTTCTCTGCATTCCTTAATAATATTCAAACAATCATTTTTTTTTATCTCTATTGAAACTCGTGAAGTTTCGTTTGAATTTCATTTGATAAATATAACAAACGAGTTTGAATATACATCATGTTACATCAAAGTTAAGGTGAGTACTAGAAAAAGAAGATCAAAATTGCTGCTTATGCGTTTGGAATTTTGAAAGATTGGCTTTGACTAAAATGATGAGAAGACACCAAATATATAAATTGGCCCACATATGTAGATATTACGTGGTTAACCATGTATATATATCTGGCCCCTCTTGTTTTCTGCTTATCAGGATCATACATTTTGTCACACTAATCAAATGGCCATAAATTGACTTTCAGTACTCCTTTTTAATCAACCCCACATTTCACATTGTATTAGTCCTCAAGTTCTCATTTAAACTCCTTATCGTCTCGATTATCATCATACATGTCCATATATACTCTATGGTTCATCATGTCTATTTAAATTTTCATTTTACTAATGATATTTTTATTAGTGTAGTTATATAGTTAATATTAAAGAGGCTTAAACGAATTTTAATAAAGATGGGATAACAGATTCCATTTGCCGGTTGTTTGTATACAAGGATTTAAAGAAAGTATAATTATAATTTAAATAATTGTGGAAGAATAGATATAAGGCGGTGGGATTTAAATATTGAATTATTGTCGCAAATTTATTACTTTTACGCCAGATTTCTGCTGCAATCTAACAATCATTATTTGCCACACTAATTTAATATTTGTCACAGAAATTTGCATAATGACGATGTTTGGGACAGTTTAATTTTGTGAGTTAGAATCTTTTTATCTATTAACAAACTCGTTTTGCTATATATAAAATGTGAACCATATATGAATTGTAGATTCATCCGTCTTACAAAACATAATTCATAAAACGATGTATGAGACTCTTCCAATATTTGTATCTCATAATCTATCGGTTATCTAATGTTTTTCTTAAAGTGATATCAATTTTTTCTCATATATTTGTCATTTTAATTTTTTTTCTGCTTCTTGAAACTATCATTTTAATTGTTTTGTGTCTATTAGAGTTATTATGAAAAGTCATGCAGAATTAGGGTTTTCATGATTTTGGTTTGCATGAATAAATAGACTACAATTTTATTAAGTGTTGTGTGTTTGCTGTTGTGTATTGCTATTTTGGATCTTGTTAGCTTTCCACGTCAGCACAGGTTGTTAGTTAGTTAGCCTTCTCCTCTGCATGTCATCTTCTATATATAACACTTGTATCTCTCATTTTACACATCAATGAAAATATCTTTTTTGTTTTCTTCTAAATCTCAATATGGTATCTTGAGTCAGTTAGCTCTTCTTGCTCTCATGGCACAGTTTCTTCTTCCTTCGTTCACCACCCTCACGTTGAAACTTGATCGCTCGAATCATTCGTACTGGAGGTCACAAGTTCTTGCTACAGTTACTGCTCATGGATTCGATTTGTTCCTTCATGGTGATGAAGATCTGATTCCGGCGGAGTTTGACACAGGCGTTGATGGTGTTAACTGCCGGCGATCTGAGTTTGTGGAGTGGATCAGGAAGGATCAGTTTTTAAAGAGCTGGTTACTCAGCTTTATTTCTGATTCGATGCTTGGTTTTGTGAGTCGATACACGCATGCGTTTGAAATTTGGCGTGCATTGGAGAGGTTATTTCGCTCTCAATCAAAGGCTCGTGCCATGAATCTTCGTTTTCAGCTTCAAACAATGAAGAATGGTGACATGCAGATTGCGGATTTCTTTATGCAAATGCAGAATTTGGCCGATCAATTGCGTGCGGCTGGACAGGTGATTAGTGATGATGAGCTTGTTCTCTATATCCTTGGTGGATTAGGTTCTCAATACGAAAGTGTTGTTGTGAGTTTAACTACGCGCAGCGAGGAGATTTCTCTTTCTGAAGTTCAGTTTATGCTTCAGACTCATGAGATGCGTCTACATCAATCCTCCTCGTTTGTTGCTCATGTGGCTCAATCCTCTTCAGCTGGTACTGGATCTAATGTTTCTCACACTGTTCATGTCAGTGTTGCTAGAGGAGGTTACTCAGATCGGTCTCGTGGTTTCTTTCGGGGTTGAGGCCGTGGTCGTTTCTCTCGTGGAGGTCGTGGTGTTGTTTGTCAATTTTGTGGCAAATCGAATCATGTTGTTGTAAAATGCTTTAGGCGTTTTGATGTTTCCTTTCATGGCTTGGAAGGTTCAGCTCAACCTCAGGCTAATCTTCTTAGTGCTGCGAATGCTAGCTCTCAGGCTTATACTCCTGGACACTCATTTGTTCCATCCACCTCTTCATCTCATGGCACTTATCCCTCCACTCCTGATTGGATAATTGATACGGAGCAACAAACCATGTTACCTCAGCTTTGTACTCTCTTCAACTGCACTCTTCCTATAATGGTAAGCAACATCTAGTTGTTGGTAATGTCTCTTCTTTAGATATCTCTCGTACTGGATCTACTACCTATCCTTCGCTCATTTCTTCTCAAATTCAATTGAATAATGTTCTTTTTGTTCCTGACATTACTAAAAATCTTCTTAGCATTTCTAAGTTTTTGCAAGATAATGCTGCTTACATTGAGTTTCATGTTTCGTTTTGCCTTGTCAAGGATCTGACCACACATCAAGTGCTGTTGAGAGGAGTACTTAAAGATGGGTTGTATCAGCTAGATCTCTCTCATATTCGTTCATCATCCTCTTCACCTTTATATCACCCTTCCTCTCATGAATTGCAGTCACTTGTTTGTACTTCATCTAGCTCACATTCTCTGTGGCATAATCGTCTTGGGCATCCTTGTAATAAACTCTTTCAAGAGTATTAAATGAAAGAAATGTTCCTTGCACTAAATTGCTTAATCCCTGTGATGCTTGTAAATTTGGTAAACTACATCAAATGTCATTTCCATCTACTTTGCATACTACTTTGCAGCATTTGGATGTTGTTCATAGTGATGTTTGGGGCCCTGCAGCCACTCCTTCTAGGGAAGAATACAAGTATTATGTGTTTTTTGTGGATGATTTTACTAGATTCTCTTGGATTTATCCCCTTGTTGCCAAGTCCGATGTGTTTAAAGTGTTTAAATTGTTCTTGCCTCTTGTTGAGCGTTTGTTTGATACAAAATTAAAGACACTGCAATGTGATATGGGTGGAGAGTTTAAGGCTTTGATCCCTCATTTACAAACTTTAGGTGTTTCTATTCGAAATTCTTGTCCATACACTCATCAACAAAATGGATTAGTGGAGAGAAAACATCAATCTGTGGTAGATATTGGTTTAACTCTATTAGGGCATGCTTCATTACCTATGTCTTTTTGGTGGGATGCATTTCATACAGCCACTTTTCTATTAAATCGCCTACCATGTGTTCCTCTCAAAGGTGATACACCTTACACTAAACTCTTTCATAAGCCTCCAGACTATTCTTTTCTCAAGGTATTTGGTTGTGCTTGCTTTCCATATCTAAGACCTTATAATAAGCATAAACTACAATTTAGAAGCCAAAAGTGTTTGTTCATTGGTTATAGCTCATTACACAAAGGTTATAAATGTTTACATCCTAGTGGTAGGGTCTATGTGGCTAGAACTGTTGTTTTTCATGAGGAAGAGTTTCCCTTTTGTTCTCTTTTTGCCTCTTCTCCCCATATGTCTCATGCATCACCATCATATTCTATTTCTAGTTTGCCTATTCTTCCTTCTTCTCCTTTGACTATGCCTATTTCTAGCCCCTCTACTTCATCTCCTTCTGTCTCTCTTGATCTAGCTGCTCCTCCATCCGATGGTCCTTCCTCAACAGGTAACATTCCTGTCCCTTTCTCTTCTTCCTATGCACCCTAGTCTAAATTTTGAATCCTATTGTTCCTTCTCATTCCATACACCCGATGACCACTAGATCAAAGAATGGCATTTATAAACCCAAACTATACACTGCTTCTGCATCTTCTTTTGATCTTCTTACTCAAGAGCCTACCACTGTTGCACAAGCTCTTGCTTGCCCTCGTTGGAAGCGTGCTATGGAAGAGGAGTTCACTGTTCTACAACAAAATAAAACATGGAGGTTAGTCTTTATCAATTCCAATATTCATCCTATTACTAACAAATGGGTGTTTAAGGTTAAGAAAAATCCTGATGGTAGCATTCAAAAGTACAAAGCTCGATTAGTTGCACGAGGTTTTCAACAGCATGCAGGGGTGGATTTCTTTGATACCTTTACCCCTGTCATTAAACCACTTACCATTCGCATTATCTTCACATTGGTTGTTACCAAAGGCTGGAAAATCCAACAAGTCGATGTAAATAATGCGTTCTTGAAGGGTGATCTCAAGGAAACTGTGTATATGTTTCAACCCGAAGGCTTTGTTGATGTTTCTTCCCCTTCTCATGTGTGTAAGCTTGATCGATCTTTATATGGTCTGAGGCAAGCACCAAAGGCTTGGTATGATAAGCTTACCAACTTCTTATTATCTCAAGGTCTTTGCAAATCCATGGCTGATAGCTCTCTATTTCATGTTTCAAAGGGGGGCAAAATGCTTATTGTCCTTGTGTACGTGGATGACATCCTTGTCACTGGGGATGATTCTTGCATGATACAAGATCTTATTCAGAAGCTAGACACTACATTTTCTTTGAAGCATCTAGGTGAGGTCAGTTATTTTTTGGGCACTGAAGCACATCGCACTTCCCAGGGCATTCATCTATCACAGTCGAAGTATATTAGAGATATTTTTCATAGTGCTGGTCTCTCACACTCGAAGCTAAGTCCTACAACATATCTCTCTGGTTTAAAGCTTGCCTTGCATGATAGTGACTCCTTTGATCAACCATCTTTGTACAGGAGTATTGTTGGAAGTTTACAATACTTGACCTTGACTAGGCCCGATATTGCATTCATGGTGAATCGGCTAAGTCAGTATCTACATGCTCCCTCACTAAATCATTGGAAGGCCTGCAAACGGGTTCTCAGGTATCTACAAGGTACTCAACATCATGGTGTTCTCTTCCAGCCAGTTTCCATGTTTGTGTTAGAAGGCTTTGCGGATGCAGACTTTGCTAGCAATCTTGATGATCGTCGAAGCACAAGTGGATATTGCATATTTCTGGGACCAAATCTTCTTACGTGGAGTAGCAAGAAGCAACATGTTGTGGCTCGAAGTAGCACTGAAGCCGAATACAGGTCCTTAGCACTTGCCACTACGGATTTGATTTGGTTGAAGAGCTTATTTGCTGAATTGCAGGTTCCCTTATCACATCCCACATTGCTGTGGTGTGATAATGATGGGGCCATCAAGCTTGCCTTCAACCCCGCTTTCTATGCTCGAACTAAACACATCGAGATTGATATACATTTCGTCCGGGAGAAAGTCAAGAATCGTGAGATCGATGTTCGTTATGTTCCATCCGAGCTCCAGGTGGCTGACCTCTTTACAAAGGCTCTGTCGTCCACACGCTTTGCTGCCCTCTGCTCGAAGCTCTCCCTTGTTGATCAGCCAGGGTAGAAGTGTTTTGGAGCATATTAGAGTTATTATGAAAAGTCATGCAGAATTAGGGTTTTCATGATTTTGGTTTGCATGAATAAATAGACTACAATTTTATTAAGTGTTGTGTGTTTGCTGTTGTGTATTGCTATTTTGGATCTTGTTAGCTTTCCACGTCAGCATAGGTTGTTAGTTAGTTAGCCTTCTCCTCTGCATGTCATCTTCTATATATAACACTTGTATCTCTCATTTTACACATCAATGAAAATATTTTTTTGTTTTCTTCTAAATCTCAATAGTGTCCAAACAAGTCCACTTCCACATATACTACTCCGATTTGAAACCTTGGTTTTTTTCATTGATACCTAAGGTTCTTTTTTTTTTTTTTTTCTTTTTTTCTATTGTGACTCGAAAACTAATATATGAATTTGTACTGGTAATCAAATGTAGCTATGATAAGCTTTAACTAATAGTGTAACTATAATGGAAAATCAAACCAAGCAACGAAATTTTGCTTTTTTATGCTAGTTTTATCATTATTTTTAAATAAATTAAACTTTAATTTGATATGAGTGTAAATCTTATTGGCTGAAAATTTTGATTAAATTTAATCTGTAATAGTATAAGTTGAAAATTTTAATTGAATTCAGTCTACAATAGTATAAGCACATGAAAACATATTCAACCACAAATCTCAATTCAAATATCACAAATATACTTTGGTTATCTGATTATCATTGATTTCCATCTCGAATTTATTCATCCAAAATATCAAAAATGAGATCAACATATCTATGAAATATTAGAGGTTTTGATATTAATTTAAACCATTTTCCAACCACGAAAGGTAAGATCATCATGAGCCACAACTATCAAATAATATCTTTGGAATAAGTGGTATTTATAAATTAAATAAAATTTCTTTGTTTCATGTTTGTTTGCAATTTGTAATTTATAAGAATGGACCATAACTTTGGGCAGATTATATCCTCAAATAACAACTGCCTCTTGGTTGTCTTAAAATCCAAAACTACAAGCATTTCGTTTTCTTCAGATATTTCAAGTCCTTTCAATATTTGAATTACTACTACTAAATTCTTGATTTTATTATTTTATTGGAATAATACTCTCTCTTGTAATTTGAAGCAATTTATTCCTCCACGTGTCAGAGTCTCATTGCCCATTCAGAGTTGAGCCCCTCACGATCTATGACCCTGAGCTTTTTGATGATCAGTTACCCTATTGACCATCTAATTAATTTTCCTTCATATGTAGCTTTAGTTTAAAAAATAATAATTGAGTCATTTTCAAGTTTATATCTTATCAATTTGGCAATAACAATATGACCCTTTATATTGTTATCATATAAATAGTAAGATGTTTTGAATGATCCAGTTAGAAATAATTAATCATTTATCTATTACCAGCTCTTAATTAGTGCCGTCTTTGTTATCTATGCGATAAGAACCATACAAAATTTTGAGAATTTATCTAGGGTCTTAAAGTATTTGATTTGATAAAGCTTATTAAATCTTAAAAGTACCCAAAATATATATTATCTAAAGAAAACCTACAACAAAATGTTACATATAGTAGATTCAAAATCACTTTACGAAAGTCCAAGATTTGTCAACTTAATTGTATTTGGAAATACAGGCACTCACATAATTATGTTAATCTTATTGAATTAGATAGTTTGTCAAGCATTAAGCACCGTTGTTGCCAAAAATAGGAGTCTTGCTACCCATCCCACCAGACACATTGATATGTGTTCACTACTGACGTATCAGATATCAAACATATCAATTAATTTTATTTTCTATATAATAAGAGGGTGAGATCATTACACGTCAACGGTGAACATATTAGGGGCTGCTTGTCGTAAACCTTTTCCCCAAAAAATACCCTCTCAAACCCTAAGACTTCATTTGGATAGAGTGATTTGAAATTTAGGATTGTGATTTTAAATCCACCAAAATAACTCTAAAATTAGTTCAAAATGAAAATCATAGATTTCAAATCCCTCCTTAAATCCACCTGTCTGAATAGACCTTAATAATTTTTTAGTATAAATTATTATTTTAATAATAAAGATACAAAAATGTTTTAAATGAAGATTAGTGGTAAAAATAAAGACAAAAATTAAAAAAGCGAGGCGCGCAAGACGTTGCGTTGAATGTTGACTTGAAAACTAATCAACCAAAAAAGGCTCCGTGACTCCGCCAACCGAAACCGACACGTGTATCTTCTTACGTCACATAACACCAAACAGTATATTTACTACCACATGGACCGTCCAGATTTCGCCACCTAGGATATGGTAGGCCAGACCCCTCCGGAAATTTCTTAAATATGTACTTCATCGACTACTTTTTTCCAGGAAAATTCCTAGAATACTAAATTAATATGTACCACTTGTTAAAATATCTTCCAATATAATTTTTAATTAAAACTGTAATCTACAGCATAGTTATGTGAACCATTTTACGTGATTGTAAAGGATTCAGCTCAAATCTTTTTATTTTGCTAAGTAAGTGTTAATTCACTTATTAAATCGTGTTAGGCTAGATACGTTTCTTCGTTAGTTTTGTTAGTTTGGTTAGGATATTTCTCGGCCATCGAACATCCAAGATTCAATCTCAGTTTTAAAGGCTGTGAAAAAGGCAGCGTTACACTAATAAAAGCGCATTTCGGAATTGGCAATTTCAAGGACGTTATAGCCGTTGGACTCAGAGTGCATTTGGACCGTTGATCGCATCTATGGCTATGGTTCATTCTGACAGTTAAATATCCGTTTGCAAGGAGAGATCTTTGAGCTAGCATAATTTGCTCATTTCTTGACGGATCCCCTTGCTTCTTTTGCTGGGGTTAGCCAGGGTCGTGATCTATAAATATGTGTCCTGTGTGTGCGATAACACACAGAAAAATGTGAGTTGAGTTGATCTGAAAGTTGAGTCGCAGTTTAGGGCTTTCTCATTCAAGTTCAAGTGTTTGATTGTAAACTGTGTTTTTCAATTTGATTCAATAAAAGCTATCCCCTCCCCTATTCTCCCGTGGATGTAGGTGTTTATCACCGAACCACGTAAATCGGTCTTGAGTGTTGGTGTTGTTTAGTTTATGCTTGAGCTTTATTGCTGGTTCTTAGTTCAATTACATTTGAGTGTGCTTGGCGGTTTGCTGATATGAGGGAGTTGGGTGAGAATTGAGGCCGAAAATCCTAACAATGATATTAAAAAATATAATTAATAATAAAATTAGATGATTATTTTTCTAAAAAGGGAACGTGTATTAAATTTGACATTTAAACCTATACTATTGCCAGTCACACATCAAAATATCGAAGTATCAGATAACCTCGAGGTGGGTAAAAATATCGAAGTATCAAAATACCGAAGTTAGGGCATAAAATAAATGTAATAATGAAACAAGTGAAAGAGACAGATGGAGAAGAAGCAATGCACGTCTCCCAGGTGTGATCGTGAGTGACCCATTCCAAGTTGAATTGGAATTCTTTATTCATTGGCCCAACACAACACAACTCTCCTTCCTTCCTTCTTCCATTTCCACTTGCCTACCTTTCTCTATAAATACAGCCTGCCTCTTCCATCTAATTCCTCACACATCAATCACACTAAGAGAGAGAGAGAGAGAAACAGTAGGTGCAGAAGATTCTACGATCCTATATTTTCTGCTAACTGCTTTTCAAATCTCTCTCGCTCTGTGTGCACATATATATATACATACATAAAAAGTAGATTGAAAATAAAGTAGATTGAAAATGGGTCGATCATTCTCCAATGCGAAGACAGTGTCTGCTTTCATCACCACAAGAATCTCAGAGGTTGTGAGCAAGAGAGGATATGCTGCTGTTGCTGCATCCTCATCAGAATCATCAAGCACCATCAGAACCGGGGCTCCGAAACGCATGGAGTCCACCCAGACTTCGTGGGTGCCCGACCCGGTTACCGGATACTACCGACCCGAGAATCAGATCAAGCAGACCGATGCTGCTGAGTTAAGGGCCATGCTCGTCAACAACAATATCACACACAATTAGATATTTTAGTATACTATCTACCTATCTATCTATTAATTCTCTCTTATCTCCATACTTAATTTGTTTTAAACTGTTTTTTCTTTTTCCTTTAAGCGCATTATTACATGAGCTTCTATTTTACTCCAATCAAATGGTTGACTCTTTCTGGAAATTGTTTGCTCCAAGATTTCATTATTTTAAAATTTGTATTTTCACTAGTGTTTTAATAACAAGTTTAGAATCATACTCCAGCAAAGCACAAACAAAAACTTCGATTTACCAATGTTCTAAATTGAAACAAACCCTATATATGATATATATGGATATCAAATTCATTGTTAATTGGCTATTCGAGTCAATTAACACAATGAGTAAGTCTTGTGTGAAATCGTCTTACATTTTTATTTGTGAAACGGGTCAATCCATAATCCACACTGACCACACTTAACAATTCATATGAAGAATTCAATTCATGGGTAACAAGAATTCGTCTCATGGAAACTATTCTCATGGAAACTATTCGTGAGACGGAGACCGTCTCATACAAGTTGTATGAGTTTTTGCCGTAACACAATATACTGTTCATATTTATTACATGATATGAATATATAGAATATAAAAACTACCACTGTTTTACTAAATTGATACTTATAATAGTCAAATTTATGTTTATACCTCTAAAATATATTATAGTTGAAAATATATTAATTATATCTATAAAATACATATTTTAAATTTTATATTTTAAATCTGGTCTCATGTGGCACAGTCGCACAAGAAACCACTATAATATGTATATAATAATGGAATAAAAAGAGAAGAAGAAGAAGAAGGTATTAAATTATTATGAGAGTAAAGATTATCGTCTCTATCTATTAGTGATATGATTGATTTCATTTTCTGTGAACATATTATTATTTTATTACGAGTTTAGAGTGTAATAAAAGATGAGAAAATCTTAGTATATATGTTTAATAGATTAAAACCTTGATTGATTTTTTTTTTCCAGTTTCTTGTTTCAAAATACTGATTATTTCTTGAGTCCTCGCTTGTTCTTATCCTTTCTTATCACTAATTTTAGTGAGAAAAATATTGTATCCATGACTACAATTCCCAAGCTGGATGATAAAGTATAAAACGCATAATATCATAGGTTTGGTTTTAGAATTCACAAGTTCTTTTAAAAAACAAAAAAAACTGCAAATTGTGAACAAAAAGATTATGGAGTAACCCATCTTATATAATTGAATCGGTCTTAATTAAAAAAACAAAATCTTATAAGAATATGTGTATTTTGAAATAATTAGTTATATCAATTTAGTTGAAAAAAGAGAATTAAAGAAAATTGCAGCTATTAATTATTTTTATTAACAGGAGGGAGGATCCGACATCCCATATGACTTCTTTTTTCTTTAGATAATAATATATATTTCCTCCGACCTACTTAAAACTGCCTACTTTCCATTTTATTTGTTCCATTTAAAATTGTCAGCCCAAAGATGACAATTTTTTTTTTTACTCTCTTATCCCTCAATTTCTTTCATTTTACAACTTTTGCACTCAAATTATACCTTTAAATTACAAAATTACCACTCAAAAACATTAAAATAACACATATAATCAAAGTCAACAGTTTTTTCTTAGGATCCGTGCCGATCAAAGTAGGCACATTTAACCGGGACGGAGGTAGTATTTCAAGTTCATCACCATGAAAATTCAAAGCGCAGTTGAACCACATGATTCATTGAATAAAGTCTACAATTTTCTCTCATAGTTATCAACTTTCACAATAAAATAAACAATAATAAACACTTGACTCGAAAAGGGTTAACTCATATCACTTGAAGAAGCGAATAGCCATCTCTCTACTCTCTTCTAAGGTCAATCAGTTTTAAGAGGCATCACAAGTCACATATTATGTGAATTATGATATGGGAAAATATCAATTTTCGTCCGCTAAGTAAAGTATTTTCCAATTTCAGTCCTCTAAGTATCGTGTTTCCAATTTTAGTGTCGTAACTTCACTTTTTTTCCAATTTCAGTCCGATTTTCACCGGAATCTGCCTACGTGGACCCCGGAACCCTAATCCCACCAAAAATAGTGCCACGTAGTTAGCCACGTCATCCGAAAAAATAATTAATAATAATTAATCAAAAATTAAAAAAATTAAAAAATCCAAAAAAATCAAAATTAAAGAAAATTTAAAAAATTTAAAAAATCAAAATTAAAGAAAAAAAAATTTATCAAATAGATTTCAAAAAAAATTAAACCGTCTTCTTCTCCAACCCACCCCTTCCCCAGCCCCCCGTCCCTGCACTACACGCATGACGGCGCCCTCACAGCGGCAGCGCATCAGAGAGAGAGAGATAGAGGGAGAGAGATACGAACAGAGGGAGAGGGAGAGGGAGAGAGAGAGAGAGAGAGATAAATAAATGGGTTTGTGAAACAATTTCAGTACGGTTTTGGCTTAATTGAGGACTGATTTGAATAAAAAACATGAAATTGATATGAGATTATGTTTGGGCTTGATGAGAGGGGCATTTTTATATATTGTTTGGTCATTTTGGTTGAAAAACGAAAAAAACCCAAATTTTGAGCTTGAGTGGTGGTTATGGCAGATTTCCGGCGAAGCTGGGGCGGCGGTTGAAGGATGAAATTGCAGAATATTTGTGCGATTTTGATCAAATTCATGGGGAAAGAAGATGGGGAAAACATTGTGATGGAGAATGCAAGCATTGGAAGCAATTTGAGTGGGGTTTAACGTTTGCCGACAACATTTTCCGGCGATAGGCGGCGGCTTCGACAACCGGAGGTGGGCGGCGGCGGCAGGGTGCTGGAGTTCCCTAATTGCAGATTGGGGATTGGATTTTGGGGGGGGGGGGATGCGGGGCCAGGGGCAGGGGCTTGGGGAAGGAGATTTTTTTCCTTTATTTCTGATTTTGTATTTTTTTTTCCAATTTTTGTATTTTCATTTTTTTTATTATTTTTTCGGATGACGTGGCTGACTACGTGGCACTATTTTTGGTGGGATTAGGGTTCCGGGGTCCACATAGGTAGATTTCGGCTGCCACGTCAGCTTCTGACGAAAATCGGACTGAAATTGGAAAAAAAGTGAAGTTACGGCACTAAAATTGGAAACACGATACTTAGAAGATTGAAATTGGAATGAGTCTTACTTAGCGGACGAAAATTGATATTTTCCCTTATGATATTATTAAATATTATTGTTGGAAAACTTTTGTGTATGATGCATATTTACATTGATACTTCACGGCCCATCAATTTTAGTTTGGCCCATGGACTGAATATGTAGGCTTTGGGGTTCTCTAGGCCTAATTAATTTGGGCCTAAGCCTAATAAAATAAATATTGTTGGTGAGTAATGTAGCCCACAATAACTTTCATTATCGTCACTGCACACTAGCTCGCACGAAACCCTATATTCTAGAAAAATTAACCCTCTAGTTTTCTTTGCAATTTTAGCTAGCGTGACATAAATTAAAATATTTCCCAAATATCTCAACATTTTAGTGTTATCATTCCGCTCTTACGTATACTAATTTGTAATTTGGGTCCTAATTTGTTTAAGCTCAACATTATCTTTACTAGTTAAAGTTTAGGCTCATCATCTGCATGATTCTGCATCATCACTATTGTCTGTCTTTCAAAATCTCACAACTATATTAGTAAAAGTTAATTGCCACATACCAATTTGGTACGGAGCACCATAAGCATTTGGAAAAGTAGAAACATTTTATCCCTACTATTCTACACACCTACTGAACACATTAATAACGTGTTCACCCTTAACGTGTTAAATACCTAACATATCTATTAATTTCAATTTTCATATAATAAAAAAATGAAATAATTAAATGTTATTGATAGACTAACATATTAAGAATTAGCCACCCCAAACAATTTAGTTTTTTTCTTTTCAATAATGAAGAGCATTAACTTCGCACAAATAATTATATACCCTCAAACATACCACAAATAGCTAATCTTAGAATTCAAGTAATCTATTAATCACCAATCACGAGCTGCATTTGGTGCAAAATACTTGGTAGTGTTGTGCACCAATTGTAGCTTATAATATTCAAAGTTCACACCCATCCTCAACTACATACATATATATATATATATATATATATATATATTGATCAAGAGTAATAACATATATTTGAATTAAGCTTAATTTTCCTACTCCTTTTTTCACGCGACAATGTTGTATATTATTTGTTCAAGATCATCATGACTTGTTATAGGAGAAGTCACATGTCTTATTACAAAACAAGCAATGAGAAAGTAACACTTACTGCAAATTAAATGAAAACAAAAACCATGACAACCAAGAGAATAAGAAAAACTTAAAACTCCTAAAGCGTCAATTTATTTGATGAAGTGGAAATGTCATATGATAAAAAGCTTATGAACTATGTTATTACATAACGTCTTATATTAATTAGTACAGGTTTAAAATATTAAGTGCTAATAAAAAGCTTAACACTGACCTGCGAAGACGAAGAAGGTAGATATTCCAATCTTCATAATCTACATCAAAATGACTTAATCGTCCAGACGCCGGAGCCGAAACACCACCGCCGTTAAATATACTGAAGAAAAGGAACAACCCTTTTGAAGAAGCTTCGTTTTGCGGCGGCGGAGTTCACACAGTCAAATCCACAACCACACTGTGGGCTCTCGTAAAAGCTATCCTCCTCGAAACTCGCAGACGCAATACCGACGGAGAAGTCTATTTCGTTGCCATCGTTGGTCACCTCAACGATATTCAGCCAGAATAACAGCACTTTGACTTGAATTCCCTTCAAGTTCTTGATTTTGTCCTTAGAGATCGTGCCGGTGATTGTGCTCTTGTACTTGAGGTCGTACCCATCGATGCTGAAGCTGCAGCTTCCGTTCAAATAGACGGAGAATTCGCCGGTGCTGGGGTCCAATTCGTAGCTCGTGACGCCTACTGGAAGGAGGCCTGGCGGGAAGTCGTAGGACTGGAGGACTTCGTAAACGGTGGGTGGGTCGGCGGCGGACGGCGGCGCGGTGGAAAGGAGGGCGACGGAGATGAGTAGGAGGAGGAGGGGCGTGGTGGGAGACATGGATGGAGTCGAGGAGTTTGAAAAATGGTAGCTCAAGTTTACGTGTTAGAATTGGAATTTGTGAGGAAGCTACGAATTTTGAGGTTTTTAATGGTTTGTCGGTTGGTAGAAATTCTTGAAGGGTAAGTGAGTGGGAGTTTGTTGTTGCGTGTCAACGCCTGTTTTTAACCAAATTTTCCAATTTTTGGAAATGCGACCATTTTAATTATATTTAATACGAATTGATATTCTTGTTAGGGCGCGTTTGGTGCATGGGTTTGGGCTGGTTTAGGTTTAGTATCCAGCCCAAACCGTTGTTTGGTGCATGGGTTTAAGGCCCGGGTTTAAACTGGGCCCGGGTTCGGAGACGGGCTTAATTCACTGTTTGGGGCGGGCTTGTAAACCCGGCCCTCTTGGAGGGTTTAGTTAATCCGAACAGTAAAATGACATGAAATTCCCATTGCACCCCCACTGTAGATGTTTTTTTCCCCATTTTGCCCTTTTAGATCCAGAAATTTACACCTCTGCCATGATCCAAAAGACAAAAATGATTTCTTCCCCAAATTGTTTTTTCAAACCCTCCACCGTCGTTGCTCCTCTCCGGCTAGGTTTCCAAAACTCCCCGACGGCGTGCGTACAGCGTATCCGGTGACATGGAAGTGTAGGTAAGCTCCGATTCCGGAGTAGTCTCGCAGAAGCCATCTTCATTTCAGGTAAGGTATTCAACCTGAAATGAAGTTCGAATTTTTTGTGCGAAATGTCAAATGTGCGTCGGCTTTGGCTCTGGAGGCTTGATATGTGATGTTTTTTTTCTTGATTTACATCCTTCCAGTCGAACCCCTTCAAGTATCCTACATTGCATGCTTGATTTTGAGTTTGGGCCTCTCACATTGTCAAACTATTGTTACATTTTGTGGTGAAATTGCTCATGGATTTGTTAAAATCTTTTCGGAATTGATAAAAAAATCTTATTTTGAAAGCTTTTTCGGAATTTATCGATCGGAGAAATCCCCAGATTTTATGAACTCAACATATATTTAGTTTGATTTAGTGGTTCAAAAATGAAGAATTTTGTTTGCAGCAATATTCGCTTTGAGAAACAAAAACAAAATAAAAAAAATAAGAATGGTAAAAAATGAAGTAATGTGAAAATTTAGGTAATTAAGTTGAATTTGTTTGGTAGATGTAAAGAGGGGTGGTTTTTAACGATCATTTACTGATCTTGTTGATTTTGCTTCTCTATTATGACTTCTTATTGCACCCAATTTTTATTTATCTTGTATGATAGATATTGTGTTAGAATTAATATTTTGAAGATTGATTCACTCTTTGAGCATCTTCACATCTAAACAAAAGGTATACTGCATCTTCTAGTTTCTTGTTAGAAGCACAGAGTCCTCACATCACAGCCCCAGCTATTTATGTTTTTAATCACTTGCTAGTATTATAATGTGGTATTTTTGCATTCTATTCTAATCTGCAAAAATCTTATAGAATCCTTATTAAAGAGCAGCATGTCTATACTTTGAAGTAGGGTTGCATATTGCCCTTTGTGACTCTGATGTTAAGTCAGTATAATGTAGAAATCAAGCGATAGAATCAGAACTACATTGTATCATGTTTAAGTTGGTCATGATGGTTTCATTGTGTTTTCCAAATATATATTTATTTTTATACCTTTTATCTGTTGCATTTCTGTTGGATACGATCTATTTGGTATTATGAGACAATGTTCGTTTATTTTTGCCTCAGTAGAGATTTTATTTATCTAATAATTAACTTGTTCTCGAATGAATTATTATCTTTGATCTATCTGTTTGTTCATGTTGGCTAATGTATGCCCCATTTCAGGATTAACCTGCAGATGTTGAATCAAAGTGTTGGGAATTGATGTAGTGATATGGTGCGGCAGGAATGAGAATGCATGGAAGGTGTTTGATGATAGTTGCCATCACAATGTCTGAGTGTAGGATTGACCAATGGGGTAGGTTCAGTGTGTGCTCCATGGTTGGTGCTTTGGTGGGGCTGGTGATTGCAAATTCATTCCTCAAGCTCCCCTCGATGGCCCTCCGGTGAAAAAACCGATCTCTTTTAGAAGTGGATTGTTCTTGATTTGGTGATTATTGTTATGTTCTTGCTTTGATGCTTGATCTTATGACTTATTATGGTGCATTGTAGACTTGCAGATTGAGCACTTAATATTATTATACTCTTCATTTCCTTATTAGAAACTAGGGACAGAGGTTTTGTATCTACAAATCATAATTCTTATCACCATGCTCTCAGCAAGAAGAGCTGATAAACAGTAATGATAACTTCAATTATCATTATGTTGGATGTATTCTCATGATATGTGTGATTAATTGAGAAGATTGAGGAGTTCTTGACTTGTGACTTTCTGTTGAATGTGCGTGCATATGAACAATGGAACAATTTGTTTCTAGATTCAAAAAATAATCTAATGAAATCATTGAGTGCCAGATCTTGAAGAAATATCTAGATGGTTGTTTTTAATGATTCCTGGATTGTCTAAATAAACAAGAATAATTTTGTTAGTGCCATTCATCAGGATTTAGATCAAGATGGAAGACAATATTTTGGTTATTGAATTTCAATTTGCCATTTCAAATATTTTTTTTTGGTTTGGTATTCTTTTCTATTATTTGAACAAAAGGGTATTTTGGTCATTTACCCTAATATATCAAACCCAACCTACATACCAAACACAAATTTATAAACATTACACTTTTTAAACACACATACCAAACACATAACACAACTAAACCCATCCTAAAAACCTCCACACCAAACATCCAAATTATACTCCATGAACAGTAAAAAGCCCGAAATTATTACAATCCAGTCCAAACCCAACCTTCGTACCAAAGGAGCCCTTAGAGTATTGGATTGAAAAATAATACTCATGAGTCACGAGTCCCGAGTCCCGAGTACATGTTGTTTTTGTATCAAATTCATTATCATTATAAAATTAGGTAAAATTAGATTCAAATTGAACATTTAAAATAACACTTATTTAGTATCAGGGTGAAGCTATTTCACACACTGAAAAAATGTGCTTCAATTCCTTTCTTTGTTTTTAACCACGGTTATTTTGTCAGCAGTTTTGATTCCAAAGTGTTATCGTTTTCTCCCATGTAACCATGTCAATAAAGCCATTTTTTGGTATCCGTGTCACTGTGTGGCTGGTATGGTAGTATGTGTTCAATGTCTTGTGTTCCACGTGCTCTTTGTTTCAAGATTTTAAAGCCTTGTAGTATATTGCACCTTATTTCCAAATTTCAACGTTCAAGTGAACTACCCACTTTATGCTAACGTCCATTCAAACAATTAGCGAGGCAAATTACTACTCTATGCCATCAATTATAATGTTATTAAAACACCCACACCAAGCATAGGTATAGACACATATTATGACTTAATCCTTATTAGCGTCTTTAATGTAGTTTTTTTTTAATTTTAAAAATTAATGCAATTCAAGAGTACAAATAGCATCATCCAAATGACTAGGAGGGTGTTTGACTAAGTTTATAAGCACCTTAAAAAAGTTTATAAGATGTTAAGTGCTTATATGTTCCTCAAAAATGTTTGGCTAACTTTTAAAAATAAGGTCTTATTTTATGAGCTTATAAGATGTAAGGAATTTAGAAGCTCTTTTTTTAAAAGATTTCCCAACTTATTTCTAAAATAAGAACTTATTTTTCAAAACACCTTCAAATTTAATCATTGAAATTACATAAATGTCATTACTAACAACTTATAAGCTCCACCATCTTATTTACCCAAACACTTCAACAACTTATATTAAACTTTAATTAAACATCTTATAAGCTCCAAAAACATCTTATAAGATATGATAGCTTATAATCTCTAAAAATAAGCTTAGCCAAACACCCCCTAATATAAATTAGAGGGTCTAGCATGGAGACTAGATGTTTCGAATTTGAGTTCCCAAAAAGTGAAGATTTAGTCAAGTTTTACAATTGGGACTTCGCCTGCTTCAACCCATATGCCTGCAACATGAATTTTTCAAGTGTTAATCACTTATCCCATATAAATATCTACAAAAACTTTTATAATGAGAGTCATGGATTTTAAATTCACAGATTCTTCCTTCCACAGACCACGGATGAATTTATTATTCTAGATTTCAAATTCATTCTCAAACATTCCAATCGAAATACAATCTTGTTGAGGATTTATGCTGCTCACCAGAGATAGCCTCTTGGAAGATCTCTCCACTATATAGTCACAAGGCTCGAAAAACTCACCATATTCCTGAGACCATTTCTTCAGTCTTGAATATATATAATTGGAGTCGAAGGAATTAGACCAATACACAATTCCTCCCCTAGTTCAGATGATACAAGGTCAGCCCCTTATTAGTTAGAGGGAATACATAAAAGAGTGTCTAGCTGCATACCTGTATGCTGGGAATCCAATTCCCAAGACTGAGGCTACATCAAGATCGGATGATCTAATTACAATGCCCTTTGAGATTATACGACATGCTTCATTTAAAGCAGGAAAGAGGATCATCTCAGCCATTTCACCATCGGACAAATTTCCCAGCTGTGACGGTGGGGGAAAAAGGAGAACTATGAGGTCAGCAAAATGGAAATAGAACTAGTAATTACAAGAGGTCTTAATCAACCATCAATTGTCACAAAAAAAAACCTCCAAGGAGTAACATGGAGGGAGGGAGGGAGCGAGAGAGAGAGAGAGAGAGAGAGAGAGAGAGAGAGGGAGGGAGGGAGGGAGGGAGGGTGAGAGAGAAGAGGGAGGGTGAGAACCTTGGGGTCAATGGTCACAATGCATGCATTCCTAGCTTTTATTAGGCACTTCCTTAACTCTGGATCTGGGCTAGCCTCCTTGCAGTTGTCATATTTATAGAAACCCTTACCATTACATGCACCTGTCATCAATGCCACAAGCCACAGACTTCACCATAAACCAAAAACATAAAAATAAAAGCCAAATATGAAGAAAGTAACCGTAGAAAAGCTGAAGAGGCCATTAAGTTACCATCACGGCCATCTTGTTGTAAAACTGTAAGCAGTTTTGGTTTGTAGGAACTGTCTGGAAGACTCTCAACAAATATCTTACTGATCACAGCAAAAGCTTGAAATCCAACCATATCAATCATTCTGCAGTAATTTCATTACCAATACCAAAAATATTATATTATTGCTGGACAGAAAAGAACAGAGAACACTCATATCTAGAAAAATTTGATAGAATTCATCTCACATGGAAAAGGTTCTAAAAAAGGGAGAACTGGTTATCCACTCAAATTCAAACCTAAAACAGTGAAGCTTCAAATAGCTGCATGCACATATGAAACAGGAAGTTGACAATTTTTTTCCCATTTTTTGATATTCTCGAGGTGATGTTTTTTAACTAGTTATTGACCCCAAAAACACAACTAAATAGTTACACAAGTCCAATAGTCTATCCATAATATCCAACATACCTAAAGGGACCCAGCTGCATCCCAAAGCTTCTAAGAGCCAGATCAATCTGGTATATATCCACACCTAGTTCAGCGAGTACCAGTGCTGCATGCATATAAGAAATGAACATACTGTTGATTCCATGGCCATCCCAATCACTGACAACAATTGGGGTTTTCCTTATTTTCTTTCCAAAACCTATTAAATCAACGATAACCTGAGGCAATGTGCTCCCTGTACAGATTATTTCCATAAGAGGCATGACAGGAGAAGGGCTGCATCCAAACAGTGAGGAAGATTTAAAACAAACTCATAGAGTCAAAAGAAATTCGCTAACACTATAATTACCAGGAAAAGTTGATTCGGGCAATCCGATCCTGGTATTTGGTCTTTTCACCAATTAATTTTAAATTGAATGTTGGGCTAATACTAGTAAAAGTGCAATCCAAGGGACAGAACTTCTCAAGATCAGCAAAAATATCTTGCTTTACTGACAAACTCTCGGATTCAGCCTGCTAAAAGTTATTAAAAATGGGAAGAAATCAGGAAGTTGTGGAATCCCGGTCAGCATAACTTAAATCACGTTGTCATGCCTAAAACCAATTGTAATAACATACTGCATCAGAGAGAACACTTTCTATCAGCTACTCTTACTGTGTAAGCCCTAATTTTTTCAATCCATTTCATTTTTCTTCAAGTATTGCTGTACTGAGGCTCATTTTAATCCGTTACAT
The DNA here is from genome assembly GCA_005771605.1 of Scutellaria baicalensis. Classification (NCBI taxonomy): domain Eukaryota; kingdom Viridiplantae; phylum Streptophyta; class Magnoliopsida; order Lamiales; family Lamiaceae; genus Scutellaria; species Scutellaria baicalensis. Next base: position 15,211,332 of record CM016726.1, on the reverse strand, counting down.
AATTTTTTTTGTCATGAGTAAATAATGCTAAGAAGCAAGCAAGGGCAGGAGCTCACTGCCAAAATGAATGGTATTTGGAGTGCCCATGTGTTTTACGAAGAATGATCTTTCCATTTGCACACTATCAGCTAGGCCTACATTTGACGACAACTATGTAGTATCTATCGTCAATGCTTCTCTTCATTTTTAACCCATGATGCACATAATAGTTCATTCGGTTAAAACGTTTTTCCATCCCAACTATACCCGATTTTATACCTTTTGGTATATACCTTGAAATGTTGCATTATGTCGTATGAACTTCTAATTTAATGCATTTTACAGTATTACACAAATCCTAGTCGTTGATTTATGACACGTGTACGGCTATGATTTGTCCAATACCGTAAAATGCATCAAATATAAAGACAAAGTGCAACAGTTTAAAATTTTTACAAAAAAAGTGTAAAATCAGTATATTTCAAGTGGAAAATGTTTTTAACCCTAGTTCTTTTGTCGCTCATCTTCCATGCTCAACAATCCTCTTTAACAGACGACAAAGTAATATTAGGATTAGAAAGTTCATGAGATGGTAATTTTTACAAATTGAAGAAGAAGCTGCCCAAACCAGAAGAAGGAGCCAATTTTCTTACTAAGTTCTATTTAAAGTTATAAAATCTACTGAGAAAGACTTCTAAAGCTACAGCCTACATGGACTACCTGATCTTTTGTGCTATTAAATATTATGCATTAGCTGCTTTAGAAATTTCTGACTCCTGGATTATAGCCTGCATTACCAGTCTCCTTTCTAATGCAGCACTTGAGCAGAGATTATGTTACGACTACCAAGAAAATATGAGCAGGTTAAAAGTTCGAAAATGTATAACTATTTCATTTTCTCATACCTCTATAACTAAATCAACATCTTTAAAGCTGTCGTAATCAAGAACACCCTTCAATAGACTGAATGCCTTTTCAAGTTCCTGCAGAGTTATCTTTCCATTCTTGAAATGAGTGTGCAAATTTTCTGCCACAAAAAGACAATAGCTTCATTATTCATCATTCCAACAACAAAAAGTTCAGTAATAGCAAAGCCAGGGTTACCTTTGACTCTGTTGATCTCTACTAAAAGTTGCTTCTTGTTTTTATCTTTATAAATAACTCGGTAGTTCCTAAGAACCAACATTGTTGTTATCTCAGTGCTCATCAATCCACCACCGACAACACCAACCTTTTCTATTTTTCTTGGCAGCAAATTCATATTAGAAATCCCAGGAATCTGATACCCATATGCAATGATACAAGAAAAAAGATGGAATTAGATACAATATTCTTTAGTGCATCTGTGATCTACCATCAAGAAGTGTGACAAAAACATATAGTTGGACACTGAATTGCTAAATTTTATTTCTTAAGTAAATCTATTATATTTGATACTTTCTCCAAACAAATGCTGACAAAAAAAGAAGAAGAAGAAAGAAAAAACATAACTAGTGTCTCAAATTTAGTGTATAAAAGATCTATAACTTTAATTATTCAGGAACATTAAAATGTTAGACTTCAATTTTGAGAAACAGATTTAGTCAATCAATAATTGAATAGAAGGCCTCTGTCGCTTCTAAAGTAACTCATGCTCAACATTCCAATTATATAAATCAACATTGAAATTCTCATCCAAGAGTTGGCCAGAGAAAAATCTCAGACATTTGCAGAACCTTCAAAATTTGGCGTTGAGCAAAGAAAAAGTGGACTAGACTCCTGCATGTACTAGATTGTCGAAGTTCATGGAGAGCTTCTGCTTCCTGACAGAAGAAAACAAATCATCAAAAAATTCAAGTAGGCGGTTGCAGTCCAACCAGAAAGAGTATGAAGAAAATATAACCTTCCATAATGCATCACGGGGGCCTGAAACAATGCCCTGTTCAATGACATCGAGACACACTGATGGGTGCACTACATTTGGATTTTGTTTCTGCACTTTGAGCCGGGCAGACTTAAGTATCACCCTAGCTTCTTCAAGGGATGCTAACTTGTCAGTTTTATAAAGACTAATCACCCATGGTCTTCTAAACTCAAATATGTCTAAAGCCCATTGACGAGCATCTTCAAGAAGCTTATCTGGTGGAGCTATGGCATCCACGAGGGACAAAATTCGAGCCTCCCTCCCATCTATTTTCTTTGACATCTGATGACACACTAAGGAAGTTATCATGACATTTAGGGCAAAAAACTGTAAACTCAAAAGAAAATAAGCTTTTGTACCAAAATCATTTCTAGAGCTTTTGGAAGGCCCACAAGCCGTGGAAGCCTTTGCGTCCCTGGTGCAAATAAGAATTTCAAAACCAGTTACCACTATGAATAATTAACAAAGTAAAGGATCGGATCATCTGTCTACAGGTGGCTTCTTAATAAGGCTAAAAGAATTTTAGAGAATCTGTTATTTCAAAGTGCACTTGAGGGAAATGCATCACAAATATACCAGGTCTCACGACTCATAGGGCATTCCTGTCCTTTCCTTATACTTGTTATAAAATGAAGAATAGAAAATTCCATATTCAAGCATCTCTCCAATCCATATGAGAACTGCAGCTTCATTCAACTCTAAAAAAAAACTGAGCCTAGAAGTTACTCAACATCTCGCAGAGCCCACGGCATATGTAATACCAGAATTATTGATGTGGTAAAGAGAAAAAGGAAATAGAAAACAACTTTATGGTTTCAATTTTTCAAAGAAATTGTTATTAGGTTCTTATTCCTCCACAGTCCACATCTTGATGAACTACATTATGGGTGCATCTAAGAAACCTGACCCATAAGCCCATGATAACCATTTGAACCAAGGGGAATATTAAAAACTTGAAGAAAAATTGTAATAACTGTTTCCTAGACATTCTATGAAGGACAATGAATAGTAAAAGCACAAAGAGTATAATGCACAAGTGGTATCATGGTGAAAAGGTGAATGGTGCTTCCATAAAAGTACCTCCAAGTCCTGGAAGAATCCCGTATTGAAGTTCTGTAAGGCCTAGTTTTGCAGAGGAAGTTGATATGCGAGCATGACATGCCTGAAATAAAATAAAAAAAGGGCTGAACACGCTTTACCACGGAACATACCCAAGACTCACAAGCATTCCAGAACTTATTGTATCACTTGACATTCGTATATCCATGGCATACCAAATCAAATATGTTAAGTTCATGTTTGGCTTCAATCATTGCATTTCAAGAAGAATAGTGGCTTATATGAGAGGTATGGTTAACTCTTTTTGGTGATAATGATAACTGGATGGAAAGTGTCACTGGTGCCTCAATGAGGAGAAGATTGGCCAACAAGTGTTACAAAAAGTTCGTTTTTTGCTGAATTTGTTTAATGAATTCCTTTAACAAATTTGACTTTTTCTCATCTGCATTAATGTCTTCTTACATTTCAAAAATCCCAGAATATTTTAGGGGGTCAATATAAAATGGAAAAATCAAGAGATAAGGGGTTTGATTTATAGTTTACTATAAATGGTGAAGATTTAGCCATAATATAATGCTTTGTAATCAAACAGAATCCAGATGACAAACAGAAAGCTACTGAAACATGTCATACATACAAGAGCAATTTCTAGTCCACCACCAAAAGCAAGGCCTTCAATAGCAGCGACCAAAGGTTTTCTTGCAGCTACAATAAAAGAAATATTGGTGAAAAAAAAAATAGATAAGTGAGTAGAGCAGGAGCTGGCGACGAAGAATACCTTCTAAAGTATCAGTGACAAATTGAATAGATATAAATCCAAGCTCCTTCCTTGCTGTTACAGCCTTATACCTTTTAGAACAAATAAATTGTGTTTAGGTATTTCGAGAAGAAACATTACATATATCCAATCTTACTCTTTTTCCCATGACTACCACCAAAAGCAGTCACATCAAATCCTGCAGAGAACTTTCCATTTGAACCTGCACAGGGAACCGGGCATTTAATTCACAACAAAATCATTTTCCAATTTAACAAGCTACAAAGTCTGCAGTCTCACCAGTAATTACAATGGCTTTCACATCATCTCTTAATAAAACTCCTTCGATATTCTCTTTTAAGCTAAGTATCACTGGGACAAAAGGAACAAGAAATAAAGGAAGAAATCAATAAGAGGGAAAGATAATAACTTTAGGTTTAAGATATTATAAAATGTTTCCACTCAACAAAATCATGAATTGATGATGTACGTGCATGGATTACAAATTCCACACTACAAAAAAGTATATGCTATCCTTGTGCTCTTAACCAATAGGCAACATTCATGGAACATTTTATAACTAGTTTGATGTGTTCATATACTCCCCCAGCTCCAAGAAGCAACAATGGTAAGAGTCATTTCCAGTTCTCTCTGTTCTAAATAACTAAATCATCTCTGATGACCATGGAAAGGAAAAAATAACTCAATTTTATGAATACAAAATACTATTAGCCATCTATGCCATATTCAAACCTAGGGATCAGAATATTTCCACGTTCATCATCGCTCAATTTTGCAAATTCGTAAATGAACTTTATAGTTCATAGAGTATTTTTGAACCAAAAATCATAACTTACTCTAATCAAGCAAATAAAATATCAAACCAAAAGGTATATTTGCACATATATACAAACACGACACGATGAAATGTCTGAATAGCCGGAAGATGAACTAATATGCCGGTGAAAAGCAGTATGAGTTTGGTGGATTCTGATCAGAGTCCTAAATTAATTCTTGAGCCCTATTAACTTTAAGCCTTGAAACACGAAAGCAAAACATAAACCGTAATTATCTTCCTAGAACACATAAATCATCAAAATTGGCAATTCCACGAACAAAAGCGTTAGAATCAAGTACATAGCAGAAAAAAAAAAAAAAAGTAAACAAATGAGGATACCGTCAAGAGAGAGCAGATTGAGAGGTGGATTGTTAATTCTGACGATAGCCACCCCATCGTCTCCGACCTCTACCGCCGTTTTCCCAAGCATCTCGAAGGTTCGCGGCTGTCCACGGTGGTTTCCGCGGTGGAGGTACAGCAAGTGAGAGTGTTTGTGGTTGATTTTGGGAGTTGAGAGAGAATCTGGACCGAAGATACTCAATTGGCGCTATTAATGGTGTTGCCTTCATCGGTAAATATTCCACTTTGACACATGCAATTTGCCAATTCCCAATTTGCACTCAATAATTTAAATTTTAGAGCTTGCATTTCATTATTGGAGGTTGCAATTGAAAATATTTTAAAATCTATATGAATATTTTAAATAAAAGATGTCGAAAAAGCTTATAAATGATTAAAATGTTTAGTAAATTTAGAAATAAAATGTATTTCCAATAAAATATATTAGGAGACTGTTAGTTGTTTGTTATAAAACGGTAACTTCTATGCATCTTATTTTCAATTACAGTTGGGCCGGGAAAGCACCTGCAAAGTTTGGGCCTCATGTAAATTTGTAGAGTATGGGCCTGTTAAAACCCTGACCCATATATATCTCCAATTAAATATAGGAACGCATCGCCGCTTCAAAACCCTAGCCTTCACTCTCCATTCACAAACACAGTAGGCGCGGAGGAAAAACCCACAGCAGTCATGGTACGTTTGCACAGATCTCTCATTCTCACAAAATGATTTCGCTAAAATGTTTGATTTTTCTGCATTTAGGGTATTGATTTGGTCGCCGGAGGTAAGTGCAAGAAGACCAAGCGCACTGCCCCTAAATCCAACGATATTTATCTCAAGCTTCTCGTCAAGGTTTCCTCTATCTCTCTCTCTTCATCGTTTTTGTATTTGTGAAACAAGTATTGAGCTGAAAATCGGAGGCTGTGTTACATGATCTGATCTGTGAGTTTGTTATGGTGATAGTTGTATCGTTTTCTGGTGAGGAGGACCGGGAGCAGGTTCAATGCGGTGATACTGAAGCGGTTGATCATGAGTAGGGTCAACAAAGCCCCTATCTCGCTCTCCAAGCTCATAAAGCTCATGAAGGCCAAGGTAATCAATTTATGGAGTAGAACATTTACCTTTTATTTTTGTTATTATAGATTTAGCAGTCTTTTTAATGTTCATTTATTTTGTAAAACCCGTTCTCAATATAAGTTGAAAAAGGAAAAATGTTTGGATTGGTAGAAGAATTGGTCTGCCGTTGGAAACTTGGAATACATATTTGTTGAAGATATGTGGCCGCGCCTAGGTTTTGGATGTAGTTATTTTGCTATTTTTAGATCATAAAACAATACTGCCAATGATATAGTAATGTGAGGTTCGTTTTCTGGGATGAATTTAGTTGATATGTTCATTTCAAGATTATTTTAACAGTCTTAAGTTTAAAAGCTAATAGCGAATGGTTATAATTAATTGTGTGTTGCGGTTCTTTGGTAGGAGGACAAAATTGCTGTGCTTGTAGGAACTATTACTGATGACATACGGGTGCATGAAGTCCCTGCAATGAAGGTTGCTGCTCTGAGGTTCACAGAGACTGCAAGAGCTAGAATCGAAAAGGCTGGTGGAGAATGTTTGACTTTCGATCAGCTTGCCCTGAGAGCCCCGCTTGGGCAGAACACGGTAATAAGAGTTTTTTACTGCAAATTCCCCTTGTCGACAAGCTTGCAATGTTTTATAATTTATACCTTATGTTGTTTGCCATATAATATTTAATTGGTTGAAATTTTTGACCAAGCTCTGCTATTGTTGTATTGCCTGTACGTTTATTAACCGTTTTCTCATAAACCAAAGAAGATAAGATCATACTGTTTTGTGGAAAGGGTAAGGAATTTTAGGTGTATATTTTACCTTAACAAACTCATTATGTTTTGACCATCTGAACCATAGTATTATAAGCTCCTTTTACATTTCCAAAAACTTCAACAGATTGTTATAAAATTAAAATCTAACATCATATCTATTTTAAAAAATTAATATACATTGGTATAAGCTGGTAAGATATCTCTCAAGATATTTAAAATAAGTTAAATTTTTAGGGATCATTCATGGAATATACATTCTTGGTCAGCAGTGGAATATTAAATCTTAAATGGTAGACTGAGATTACGAGTCCTATTTGGCGCCCTTTTCTTTTCATGGTCGACCTCTTCCTCACAGATAAAATGAAATCTGTACTGTCTTATGGTATCAATCTTTTAATGAAAATTTGATGAATATTGGTGCATGTAATCATGTAAAAAACAATACAAGCTAAACATGCAATTTTGTCACACAGGTACTCCTGAGAGGTTCTCCTAAGGCTCGTGAAGCAGTGAAGCACTTTGGTCCAGCACCTGGTGTTCCCCACAGCCATACTAAGCCTTACGTTCGATCAAAGGGAAGAAAGTTTGAGAAAGCTAGAGGTAAAAGAAACAGCAAGGGATTTAGAGTCTGAGTTGATTGATTATCATCAGAGTTTGCTGATTTTATTTTTGTTGGCTACTAGTGAGATTTTGACCTGCCTTTTTCTTAAGTTTCCTTATTGCTTCACCATCATCTGGACGCAAATTGTGTCAGCAATACTGTTTTATTTGCAAGTATTATTCAAATGTTATGATATATAACGTTTTTGGCAATGTTTTTTTTTTTCTCATCATAACCTCGCCATATATTCTTGTTCACAAACTTTACAGTGCCATTTCTGAACGAACAGTCTAGGCTATTTTATAAGATGTTAACAATATTTTGCATGAATAATTTGTCAATCTTTCTATGTTTTGAATTTGAAAGAAATTAAAATGTGCCATATTTTGATTTTGAAGAACTCTTGAAATAACGCTTAACTAACTCAAAGGGGAAATAACGTGAACAAAAAGCCCATTAACTGCGTTCCAGTTTTTTATAAACAACTCACCTAGATAACAATTTTATGGATTGGTTTATGGCACATGTTCAATTAGTGTTTCATCTTGTATCAATGCATTGAATTGGAAATAAATCTGTAACGACAACGAAACAGGGCCATGTCTTTCTTCGGGCCGTGTTAGATCGATCCCCGGCCTTGAAAATTCTGGATTGAAATTCCAGAGCCTAGATTTGGATTAATTGTATAGACAGTGGAGAAGGATAGATACTGCATTGCTGAATATGAAGTCTACTTTTTCCAAAGACATGTTTGTTCGGAGCAGCAGTACGGTGTCGTTCTTTGTGAAAACACCACCACCATGTTTTCAGATGAATGGTACACATATTTAGATGAAGTGAGTGATAGTTTTACTACAAGCCATTGAAGATGGATTTTATTCTTAAGAAACTAGGTGTAGAATCTGGTAAGGCCCAATAATCCACGAGGTTTAGATAGCAAGTAAATGGGCTGGGCCTAACAATGACAAGGACTTGCAATTGTCGAGGCCCAGTTTATGGGCATATTTTTATGTTTTTACTTTTTTTTCTTCTTTGAAGTTAATTTGATTTTTTTACTAATTCTTGGTAATTAATTTAGTTCAATTATTTGTGAATAGTGGTAAAAAAAATTGATAATGTAACTTTTTACTAAAAATTACTCCCTTCGTCCCAGTCGAATTTGTCAACCCATAAATGGTAAAGAAATTACAAAGCAACAAGTATAAAAAAACATTTTTTTAATCAAAAAGTAAGTAAAAAGTAAGAGTCAACTGCGTTTTCTTAAGCTCCGTGCCCAGTCAAAGTAGGCAATTTCGACTTAGACGGAGGGATTACATAGCTAGGTTTCAATAATTTAGCATGCGAGATAACTTCATTTTTAGTCCGCTAAGTTAGGCATTTTCCATTTTCGATTCATCAAGTATCGCGAATCCAATTGCAGTACCATAACTTCATTTTTTTTCCGATTTAAATCCTTTTTTCGCCGGAATCCGACGTGGCAATCGGAGATTGCCTATGTGGCACCAAACCCTAATCCCTAATTTTTTTCCGGCCAAAACCCTAGCCACGTTATTTGGCACGTCAGAAAAAAATAATTAAAAAATTCAAAAAAATAAAAATAATTAAAAAAACAAACAAAAAATGATTTGAAAAAAGTCTTCCCCTCCCCAAGCCCCCCCTCCCCCAATCTGCAACTCCAACACTGCCACCGTCGCTGCCCACCTTCGGTCGCCAGAGCCGGCACCAATCGCCGGAAAATGTCACCGGAAAATATTGAACCCCACTCAAATTGCTTCCATTCTTCATCATAATGTTTTTCCCATCTACTTTCCCCAAGAATTTGACCAAAATCACACAAAAATTCTGCAATTTCAACCTTCAACCGCCGCCCTTTCGCCGGAAATCGGCCATAGCCCCCACTTCAAGCTCAAAATTGAGATTTTTTTCGTTTCTCAACCAAAATGACCAAACAATATATCAAAATGCTCCTCTCCTCAAGCCCAAACACAATATCATATCAATTTCATGTTTCTTGTTCAAATTAAGACTCAATTTACTCCAAATCGTTCGAAAAAAAGAAAGAAATTTTCTTCTCCTCAACCCAACTTTCTTTGTGCAGTCATGGTGGTTGCCGGCGACGAGCTCGTCGCCGGCAGGCTTCGGGAGGCGGGTGTGGGGGTGTGGGTGGGGTGAGGGGGAGTGGGTGGGGGTGGGGGGAGGGGCGTGTTATTGTTTCAAGTCGCAGCTTTTCTTTTTTTTTTTTGGTTAGATTTTTTTAATATATTATTTTGATTTAATTTATTGTTTGATTTTTAATTTTTTTTTGAATTTTTTAATTATATTTTTCTGACATGGCAGATGACGTGGCTAGGGTTTTGGCCGGAAAAAATTGGGGATTAGGGTTTGGTGCCACATAGGCAATCTCCGATTGTCACGTCGGATTCCGGCGAAAAAAAACTTAAATCGGAAAAAAAATGAAGTTATGGTACTGCAATTGGATTCGCGATACTTGATGAATCGAAAATGGAAAAGACTTAACTTAGCGGACTAAAAATGATGTTATCTCTTTAGCATGCTTATAATTAACTTATCACTCGAATTGAATTGACGACATCTTACTCGAAATCATCAGTTGTTACGTTGAAAACATTTTTAAGTAGTTGTATTTATTTGATTTAGTCTAAATTGTACAGTATTGTAAAATAATTAAATCTTATTGCAATGAAATCGAATCAATCAGATGGCGATGTTTTCGTCATTATACACCTTAATTAAACATATCAATAGGAAGTAATTTTAAATAGAAGCTAGTCTGCCCCAGTCATGTGTAAATTTGAGTGGATATTGCAATTATTGACATCTTTTTATTTGATAGCCAAAATCTGAGGAGGAATGTGAAGAAGAGTTTGCCAACTACGAAAAGATAGAAATCTGACAATGACTAATTTGAAAAAAGATTTGGAATTATTAGTTTGATTACCTCACAATTCACATGTCTCTCCCCCTTTTGGCAATTGTCCAAGATGCAATCCACAACTAATTGCAAAAAAACTAACATATCTTATGTAGATGATTAATTATGACATGATTAATTATTAAAGTACATTTGTTTTTAAACACAACTAATATCTGTGAAAAGTAATGTGTAATCCAGCAATTAGCCTCCTTGATATTTGGCTTTCCCGATTCTTTACTGTAACATTAACATTATATATCGTTATGTTTTTACTCCTTTTCCAAATAGTGTAGATTTATCCGGAAAACCAAGGAAAAAGAAAAGATATTTTGATCATACATCATATTTCACCACTGCACAACCACTTTTATAAAGATCATATTATCATTCATGTGGGAACAAAAAGGGCTTTTTACTTTTAGAACATTGGATTCTCACCATTCTTTATATTTAGAAGCCAATAGTTCATATCTTCTTCTCCTTCACATTAAATTTAACAAGTGATTAAATTGAGAGAGAGAAAAAAAAAAAAAACTGAATAATTGAAAATGGTTGCAGTGTGAAGAGCCAATAAAAGGTAAGAAAAGAATGCAATAATGAAGAAGCTTTTTGGCATGTGAAAATAAATCAGAAGAGCACATGGAATGGGGAAAAGGCAGAGAGATGAGCATAGGCAACAAACATGCTTCTTCTAAGGTCTATAGATACTGACCAAAAGTGTGACTTTTCATATTATTTATCTCTTCATATTTTCACACTTATCAAAGCACATGCTCTCGTTACTATATTCTCTACTTCACTATTCCAATTTATGCTAATTCCATTTGCTTTTATGCAATTACAGCTGCCCCAATGCCCCCTCCCTTTTTTCTTCTCTCTAAACACCAATCAAGCCTTTGTTTTCGAGGGCCCGGGCAGCGGGCAGCTTTCGAGCATCCAACGTGCACCTGCCCTGGCCTTCGATGGGATCTTTTACGGGCCAACTCTAAACATTCAGATCAGCATTCTGAGTTCTCAAACGACTTGAGAATTGAATGGTGCATGAGATTCACGTCGAGGAAAAAAAGAAGAAAAGCCCTCTATTTCAAATAGTTACTAGTTTTGTTCTTTGAAATTTTGAACTTAAAAAAAAAGAAGGAAATATTCTTAGACACCATAAATTTTGTTTTATTTATATGAAGGTACATTGCTAGCCCTAAGTAATATAAGAAAATTACTATCAACATACTAAAATTGATTGATTAGGTTGGTGGAATCATGAATGTTGGTTTAACAACAAAGCATATATTTTGTGTTAATGCATCAGCTTTTGATTTGGAAGAATGATAGAGAAATGGGTAAAAGAGAAATCCGTTTGAAACAACAATTTGAAGAAGTCAAAAAGCTTTTCAACTACCAACCCTCTATACATATAAGGAAAATTATGCAATGTTTTTTTTTTTCAAGTCTTTAACCATTATCATCTCTGCAGACATTACCACCTCATTTTACAATCTACATTCTTCTTGCAAAAACTTGTTTCGTTACAAGGAAGATGCATATCATTTGCCTCTTACATTTCTCTCTTTTATATTTTAAGTTTGTCAACTTTTACCTCCATGATAGGTTGAGAAAAATCGAAGTGTAGGAAACAAATGTCTAAAGAGTCCGGGGTAGAAGCCAATAGAAATATATATATATATATATATATATATAATCAGAATATTCTACCAAAAATAACTGCAATAAATGTCTCATTTATTAAATATTTCTATTTTAAGAAATCATTAATAACTTTTATTTTAAATTTATTAATAAACAAATACATAAATATCAATATTTGAGACATTTAATTTTATATTTATTATATATAAACTCAAAGAAAAAATAAATAGACAAATTTATTTATATATTTCTATACTATAATAATCGAGGAAAAGTTGGAGATATTTACAGAAGCAACATTTTCCCAATAAAAAATGTCACATCAACAATATTTTTATTTTTTATTTTTTATTATTTAATTCATTCAATTTATAATATAAATATTGTCTTAGTTTATTCTTATTTTATTAATATTAATTAAGTTAATTTTTATTGAATAATTTCTTAAATACCAACAATAGATATTATCCAAATAATAATTTCAATAACAAATATTAATTTGTTTAGGGATAAATGATATCATATTTAATATAAATATAATTAAATAAGTTTAACACTATTAAAGATGTGTGCATATACATATATGTATATATATAATATGTATTTACTGTAAAATTATATGTCATTCTAAGTACTTTTTAAATTAATATTCGTAAGTGTCCCGTCAACATATTTTATTTAGAATTTTACTATTTAATCCATTTGATTTAATAATATAAATATTGTATTAGTTTATTCTCATTTTATTGATCTTAATTAATTTAATTTTTATTGAATAATTTCTTAAATACCAACATTAGATATCCAAACAATAATTTCAATAATAAATATTAATTTGCATGAGGATTATTTATATCATAATTATTATAAATTAATAAATAAATATAACACTATTAAGGATGTGTGTATATACATATATGTATATACATAATATGTATTTAGTCTGAATTATATATCATTCTAAATATTTTTAAATTATAAATATCTCATAATTGGATAAAATTTTCGTCTTTTACTTTACACCTAGGACTTCGTATATTTTTATGTGAGAGTGCACGTTTTGAATTTAGATGACTCAAATGATTATCTAAATTATGTGCTTAGTTTCTAATTATATTGTCATCAACAAGATCACTACTACTATATTTTGATTTTGTGTTGAGCTTAAACTGTAATGATCAATGACATGTTATATCAATTAATTTACGTGATACTTATAATGAAATATTTATTTGTCATCTTCATGTTAAGCGATATTAATTAAAGAAAAATCTAATTCAATTTATTTTGAAATAAATTGTTGAAAATATATAATTTACAGTGCTTGCATCAAGTTCCTAGAAAAAAATTCTAATTTTATTGTGTATTGTTTCTATATATACATACTCACACACATGTATTTATTTTAAATAATTGAATTTGATTTTTAATTCATAATTTTTTAAAGTTTGTTTAGTATATTTAATTTAAGTGATTGACAATATTAGTTTGTAACACAGATGATAAAAAAATGTTTCAACTAGAAATGTTGTGTGTAAAAAAGTTTTTAAAAAAACTTACAAACTTTGTAGGTAAAATATCCAATTTTGATTTGAAAATCATGATTTGATACTTTGGTTTTTAGTATGAATCATAAATTAGTGAATTGAATGTATATAATTTCGATATATTGTTGTAAATTGAAATACCTTAAACAAATTTAGATTTTCATAATTATTAAATATTCAAAAAAACTTGTGTGAGATTGTCTCATGGATAATTTCGGCTAGACGAATCATTTTTTGTCCATGAATCAAACTCATATCCATTAACTTATATGTGAATTAGGAAGTTTTGGTTATGGGTCATCCCATTTCACGGATCATACACAAGACTCACTCTTAAATATTATATTATCTTATATATACTAAAATTACTTACATATATTATCAAATAATTAATACTTATCAAAATTATATCACAGACCGCGTATCACGCGGGTGTGAGTACTAGTAAAGTTAAAAGAGACAAAATTTGAGTTAGGAAAAATCAAAAGTTTAAGAAAGGAAAGAGAAAAGGTATATATAGATGTTAAAGAAATAAAGTTAGACGCAGTTAAATGTGTTGAAATTCAGATGGACAAAAGTAAAACAAAATAGAAGTTTGTCTATAGTAACATATTCTTCTCTCCCATATGTATAGGTTAGTGCAGTATACATATTCAATCAGGATTTTCTATTCAGAATCATGTTTCATTTGATATTTCAATATAATTTTCACACACCACGTGTAAAAGATGACATCACCAATTTACACTTCAGTTACTGTTACAATTAATTTTTTTAGCATTGACAGTAAAAAATCAACAATAAGCATCCGACAATATATTAAAGTGTAAAGGACTTAATAAATACAAACATCATATATAATTAACCTATTAATGGATTTCCCTAATAAATATCGTAATTCTTTAGAGAGATCAAATCTAACCTACACAAATTTTTCTTCGCTTTATGTTTTATCACATTAACAAGATAAAAAAAAAAATGAACATGATCTCTAAATGTTCCTTCGTCCTCTAGGGGGACAAACCGTGGGATATGACACAAATTGGTAAAGAATCTCAAATGTTACGTTATCAGCAATGATATCACTAATATACACAACATAGCACGCATAGATGCCCTAAAAGACGAGATGGAATGAATTGAGGATAGAGAATGCAAATAGATCTTCCATGTAATAATGAGTAAGGAGCATAGAGAAGGAAATGGATAAGAGTAGATATAGAGGAGAATAATGGAAGTGAAGAAGAGAAAAATGGATGATGGAGGAGTGGAGGGGTAGAGATTGGAATGAAGATCGTCTTGATAAAAGCGTAGGAGCAGATGCAGATGCAATATGGGCTTCTTTTGACACTTTTTGACCAACTCAGATCATCACCCATCACTCTTTTAGTCTTTTGTCCCACTCTTTCCTTCTCTTTTTTTCTTCCTCATTTTTTGGGAAATAATATTCTACTTTATTTTACAACAAATATATGTGTTTAATCTTAGTTAAAACTAATATATGTTTGCTACAATGAAGACCTTGCTTGAGGTGAGGTGAGGTGAGGTGAGGTGACCTCATCAATTTGTGGTGTTCCATAACTCATTTTAACATCCACCAACTCACCTCTCTCAATTTAATATCTTCACGCTTATATATTTTACTCGAATTTCTTTCCTTTTTCATCAGTATGTTTTTTATATTGTTGACTTGATCGGGTTGCTGGTACTATACTTATAGTTCCGATGAATCTCCACATTATAATGTAATATGTGACTAGTTATCCTATTAGATTTACTTTAGCTTACGATCCATGAATCAATTCCTGCTTTTTGCACTTTGTTATACATCCCATATTTGTTCATGCACCTTATTTCAATAATAATTGGAGGGAAAAAAACAAAAGGGAGAGAGAGAAATGTGTGAGACAATCAAGAGTATTTTTTTTTTTTAAGGATAAAACAAAAATAAATCAATAAAGGGGAAGATGCAAGATTGATATGATGGTTAAATTTTGGGTAAACTAACTTCTTGAGCAGCACAAACTTTATTATAAAATTTCTTAGCACGAGAATGAATGCGTTGAGGAGTTTAATTATTTTAAATGCTCATAAATTAATTAAGCTGAAATTTGTAAAAATATTTATATGTAATTGGTAGGAACAAAAACCTTGATTGAAATACATTATACGCGACCAACCACCCACGTAATATTGCACATGTAGAGATATTGGTCCCTACTCATTTTATCCCAAATATTGGTCTCTCATACTTAAACAACTATATATATCTTTTTTATCAAAATTCGTAGATAAGGCTATCCCATTTGACTGCATGGCTACAACTACATTTTCTGATAACATGTAAATGAGTTGAGTCTGGTCAATTATTGTTTTATTTAAAATCAAAGTTGACTATAGAATTCGAGACTTGAATTTTGATATGAACTCAATGCTAGATACAAAAGCCCTAACTACGTAATCTACGAACACTTGTGATATGATCAATCAATTTTGATGTTAAATCATACCGGATAAATGGTCGGTGTATATATGTTTAAGATAAACTTCAACTCTAACAGAGTTGACTTAGTGGATTTGGGTAGGTTAATTAATTAGGACTTTTGTATTAGAAAGAGATTGTTATTTTATCTGTAGGTCTTAAAATTGGTACAAATAGTTGAAATGTGAGGCTTTCCTTCAACTTATTCATTATTCAAGAAAAGACATCACATTCTTTAGTATATTAGTACTTCTATTCTCTTATGTGATTTTCTAATATGTGGTGATCTTAACTCAATCAAATTTTTATTTTAAAGCTCAAACTTGAATTCTACTTGACTCGATGCTTGAATTAAATTTATAAAACAACACAAACTCCCAATAACATGTTAAAAAAATAGACTCTTAATTAAATAAACTATTTTAATAATAATTTAACATATATTTAATTAGGCTCACCATTACAACTTTGTCAAATCAAGTACTGTTAGGCCCGAGGTCAAGATTGAAAGTGATTAATTTAGTTATCTCTAAATAGAATTCAATTTTTAAGTGAATGATGAATACCAATTAATTGGCCATAATTTTATCCAGTAAATTGGGTTGATTTATATATGTAAAAATTGAAATTCATAAAAGGACAAAGGAATGATTTATTACAACAGGTATTATCCAATTGATGAACAGGGATGGAACAAGCTGCTTCACGTGACAGGTCACATTCATTCTTACCGTTGCCATATGGGAATAATAAATGTTTTACAAGCTAACCTTACTTGCATACACAAACCACTTCATTTTTTGTTGGTTGGAAAGTATTTTGCCCACTTTAGGATAAGGAAATTTGGAATAAATAACTACCCATTTTGCATATGATGAATGATTCATTGCTATTAACTAGCTTTTATTATGGAATTTTAGTCTTTAAAATGAAAATTTACTAAAATGATGGCTTCGTATACATGTGGTTTGAAAAGTGAATTACTATACAAAGATTATGGAAATTATATTTTTATAATAAAAATTGAAGCAAATCAATGAATCTGAACATCCATGGAGGCCCAACCACTTGTCGAAACCCTTGTATATAGTATTATTTAGCATCAGAAACGAAACGACCTCCTTGATAGGACTAGTGAGGTTCAATCAATGTACTCAGCCCAAGCCCTCTTAGGAACCCATATGGATGCCAGTCTTTTTTAGGGGTGTGCATCGGTCCGAACTGACAAAACCCAAAAAAAATCGAATTATGGGCATAAGAAATCGAATTAACCGAATAGACCCTAAAATCGAATTGCAACCAAACTGAATTCGGTTTGGTGCATAACCGAATTACATTTCAAAACAGAAATACACATTTCTTCTTCTCATTTCTCAAAGCCAAAATTCAATAATTAAGAGCAATTCTTGAACTGAACAAATACTCCAACCATCAAAGTTAATTTTGAACAAAATAGTAAAATATAATCAAACAAAAATTAGCAACATAAATCATATGTATATAAGAGTATACATGTGATACCTGAAGAATATATACATGATACCTGTAGAGTATATATTTAATATTATATGATGATTAATTTGGGGACACCGTGCCCCCGGGACACACAAGTGTTACTCATATATATTTATTATACAGTATTATTATTTCAAAGACCGAAACCGAATTATGTATTTCGGTTTGATCGATTAATTCGGTTTTTACCGAAAATTGAGCACACCTAGTCTTTTTATTGAAAAGAAGAGAAGTATCGTGTTACTATTGCACTATAAAAAAATGTCTCAACTTTACCCAGATTTAAAATAAATAAATAAACACAAAAACTCATGTGAGACGGTCTCACGGATAGTTTCGGTGAGACGGATCCTTATTACCCATGAATTGAACTCATATTCACACATTTTCATATGAATTGTTAAGTGTGGGTTTCGTGAGACGATGTCACACAATCACACATCTTCCAAAATGCTAGTCACATTCAATGCTACAACCTACAAGAGTGTGAGGGAGGAGAGTAACATACAAAATTTCACCATGGATAGATTGGCGTAAAATTAAAATTTCCCACCCATTCAATGTACACAATCTACGGCTCCAAGTTATGAGTCTGAATTGATTAAATGCTCATTTCACTTAACATGTACTCTTCAGTTGTACCAATATCATTCATAAAGATATAATTCTTGGATTTGCACATCAATTATGATCCAAAGTTTATTCTGCTAGCTCTTTCATGTGCCCAGTATACCCAACATATAAATAGAAAATTACAGAAATACCCCTTTAGCCAGCATGATCCGATTTGTGAATAATGAGAGAAACAGTTAAGAATAATAATTATTAGCAAGGCAAAGTAGGAAGTTGGAAAAAGAAAGAAAGGAAAAAAGGAGGCATTGGGTTTTGCTTTAGGTTTATAAATACAGCATCAGAGGTCTGAGCTTTCTGCGCGGCTTGCCGGTTGGTTGCTTGTTGGGTTGGGGGTTAGTCTGGAGCACTAGTATTTCACTTCTTCCTCTAATGGCTTCTTTTCCCTCCCTTTTCACTCTCATCTTTCTTCTCTCCTCTCTGCTACTCAGCAATGCCAATCGCCTCCCTTTCTCCCACCACCGCCACCCTCGCTCCGCCGCCCACAATTACCGAGATGCCCTCACTAAATCCATCCTCTTTTTCGAGGGCCAGAGATCCGGCAGACTCCCTCCCAACCAGAGGATGACTTGGAGGAAGAACTCTGGCCTTTCTGATGGCGCTGCAATGCACGTATGTTTCTATGTTTTTTTTTTTTTGGGTGAAAAATGTGATCTTTTGAAGTGGGTTTTACGGACTGCAAATGACAATGTAGTATGTGCCTACTTTTCTTTTTTGGTATTGTGTATGAAATTGCAAGTTTTGAAGTGGGGTTTGCTTTTCTTGGGCCTGCAAGTGAGAATGCATGTGTGTGCTGCTCTGTTTTGAGTGTCTGTGTGTGTTTGTTTGGTTTCTTGGCCTGAAAATGGAGCGGCATTATGTTTGAAAAGGAAAGATTTGAAGGGGGTTGTCATGGCAGGTCGATTTGGTGGGAGGATACTATGATGCAGGGGACAATGTGAAGTTTGGTTTCCCAATGGCGTTCACCACCACCATGCTTTCATGGAGTGTGATTGAGTTTGGTGGCCTTATGAAAGGAGAGTTGCCACATGCCAAAGAAGCCATTCGTTGGGCCACTGACTATCTCCTCAAAGCCACTGCTCATCCAGACACCATCTATGTTCAGGTTCTTTAACTATTTCTTCTTAGCAGAGTACAAGGTTGAAGTCTTAAAATATTACTTCTGGGTAGTGGGATTTTGATTGGGTTTGATTAATGTAGGTGGGAGATGCAACGAAAGACCATGCTTGCTGGGAGAGGCCAGAGGATATGGACACTCCAAGAACGGTGGTCAAGATTGACAAAAATACCCCTGGCACTGAGGTAGCAGCTGAGACCGCTGCTGCTCTTGCAGCTGCTTCCTTAGTGTTCAGGAAGAGTGATCCTACTTATTCCAAACTCTTAGCCAGAAGGGCAATAGGGGTATTCTACTTCTATACCAATTTCCAACAACTAAACCTTCAAAAAAGAAAAAAAAAAATTTAACTTAGTTTTAGTGGTTGCATTTTGGTTGGTTTAGGTGTTTGAGTTTGCAGACAAGCATCGCGGAGCCTACAGCTCTGGTTTAAGACCCTTTGTGTGTCCCTATTACTGTGATTTTTCCGGATACCAGGTAGAACAAAACATCTACGCTTTTTGAAATGTAAACTCCCATGTGTTTTAACATTGTTTGGATATGTTTTGAAGGATGAGTTGTTGTGGGGTGCTGCTTGGTTACACAAAGCTACTAGGAATCCCTCTTATCTTAGCTACATTCAAGCCAATGGACAAACACTTGGAGCAGATGAAACTGATAATACATTTGGATGGGATAACAAGCATGTTGGAGCCAGAATTCTTCTTTCCAAGGTTCTTCTCTTTTAATCTTCTTGAATGTCTTTCTTGTTACCGGTCCTACTTGTTTGAGACACACACCTATAATGATGTTTGTTTCACAAATTTCAGGCATTTCTTGTCCAGAATGTTCAGCCTCTCCATGATTACAAGAGTCATGCTGATAACTACATTTGCTCTCTAATCCCAGGAACATCATACTCCACTGCTCAGTACACCCCAGGTCCGTCCATTCTTGTTACCACCAAAGACAGGACTTTTAACATATGTACTAAGCTCAATCTTGATTTGTTTAAACAGGTGGGCTTTTGTTCAAGATGAATGACAGTAATATGCAGTATGTTACATCCACTTCTTTCCTGCTCGTAACCTACGCCAAATACTTGACCACTGCTCGTAAAGTTGTTAACTGCGGTGGCGCCATTATTACACCCAAGAAGCTCAGGAATTTTGCCAAGAAACAGGCATGATTTTGTCTCCATTTTCCTCTAATATGACCTCAATCAGTTCTTTCAGTTTTGTATGCTCACATTTACATGTACGCCAACAGGTGGACTATTTGCTCGGCGACAATCCGATGAGAATGTCGTTCATGGTGGGGTACGGCCCACGGTACCCTCTGAGGATCCACCACAGGGGATCCTCCCTCCCATCCGTGCATGCTCACCCATCAAGGATCCAATGCAAGTCCTTCAACGTCATGACTTCTCAATCCCCCAACCCCAACGTCCTAATTGGAGCCGTAGTCGGTGGGCCCGACCAGAACGACAGATTCCCCGACGACCGGTCCGACTATGAGCAGTCGGAACCGGCAACGTACATCAATGCACCTCTTGTTGGGTCCTTGGCTTATCTTGCACACTCATTTGGCCAACTCTGAATCACACTAATCACCAAGAATCATCATATCATCACTAGCCTATTTCATGTCATTAATTAGTGTTGTCTTTTGTAGGGGCCAAACCAGGGTTTAATAGAAGTTTGGCTACAACCAACCTTGATTTCGTCCATGTTTTAGTACTCTAAGTGTAAGATAAGCAAGCGTGTGTAAGATAGAGAAAGACAAGTGAGTGTGTTTAGCACCATTGTCTGATTGATGCATGAAAGTGTATACTTATTAATTGTTTAAGATTGTAAAAGTGGTGTTTGTAATGAATGCAATTACATGGAATGAATGCGACTTTCGTGCCCTAGACGGCGCATTCACTCTGATTGCTCCAGAAATGGAGTTATGGCAATTTCCCTAACCTAACTGCCCTATTTTATCTCCTTTGCTTTGGGACTTGAAATGTGCCATCTACCTCACCACTTCATTACACTTGTTCATATAACTATTTCTTTTTTTTTTGTATTAAATATCTTAGCCAATGGGAAGATAAAATAATAGTTATGATAATAATAATAATATTATAATAAGAATTCAGCTGCAATGTTTCTCATGTTAACTTCAGAGGGTTTTAGATGATGCAGAGTAGAATGCTGCCCGCCAAGAATTCAGCATTTACATTCCGGATTGTGATCTCCTATGTTGTGTCCTGTAATATTTTATGTTCGTCATGTTGGCAGAATAATCATATCAAATGATATCACGATTTTAGATTTTTTTTAATGAAATTAAATAACAAATGCATCACTTTGTAATTGAATAATTTTCATCACTTCAGATTGATAGACCAATTAATTTCTAATTTGTATTTATGCTGATTATTATTTATAGAACTTTAAAAGAGAAGATACATATATATATATAATTCATAACAATAATATTAAAAAAGAACTCTCTTGTTCTATTCTTATCAATTCTTTCAGAGTCTTGTATTAGGTATTTTTAGAATTATGGTATTACATATTGCATTATTTGTTAAGGATAATAATAAACCACTATTTGAGTCAAAATTGATTTTAAGTAGTAGTGTAGGAAAACAGTTTGACGAGCTTAATTTGGAGATAAGAACCCATAATTCTTGTACAAGTTTGTGAAAAAAATCAAGAGTCTCATGCCCAATCTACCCAATTTTATATAATGAAGTACAATTCTACCCATCATTATAATATTTGTAACTCATATACCCAAAAATTTAAAGTATTATCCCAAAATACCCAAAAACACATATGTACGAATGTCAGGGAGAAGCTAGGGAGAATTGAAAGTACATATATAATATAGGGTAAAAAACATTTAACCATCCGAACTATAGCTCGTTTTGCAGTTTCTTGTAAAAACTTTTTTTCGTTGCACCGTCCTCATTCAATTTTGTGAGATTTGCACATTCCAGTAAAATGCCACTTTCCGGCTATTTTCTCCGACGTACATAAAACTATGTCGTTTTAATTAAGGGCAAAAATGACTTTTCAAAAGATGGAATGCAAACACAGCCTTAATCCCTACCAATCTCCCCTGTGCCCAGCCCTCGTTTTGCTACTGCGTATTGTTCGGTGTATTTCGAACCACCACCACCACCACCCACTGCCGCCGTCTCTCTCTCTGGCGCGACTGCTGCCGTCTCAGCGGTAGCGCCGCCGTTGTGCTTCCCCCTCTCATTTCTCCCTCTTTCTCTCCCTTTTTCCCCTTCAGCCGCGCCCTCCTCCCTCTCTGCCCCTGAATTGCGACCACCGCCGCTGCAAGTATTGGGCGCCACTTCGAATGAGCATGTGTGTACAGTGCCGCGGCGGCGGCGGTGCTGTAATGGAATTGTGGGTGTGTGCGAATTTGATTGTGGGTGCAACTGCATGTGTATATGTACAGGGGTGTGGGTGTGGGTGTGGGTGTGGGTGTGTGATAGTGTGTGTTGGGGCTGGAGTCGATGGGCGCCGCCGTGTGTGGCGGCGCCTTGTAATGGGGTAGCCGGCGACGGGGCTGTCAACGTGCTTGGATGAATTGATTTGCTGCTCGAGGTTCCAAACACAGCCCTCACCCCTGTCCTCTCCCTCTCTCTCATCTCTGTGTATTTGCTTTCTCTGTCTCTCTGAATTCCTTTGTCACCGCGCCGGCAGAATCGGGTTCTGCCGCCGCTCCCCGCGGCAGCGCTGGGGTGTGTCGTTTGTGTGTTGGTTGCCAAGTGTGCAGACTGTGAGTGGTAGTGGTGTGTGTGTTTCAGGTGTGCGTCATGTGTTGGTTACTGTGATCGCCGACAACGGAATCGTAGCTGGCAACATCAGGTGGCGATGGCCGGAGATGGGAAGGGGAGGGGGGATGGGCTGGGCACAGGGGAGAAGGGTAGGGATTAGGGCTGTGTTTGCATTCCATCTTTTGAAAAGTCATTTTTGCCCTTAATTAAAACGACATCGTTTTGTACGTCAGAGAAAATAGCCGGAAAGTGTCATTTTACTGGAATGTGCAAATTTCACAAAGTTTAATGAGGACGGTGCAACGAAAAAAGTTTTTACAAGAAACTGCAAAACGAGCTATAGTTCGGATGGTTAAATGTTTTTTACCCTATAATATATTATATATTGATTTATATGAATTGAATATATTAAAGTAGATATGGTAATATATATTGATTTATATTAATTTTGATATATTAAAGTAGAAATGTAATATAATTGAATTCAGGTTAGTTGTGTATAATTTTTTTTTTATTATTGTTTGAATGTTGAGACTGAAATAATTGTTGAATTTGTGTAGAAATTTCGTAGGAATTATTGAACAAAATAATGAAAAAAATTAAACAATTTCGTTAACCTCTTAAATTTGAGGGGTTAATGAAATTAAATAAAATTTTCTTTAATTTCGTTAACCCCTCAAATTAATTTTCTTTAATTTCGTTAACCCTCAAATTAATTTTCTTTAATTTCGTTAACCCCTTAAATTTGAGGGGTTAACGAAATTAAAGAATTTTTTCTGGAATTTCGTTAACCCTTCAAATTTAAGGGGTTAACAAAATTCCAGAAAATTTTCTCTAATTTCGTTAGGTATAATTTTTTAATTCGTTAGTCCTACTTTTTTATGTTGTTAATTAGTTTATTAATTTTGTAATTGTTAATTAGTTAAGCTATACTTTTAAATTAGTTAAATTAGTTTATGAATTAGTTTATGAATTTTGTGGAATGAATTCAATTGTAAATTTTGAATATTAAAACAAAGGCAAATTTTTTTTCTAATTGTCTTATTATTCACATGTTTTAAAAATAAAAGTAAGCGCATGTAAAAAAGTAAAAGAAATGATTCTGACATCTCTGCAAAACAAAGTACATATATGACTTCAAATTCAAAAATGGGTATTTGGGGATAATAGTTTATATTGATGGGTAGATAGAAATAACAATTTATATTCATGGGTATTAAAGTGAATTAACTATATTTAAATGGGTAATTCGGGGTAAAGTAATTTGATTTGGGAGTAGTGGGCCCACCATCTATTACCTCATATGTATCTTTATGACTTGTGTGCTCTTTAATACATGAGAAGTGAACATGTTAGTATAATCCTTTTTTCAATGGAATAAATTCCTCGGATAGATATTACAGTTATTTATTCAAAAAAACTCACATTAGATTGTCTAATATGTGAGAAACCGATCATTTTTATCCAAAAATTGAATTTATTTCACATATTTTTTTATATGAATTGTTATTGTTGATTATTAATTTACATGTCCTATATAACAATTAATTCATGAGACTGTCTTAAATGACACATACATTTATTTATATATACATTAGCAAGTGTGAAAAATAAAATACAATAATTAATAATATAGCGACATTTTAAGGTTGTTATTTAATATAACAATACTATACCTATTATAGATACTAATTTCGGCCCAAAATAAATATCGTTTCAGCCTTTTACACATAAATTAAGGAATATGATTAAAAGGTTGATTTACCCCTACTTAAATTTAATTAATGGGGAGTCTTTTTCTTTTTCCTTTCTTAACAACATTTAATTTGGGAGAAATAAATATAGGTATCTTTGATATGTTGTATATAAATATGTCTTAAAATCAAGAAACGACATCTATTTTGAGACAAATGTAGTAATATCTAACTACTATATACACACTATTATTTATTTAATTTATTAAGAGAAAGAAAAAGGGACCTAAAAAATCGGGTAAGTAACTGTCGATAATAGGCATGTATATTATTATAACCGTTGGTTGGGGGCCCAACATTTGACCGTTGAAGTCCAGGGAAATATTTGGCGGGGAAATGGCAAGCGTCACGTGATGTAGTTGGAGCTAATTGGTGAGGCACGTGGTCAAAAAGCTGCATTCCTGCACTCCTGTCAGAAATTGCCTCGGCTTTCGGACTTCGACATTCTGCCCCGGTTTCCACTTTTCGGGTCCCGACCCAACCTTTTATACTTCCTTTTCTTTCATAATTCTTTAATTTATCCTCCATCTTTAACTATCTTTTTTCTTTTCATTATCCTTTTGTTTTATCTTATGTAGTTAAATCATTAGCGATGAAACACAGGATCAAGTTGTGATTTTTGGCATTATCAATTCCTTCCACGACTCGGGGTGTTTGGCTAAACTTATTTTTATAGCTTATAAGCTATTATATTAGATATGTTTTTACAGCTTATAAGATGTTTAATTTAAGTTGTTGAAGTGTTTGAATAAATAAGATGGTGGAGCTTATAAGTTGTTAGTAATGACATTTGTGTAATTTCAATGATTAAATTTGAAGGTGTTTTGAAAAATAAGCTCTTATTTTAGAAATAAGTTGAGATTTCCCAACTTTTCAAAAAAGAGCTTATAAACTCATTACATCTTATAAACTCATAAAATAAGATTTTATTTTTAAAAGTTAGTCAAACACTTTTGAGGAGCTTACAAGCACTTAACATCTTATAAACTTAGCCAAACACCCTCTTCATCTATTATATACTCCCTCCGTCCTACTATTTTCAGCCTACTTGCCATTTTCGTTTGTCCCAATTAAATCTGCCAACCCCAAAATGGCAAAGAAAATTTTACTCTCTTACCCCTCAATTTCTTTCATTTTACAACTTTTGCACTCAAAAAATTGGTTTAAATTACAAAATTGCCACTCAAAAATATTAAAATAACACATCCAATCAAAGTCAACAGTTTTTTCTTAATATCTGTGCCGGTCAAAGTAGGCTAAAAATCATGGGACGGAGGTAGTAATTATTATCATGCAATCCGATGATTTGCAGGGGAAAAAAAACTTATCAATTATAAAAATTAGAATATTATATAGAATATTATATAAAAAGTTAGAATATTATATAAAAATAGAATATAATAAAAGACACTACATATGGGAAGCCCAAATTGGAGAATTCAATGGTCCAATCAGCAGGGCCGAAAATTCATAGTGGGCCTAGCCCAAATATTTACCCAAATGTTATGTATTGGTGAACCATTGACCCAAACAAAAAGTAAATTTTCAATTTGAGAAGCACGCTATTCAGGGTGCTTATATTTCGGATCAGCTTTCACATATATTTTTGAACAAAAAAATACTTTTATTTTATTTCCACGAATTGTTGAAGAGAACATTCTCAAATAAATTGAAAGACCACTAGTATATTGTGACGTAGATTAGGTAGATTTAATGATTTGTATGTTTATATAGAGGAAGTAATTATTTTAGCTTATCTAGAAATATTGTTACCAAAGTTGCTCAAAATGGTTTGGGTAATATGAGAATCAACGGATAACGATGAATCAGGAAATTAAGCAAGAATATCGGTGAAGTAGATAGAGAGAGGAGCAGAAAAAAAATAGATGAATGAGAAGAAAGAAGAGATGTGAGTCATAGGAATTGAAGGAAAGAACGTGCGATGGGTATGGGATGTATAAAAAAAAGTAGGGAATTGAAGGGTGGTGAAAGTAATAAAGCAAAAAAAAGGAAGAGTTTGATGGTATTCATAAAACATTAATAGGTAGAAAGAGAGATTAGATTGATCCCAAACTTTATAACAGATCAAAAATTGTCTTCAATCGATCATGGCGAGTTCAGGCGGAATGTTTGTGGGTGCGTGGCTAGCATTGATGATAGCAGTTCCGCTGATGAGCATCGACGTGGTCCATTGCAAGGCTCCCAAGCGCCGTGGAGCCCACGCAGCTGCTGAGACAGTTTTTGATGTTACGAAGTATGGGGCTAAAGGCAATGGCAGGGCTGACGATTCTATGGCACGAACCCCCAATTCTACCTAACCTAACCTTTTTTGATCATCATCATCATCATCAGCATCATCATCATGTTATTTTGATTGTTCATACGATCGATGATGATATTGAATCCATGCGAATGGTGTGGTGCAGGCGATAATAAAGGCGTGGAATGCAGCATGCAAGTCAAAGGGAATTAGGGCTCGGGTTTTGATCCCGAAGATGCAATTCATGGCAGCAGAGATCGTGCTGTCGGGGCCATGCACCGCTGCCAAGCCCATCACCATCGATATCCAGGGCACCCTCATCGCCTACGACGATATCAGCTCCTACTCCAACGGTGCCTGGATCATGCTCCAAAGAGTCGACGGCGTCGTTATCACCGGTGGTGGAACCATCGACGGCCGTGGCCAGCAGGTTTGGCAGTATGCTGAGAAGAGTGGCCCTCGTCTCCCCGTTGTGAGTTTATCCATCTATTTGTGTTCATTCACTTTGTCTCTCCTTTTTTCCACAATTAATACTACTAATTTCATCTAATTACTTTATTATATCATTTGTCTTAATTGGTTGTTTCAATTTTAATTGTAAAATTCTTAATTCCGTGCTATCAATCAGAATCCTCTATGTTAACAGATCTTTTTTTAAAATCATTTTTGGATGCTGCATGCAGTCATTTGTGTTCCAGACGGTGAACAACGCACAAATGCACAACATAAATTTCGTAAACAGTATGGGTTTCCACTCAAAGGTGACAGATAGCAACAACATCAGCATCAGCAATTTGAGAATCACGGCCCCAGATGATAGCCCCAACACCGACGGGATCCACTTGAGCAGTTCCGTTAATGTTAACATCACGGACTCCGTCATCGGAACCGGAGACGACTGCATTTCAGTTGGTCATGGCACCTACAACATTCTAGTTGCCAGAATCTTCTGTGGCCCTGGACACGGTCTTAGGTAAGTGCTATTACCTACTCCATGCATGCATGGAAGAGATTATAATTAGTACTTATAATAACCTGATGATCATTAACTAATATATATATATATATATATGTGTGTGTGTGTGTGTGTGTGTGTGTGTGTTGAACTTTATATAAACAGCATAGGAAGCTTGGGAAAACGGCCAACAGAAACAAGCATGAAAGGAGTTACGATAATAAACTGCACCTTGACGGGTACAACAAATGGTGCAAGAATTAAGACATATCATGCATCTCCTCAAATCCAAGCTTCTTCCATTTATTTCGAAGATCTCGTCATGAATCAAGTCAAAAATGCTATCATTATTGATCAGCATTACAACTCCAAGAAGCAACGCCAGGTTAGTTACTTTTATTGTCATCACTTAATTAGTGTGTGTTTGTGTGACGTTTATTTGATGGAATTTGTTGCAGCAATCGAAGGTGAAGTTGAGTGATATTCACTTCAGAAACATAAGGGGCACAACAATTTCAGAAATTCCAATCAATCTGAACTGCAGTTCAATTGCCCCATGTGAAAAAATAGAGCTATCGAACATTAATTTGAGACCCTTTGGTTCAATTGGCCCCCTAAAGTCAACATGCTCCAACGCCAAATTCTTTGTCAACGGCAAAGTCTACCCGCCCCGCCCGGCTGCTTGTGTATAAATATTACTAGCTATTATTATTTACTTCTCCTATACGTTTTTACTATTTTATGGTCACGTGAATATTTTATTTTCGTTCACGTAAATGTATTTATCATCGATATGTCGTCATATTCTTATTTTTTTGTGATACTTGTGGTTCACATTTAACCAACTCAATTCTTGAATGTGCTACACAAATTTATCACGACTTGAATATTTTCACTTTACACTTTTTATATGGACATGTGTGTATAGATAGCAATGAATATTAATTCAGTCACCTGGCGGCTGATATAGCATGTAGAGTACTAGTTTGTAGACTATGCCCGTGTATGATATTTCCAATACAATCTTTTTTACACCATGTTTTCATCATTTTGTATTTATTTTATCATGATATGTATGGGTATAGTATAGTAATCATATATATATACACACACAATCTGTTTTATGAAAAAAAAAATACAAGGTATAAAAGTATAATTTCTTTTATGCATTCATTAATTTTGGTGTTTGAATAGCCCCACCCCACTCATATAGTGTTTGCGCAATCAATCGAAAAATATTGCATGCCTAAAATGAAAATAATATTAGTTTATAGAAAATACTTAATATTTATGAAAGAATTTTGTTGTGTAAATAACTAATACTAGTAGACACATAACTAAAATCAAATGTATGTACATTTTTTTGATCATGATCGGTAGTACATTTGATTAATAATTATCTTAATGTGTTGATTCACACGTATAAATATAATGTATTTATTAAAAAAGAAGGCTGTAAGCAATGCCATTTGCTCCAACGGAGTTGCATCTCTTTATAATGACTATATGGCCTAAAGCATGGAAAAGAAAAGAACAAGAAATAAAAAGAGAATATAAACTCACATGTATTGGGTATATTCTTGTCCAAATTGGTACAAAAAGAAGATATTTTTATTCAACAATTTTTCATCACTTTTGGACTCTTCCTATATCTAACCTTTGACGAAGAAATCATGGAATTAATTAGGAATATGTCCCAAGTTCCATATTCATCTACACCCACCTCTTTTTTTTAAACTTTTTCCACATCCTCAGTCTTTTTAGTCGATCACCCTAGACAAATATCATAACTTTTATGAGTCATGCACCTGACTGCATATCCTTAAATGTGATTATACATGTGATTCACGCGTCTGCAAGTGCCCCATGTGCTTGGGTTGGTTTGTTAAATTACCATTTCAAATTCGCTCAAGATATTATACTTTTATATTATGATGATGATAGTCTTAATTACCTTTATGTTATGACAATCTTACATTTATATTATATCAGTCGGGAAAAAATCACACCTGGTCCCATATCTATTTCCTTTTTCGCAATTAGTCCCACAATTATTTACTTTTTTAATTTAGTCCCGTAACTTAAATAATTACTCACATTTGGTCTCAATGTCGCCGGAATTTTTGAAATTGACCAGAAAATTGGGGGTTTCCGACAAGAACTAATGTCTGGAATATCAATGCTGACAAATGGGAAGGTGAAATTCGATTTCATCATTGCAAATATCAACTCACCTGATCTCCATGGATTCAAGCTTCTTCAACAAGCAGTGAACATGGATATACCAGTCATTTGTAAGCCAGTATATACAAATATGCTGATAATTTCTTCAAATGTCCATCTTTGATGTCTCCAAAACATGTACAAATTAAATTATTACATCTTACATTGTTATGAACTCTTCTTGCTTAGTGTTGTCTGTGGATGACAATGTTCATTTTGCAATGAGTGCTCTTGAGAATGGGGCATTTCTGTATTTCAAGAAACCTCCAAGTGCTGAGATGCTGAGATGCCTATGGCAGCACGTTGCGAGGGCTAGGATTCGTGGTTTGAGGGAACGGGGGAGACAAACATCATCCCACGTCATTAGTTCTTGTCGGAAACCCCCAATTTTCCGGCCAATTTCAAAAATTCCGGCGACATTGGGACCAAAAGTGAGCAATTATTTAAGTTATGAGACTAAATTAAAAAATAAATAATTGTGGGACTAATTACGAAAAAGGAAATAGATATGAGACCATATGTGATTTTTTCCCTATATCAGTCCTACCCTTAGGAATTTTAAATATACATTAACATATATTTAGACAACCATTTATTGTTTACATACATTTTACTTATGTTAGACATACTTTTTATTTATATTAGTTATAATTATGTTGATATAAATGTATAGGTAATATTACAGAAATGTATTACTAATATCGCATAAAGGTATACATTAACACAAATGAAGGTTCTTTCAAGTGAAAGTATTGCATAAATATATGATATTTGTATAGAAAGATGTATGACTAATATAACATAAATGTATAATTAACATAACATACATGGTCGAGTAAAAAAATGCATGCACGAAAAGGAAAAAAAAAAAAACGGATTAGGCAGATCGAATCCAACTTGGATGTATGGATTTGAAATCCATACATCTGATACACATGAGATATTCTCTTATATATAAAGACGTTGTATGAATAAGATTAAACTTACCAAACATTCAGTACATCTTAAATTCTTACATGTCCTACATGGGTGCAAATTTTTCGTGTTTAAATGACCAAACATTTAACTGGGCTGGTATAGTTTCCACATGTCAACCCCATTATTCTAGCTTGCATTTTAATTTTGTATTTTTTACCTTCATACTTAAGGGCTTAGGATGCATTTTACGAAACTAATAAATAAAAGATAAGCATATATGTTTGGTGACGTGTTATGTTAAAGTGTTATGCCTTCCGTCAACGGAATCAATATTTGTTATATGTTATACATTTAGCAGGCCTTGTTTGGTAGGGGTCTTAAGATTGAAGTAGAATTGTTGTGTTGATAAAGTGTAAAAAATATTAATGATAGTGGTTGGTATGATGATAGATAAATTGATGTCTTAATAACATAATTTGTTTGATAAGATTTGCCCATGCAAGCTAAAATTCCATTATTGTCCCTGATCAACAAACCAAATGGGAAAATCTTCCATTACGATCATCTCATATATCCTTGTCGATCTCAATTCCCTATCCACTCTTACCTCCCTTAATTTCATCAATCATTGTAATGCCTACATAAAATTTATTATATATGTTAACATATGATATGAGTGAGTGTATGTATAATTTTACGATGGTTACCAAACTTAATGTTGTGCATTTGAGTGTAACATTTATTAGACATTGACAGTTTATAATCGTCTATAGGAAGTAAATGAGCTAACAAAATGTGAAATCAAATGGTTGTAATGTTTACCAAACACTTATGTTATTTCATCTAAATTAAATATTTGTACATATTGTTTGGGCTGGAATTTAGATGAATTTAACACGTTTGAATTTGAGCTTTAAGTGTATATTTGAAAAAAGATGGATTTTGTAATATGTATCGAGATTTTATTGGATATAATTATAATTAGGATGTCATAATTACATTCAAGAGTAGATTGATCTTTATTTCAATATTTTATTTTTTATTATTTTAGTGGGATGTGTATAATTTGGTCATTAATAAGATGATAAGCTAGAAATAAAAAACTTTTGTCTTCAATCCGAAAGAAAATAGTGTACCAAAATTTACTCGTAAGCATTAAGTGCCACGTGTCATAGTTTGACGTTGACGAGCTACAATCCCATTCACTCAGCAGAGTCGATCCACTTAAACCACACCCTAATTCCCACCCATAAAAATGAAAACACTATATAATAATAATATTAAACCTAAAACCACGACTCAAAATCAAACCCCCAAAAATAAGAAGAAAAGGAAAAAATATCTTTACCATACGCCATTTGTGTGGCCTCGACTAAAACTCCATTCTATCCCTCTCTTCCTCTCTCTTCCCCTCCCTCTTTCTCTCTCTTGATTATCTGATTATTTTCACTACCTTCTTTCAATCTAAATCCTCTCTAACTCTCCTACTGATTCAGAATTGCTGCTTTATTGGGACGGATTTTTTCCTCTGCAGATGAAAACACAGTTCGCGTGTTCTATTAATTCTGTCTGGACATCGGCTTATGTGGTTTATGTTGGGGAGCTCTGGTCTAGTTTGTGTTTCAATGCTTAGTTTTATTACCGATGCTTCGGATTAGAAATGGCGTCTACTTCTTCAATGTCAGGTATTTTTTCTGTTGTTAAGTGATTTGTATAGTTATGATGAAGGTGGTGTTAATTGCAGTAATTTTGTTTGAGTGAGTTGTTGTTGTTTCTTTTCGTGTTTTATCAATTTTGATTGCTTCTCTATTTGGAGCGTTTTGTTATTTCTTATCCGAATCATTGTCTGTGTGGAAAAGTTGTTTACTAAATATTTAAGTTTTTTGAGTTGGTATTTTGTTGGAATTTGTCCAATTTTAACTAGCCGTGTGTGCTTGGATATGATTTGGTCGAGGGATTTTTATTGATTTCTCTGAATTTGTGGCAGTCTCTATAGAATGCGTGAATATATGTAAGCTTTGGAAAGGGGACGTGAGTGGAAAATATGATTGCAGCATGTTGTCTTGTGCTTCTAAAGCTCCACGAGTACTCAGTGGATTTCTAGCTAGCACTGCTCATCCTCCTCAGGCAGGTGGAAGATTTGTGAGAAGAAATAACATCCAATGTGTGAGTATTCTATCAAGATTTTTACATGAATTTGCTGTGGTTAGTTGGGTACTTGCTTATCAGTGAACAATGTTTGTGATAGCTGAGTTAGATGTATGCTCTATGTTTTGTTTTACAATTTCATCTTTAAAATTCTTCCACTTGCTGATGTTCAAACATGTATTTGCAAACGATAATATTATTTTAGGAACATATAAGAAAGGTTCAACAGCTCTAACAATTCTCCACCATGTGTTTCTTTTGGGGGTAGAAGTAAGTTATGTGAAGACTTGAAATTACAGACACGTGTCGCAGAACAGAAATAGAATGTTACTCCACTAGTATTTTGTTAGTAGTTAAGACTTGCGACTCCGATGCATTATTTATCATTTTCCTTTCGTAGAGTTGAGTGGATTTTGCTTATTACTAATTATGAATAACCATTCCATTAATTTATTCTAGAGATGTGAGGTTCATAACTCAGGAGAATGGTGCTTATACAAGGCCTCAGGTATTGCCAACTCGATGAATCTTGACAATGTGAGCACCAGACACATTGCTCGCGACAAATGGAAATTATATTGTTCTCCATCTTCTTATTCTTCAGAACATTATGAGGTTTCTCCAGACAGTTTGTGGGAGGTAACTTAAATACAACTTTTTCTTAAACTAGTCACTTTAAAGATTTCCAGTTATATAAAGGGTGTCCTAGATTCAACTTATTTGTGGATGATTTAAGACATAGATATAGAAGAAGATATGAAATATGAATTGCTGTCTTGTGAAGTGCTGAAAGTAGCATGTATGGAAGATTTATTAGGAGAGGATATATATATATATATGGCTAGACTGTCTGGTTGGAGTCATTAACTTTAAATTTAGTATAGACTGAACTTTGTATTGAATTAGATCACCAGGGGTTATTTGCAAAACCACAAAGCAGATGGAAGTAATTTTATCAATTCCCGTTTAAGTTGAAGTATGCTTGATTCATGACTCTCACCATTAACTTGAACTACTTCGCAGATGTTAGTCTTGCAAAATTTATTTGATCCTTAATGAAGATATAGAAAATGAGCATTATAGTTGTATAACAACATTGATTCTGACTGTACTCTCAGGATCTTAAACCTAGCATTTCATATCTCTCTCCGAAGGAACTGGAATTGGTCCGCAAGGCTCTGAATGTAAGTTTGTATGTATACTATCTCACTTGAACTATCTGCGTGCTCTTTCTTATATGTTTTTCTGTTTTTCTCTTGTTATATAGTTGGCTTTTGAGGCACATGATGGACAGAAAAGACGCAGTGGAGAACCATTTATTATACATCCAGTTGCAGTTGCTCAAATTCTCGGAGAACTAGTAAGTTATATTGTTTTTAATGTTTTCTTATCTTGTTAACTTAATGTTTACTGTTTGGTATGTTTCAGATATCATTACTTTCTTTGAATGAAATATATCTCTTACTTGACATCTGTTATTTAAGGAGCTGGATTGGGAGTCGGTTGCTGCTGGTTTGTTACATGATACAGTGGAAGATACAAATGTTGTTACTTTTGAAAGAATAGAGGAAAATTTTGGCCCAACTGTTCGTCACATCGTAGAAGGGGAAACAAAGGTTTTTCCGCACTATTAGACTTCATACATGTCTTTCTTTTCCCATTTAAAATGAACTTTTATTAATGAAGCCGTGATATCTAGTATAGGGGAAAAAGATAATTAAGTTCTATTTAAGCTGGCAGTAATAATTGAGCACTTCATACTTATTGTGATCGGTGGATGTCATTAAGGTATCAAAACTTGGGAAACTCAAGTCTAAGGATGAGAATCATTCTGTTCAAGATGTGAAAGCAGATGACCTCCGTCAGATGTTTCTGGCCATGACTGAAGAGGTACAGTACAAATATATAAGCACATACCAGTTTATATCTCTGCATGATGGAGTTTAACGATCATATTAATGGTCTATCAGGTCCGTGTTATAATTGTCAAATTGGCCGATAGATTACACAACATGCGGACTCTTTCGCACATGCCTCCACATAAACAGGTGGGTCTGGTTTAGTTTGTTTTGGTTAATTCTTATATCTGATCATATTCTTGATATTGTCTACTATGTACAGTCGAGCATTGCTATGGAGACACTGCAGGTTTTTGCTCCTCTCGCAAAACTGCTCGGAATTTACCAAGTAAAAGTAAGTAACTTACTTCTCTGTTGGCCTTATGATATCAAGCAAGATATTCCAAAATGAATGTTTTGTGTTCTTAGTCAAATTTAAGATTTAGCTTTTGTGACTTGACAATACTTGAGTAGGTTATGTATAAATTTAAATATTGAACGCAGGAACAGGCACTTTTACAAGATGATAATTGTTGTTTCCTTATAGTAATTAAAATCATTAATTAATTCATTAAAATAATCCCACAACCACATAGCGTGCATATATTGCTAGTTTCACGAATCAGTTTTTGACCAATTAAAATTGAATTTCCTTATGACTATTTTCATTCACACCCCTAGGGTCCCGACCCAATTTAGTTTGCCTGAAATCAGAAGTTTGTTGAACTACTAACCGTATTATTGAGAGACAATAACATCACTTTTATGCTTTAAAATCTAATTTTGTAAAATTGTGCATCAGAAGTGTTGACCTTGTGTATCTTTTATATTTTAGTGTGACTGGGTCCTTTTTGATGACTTTTATATACCTGGTGACACTTGCTCACCATCCATTTCAATGCGTGCAATGATTGCTACCAGAGTTGAACTCTGAGAATCAAGAATAGATATATTGGTGCATGATTAATACCGAAGGTCTTCAGGACTCGGGCTATATTCTTTCTACCATTTTCTATGTGTAAAAAGTTGGTAACATGTTTATTAATGAATAATTTGAAACCAATCAAGGTTTTTACCAAGAAAATAATTCAGCATTAATTTCACTCTGAAGGGTTATTTTTCGGACTTAAGCTACTAAGTAAAGATTCTGCTATTACTTGTTTCTGTTCCTGAATTTGCAATCTCCCAGAGCTTGACATCTCTTTCTATATTGCTTATGTGCGTTCTCTAAATCATATTTCTGGATCTTTCACTCATTTTCAATTTCCTTTTTGCAGTCTGAACTTGAAAATCTGTCATTTATGTACACAAATCCTCAAGAGCATGCTAAGGTGAAGAGAAGAGTTGCAGAGCTTTATAGAGAACATGAAAAAGATCTAAAAGAGGTGATTTTATTTATATGTAACTGCACTAGTTGTTAAGTGTATCATTCAGCATATGCTATTGTTGTGCTGTGGCAGAAACTTCCTAAATGTGCATTTTGAAACGATGTCTATCCTTAATACATGTGTTATAACTTTTTGCTCCTTCCATTAGGCAAACAAAATTTTGATGAAAAGGATTGATGACGATCAATTCTTAGGCCTTATGACTGTGAAAGCTGAAGTTCAGCCTGTATGCAAGGAACCTTACAGGTGATTCATAGACCTTTCCTGTTCATATGAGATATTGAAATTGGATACTCACTTGGTATCTTTCATGTTTCTATATCTGTATCTGTAAAGTTACTGTCCAGAATTAAGTCACTCCCATTTCTTATACATCACAGGGAGCCCAAATTAAAATTTTCTATTCATACTATCGCTTGTACAAAACCTAATGTGACAATTGAGTTGTATGCAATAGTCTAAAAAACTGTCGTCTGTTATGGTTCTAAGATGTCTTTTTATAATCCGCAGCATCTATAAAGCTGTTCTTAAATCCAAAAGCTCAATAAATGAAGTCAACCAGATAGCACAGGTTTGTTGTTGTAGAATTTTGTAACCTTTTTGATGTGCCAATGCACAACAATTTCTCACACTCTTTCTTGAACTCCAGCTACGAATTATTATAAAACCAAAGCCATGTGTTGGAGTTGGGCCTTTGTGTAGTGCACAGCAGGTAAATTTATTTATAGTCTTCTAATTTTAAGTTGAATTCATATTTTTCCTGAATAAATTTTCTGTTGCAGATATGCTATCATGTGCTTGGACTGGTCCATGCAATTTGGACACCCATCCCTCGAGCTGTATGTGTGATCTTCTATTATTATTGTCAGATCTTTTTAATTTTTTTCCTTTCTTGGCATTTGGCATAAGTATATGTCCTAACGTTCCTCTTATGTTAACAGATGAAGGACTATATTGCCACTCCAAAGCCTAATGGCTATCAGAGTCTTCACACTACAGTGATTCCGTTTCTCTATGAGAGCATGTTTAGGCTGGAAGTACAGGTTTGGTATTATGTCTTGATTATACATATACTTCAGTGATTTATTTCATTATGCTCTTGCTGGTAGCATCAAGCATTAAAGAAAATTGATGTATGTTACAGATTATATTTTCTGTGTATTTGTATCAGAGAAGACTTATTAATTCCAATTTTACTTTTGATTGGCAGATTAGGACTGAAGAGATGGATTTGATTGCTCAAAGAGGGATTGCTGCACATTACAGTGGCAAAAATTTTGTAAATGGCTTGGTTGGACATGTCTTGCCAAGTGGCAGAAACTCCCGAGGGAAGACAGTCTGCCTAAACAATGCCAATGTTGCTCTCAGGGTCAGTACTTTATTTTTACCCGCTTACATGGTAAATATTCATGTGGTTTAGTTCCTGTTATTTAATCCTTGACTATGTTACTAATTCTATGACAAATTAAATCCCACTCCTCTTCTCAGATAAGTTGGCTTAATGCAATTAGGGAGTGGCAGGAGGAATTTGTTGGAAATATGAGCTCTAGGGAGTTTGTTGATACAGTCACCAGGGATCTTCTAGGTAGTCGCGTCTTTGTCTTTACACCGAGGGGAGAGGTAAGAATAACATAATTAGCTTCTCTTGATATTGAACATTATTAATTGTGCTTATGAAGTTTCTCTCTATAGATTAAAAATCTGCCCAGAGGGGCAACTGTAATTGATTACGCATATATGATCCACACTGAAATTGGAAACAAAATGGTTGCTGCAAAGGTAGGTACTTTTAAGTTCTGATCTGTGGACTGGAACTCATGCTCTATTCCATTCCATTCTCCCGTTATTCTTGTCTTAGTGTGAGAAGGTTTTGTTTTTCAGGTTAATGGCAATCTAGTCTCTCCAACGCATACACTTGCAAATGCTGAAGTGGTGGAGATTATTACTTATAATGTCAGTTGATTTGAAATTTTCAGTTCACACTTCTTTTTTGGATGCAATATAATACCTCCCCAATTCAATGCATCACCTATCATGTGCTAACTAGATATAATATGTTTTGCTTCTGAGGAAGTATGATTTTCGAATAGAATGCTTTCATTACCTAAAATTGCTGCATTTGTACATCATTCGGTGAAGTGTATTTTACCCGTCCTATCAGCAGCTGTTTTTCATTGTCATTTGTGTTGCGTTTTCTTAATATTTTCCGTTTTCTTAATATTTTCCATTGCCCATCGCCAGATATAGTACGAGCTTCATCCTGCATTTAGCTGAAATATTATTATTTTTTATTCAGGGGCTCTCAAATAAATCTGCCTTTCAGAGACACAAGCAGTGGTTGCAACATGCAAAAACACGAAGTGCCCGACACAAGATAATGAAAGTAGGTTACTTTTGGAGCCAAGCATATAATCCCTCTAAATCTCTCTCTCTCTCTCTCTCTCTCTCTCTCTCTAACTATTATAGTTACCAAACTCTACTAATCTATGTTATATGATCTCAGTTTTTGAGGGAGCAAGCTGCACTATCAGCAACCGAAATAACTGCGGATTCAGTGAAAGAATTTGCTTCTGAGTCTGAAGAGGAAAGCAAAGAGGAAGCAGTAGTGAATTTTTCTAATGGGGCTAAACACACGTGGGAGAAAATATTGAGGAATGTTATGCAGTTGGCATCTGCAAAAGCAAATAGCGGAGATATATTCCAATTTGACAAGGGCAACATTCAGATTCCAGCTGTCAATGGGAAACATAACAAGAATATGAAGAACACGAGTTTAAAAGCCAAAGGAGAGGTCCTATCTCAAGGTAATGGTGTTGCTAAGATGATTCTTGCCAATATCCCTGTGTACAGAGAAGTGTTACCTGGCTTGGAGGTGTGGCAAGCTAGCAAGATTATGTCTTGGCACAACCTTGAAGGGAACTCTATCCAGTGGTTGTCCATTGTCTGCATAGACCGCAAAGGTAATATTATGTGTTATGTAACTCAAACTTTCTAAGAGAAATCAGATAGACTCAATTAAGATGTGTTTGATATATCCATAGGAGACCTTTAGATGCTCCAGTATAGCAAGTAGAAGCAGAGAATCTTTAACTAAGATTAAAATGGGAAGAGGAAGACATGAAGACTTGGAAAGAAAAAAAGACTTAATTATAAATGAGAATGTGTCCTATTGAATATGATGCTGAGATATGTTCCATATGGCCAACCCTACAGAGTGGTGAAATTGCTTAGTTTAGTTTTGATGTTGTTCTTTATCGCTCAACTTTATATTCTGACTAGCCATCTTGAGCATGATTCTGTTGACGACACTGTCAGGCATGATGGCGGATATTACATCAGCACTTGCAGCTGAAGGAATCACAATATGTTCTTGTGCTGTGAGTTTAATTTATGATATAAAGTCCCAACTTCTTTTAATTCTCCATAGCAGACAAATATTTTTAGCATATCATTTGACGTTACCACGACATTGACAGGCTGAAATTGACCGAAGAAAGGGAATGGGTGTCATGTTGTTTCAAGTTGAAGCAAGCTTGGATGACTTGGTACGTTTGTGATATCTAAATGGCTGAGTTGTTCACTCCCCCTTCACTTATAAATTAACATATCGTATTTTCATCTCACCAGGCCAGTGCTTGTTCAAAAGTGGATCTGATTCTCGGTGTTTTGGGATGGTCGACGGGTTGCAGCTGGCTGAGCTCACCGGAGAACCACCAGTTACTAGAGTGTTGAATTATTGGTTCAATGAGTATAGTTCACTCAGCTGCTAAAAGTTGGGATAAAGTTTTGTCGACTGAGGGATGAGTTTTTTTTCCTTTTGTTTTTTTGGTTTGGGGTATTCGCAAACCTAGTTAAATTCTTTTGAACCCCATACATAAGCAAATAAATCGAGTATAAATGATTTCTTAAATCGGTGGGGTCTAGGGAGTGTATATAGAAAGAAGAGTGGTAGTATAGTATCAGTGAAACTACAGTATATATACATGTACATTGGTTTGGTAATATCAGCCAAATATCCATACACAGCTCTCTGTTATTTTCAGAGTCTGCATAATTTATGTTATACTCCTTCCATTCTGCACGACTATGCCTAATCTATTTGCACATAAACACTTATATTCACATGTGATTGCACGACTGAATATGATATAAGAACAATGATTATGGGTCCTCGTTACTCTTCTTTATACTATATATGAGCAAATCATGTTAAGAAAAGTATGACAAAAACAATTACGACTGATACTATGCTAACATATGTGAATCAATTTGATATATGTTAATTTTTTTCGTTTATGCATCCCTTATATATGCCCAAAATCGTCCTGGAACCGTTTATTTGATTTATTTAGTGAATCCAAGATTTTAGTACATACATTTTATATTTTATATCTCAAATGGTTACGCAATTTGTAATTACTTAAAAAATGTTTAAAGAAGCCACTATACTACCATCCCTAAATTCCTATTTAAAATAAAACATGAAACATATTGCTGATTTTACGACTTCTCGGTAGTATTGGAAACTTCATGAGCTATCACAAGGTTTAATTAGTTTATTTAAATGAGATAAAACGAGAAAATGTAAATTAAAAAATCTATATGATCCAAATTCAAACCCTAATAATCACAGTTGACATCTTTATTGGGAACAAGGCTGCAATTAGTTGTTTTCCACTAATTATGATAAATGGAAAAATAATTAAAACCGAGAATAAATTAGAGTGAAAAAGTGATATGAAATTATTTATAATTGGCGGCCCATAAGAAAATTTTAATCCAGCATGAGAAAGCCCAACGAAGTCTGTATTCGGAGCAAAGCCCCATTCATAAACCCTAGGTCGAAATTGTGTGGAGTATAAAAGCTCATCTTCTTACCTAATCATTTTCCTCCTGTTCGCGCACCTCATTCATTGAGAGAGAGAGAGAGAGAGATGGTGTCGCTAAAGCTACAGAAGCGTCTCGCCGCGAGCGTGCTGAAGTGTGGGAAGGGCAAGGTTTGGCTTGATCCAAACGAAGTCAATGAAATCTCCATGGCTAACTCTCGTACGCTCTACACTCTTCTGTTCTTCATCATGTGTTCTTATTATGAACGATTTTGTGTGATTTGTGATTCCTTGTAGTTTTGTTTCTCTGAGATCTGTTTCATTTAGCTCTGTTCATGTTCTAATTTTTTTATCGGCGGTATGTTTTGCTGCTTAGGTTTTTTTTTTTTTAATAAATTTGGAAGTTAATTTAGCACTATAACTTTATAAAAGATCAGCTTTTAGATAGAAGAGTTTCTCAATTTTAATAATTTCTTGCTCTATATTTGATTTCAACCGATTGCTAACATTACGTGAATTATTGTTACCACCTATGTTAAGGTTTTGCTTTCAATATTATTGATACTGAAATAATATGTTGTTCATTTTATTGAATATTTGTTTTAGAAAATGAGTTGCATTTCTGATGTATGTTCACCATTAATCTCAAGAGACCTATCTCAGTGCTATAATATTACTTTGGAGAAGATAACATGTCAAGACTGGGTAAATTAGGCAAACGAACTACTTAGAGCTCTAGTTTTGAGAGTGCTTGTCACCAAAATTTGTTGTGAATGTGATTCAAAGTTTTTAAAACAGTTTCTAATAAATATATGCGGTGAACAAATGCTATTTTCTTCACTTCAGCAATATTTGGTTCCCTATATTGATGACAAAGTTATTGCTCGGACTTTGTATTTGGATTGCTGGTAGCTATACTAAAATTTCATTCAATATACGTCTGCTGGCTTCAAATCATAACAGATAAAAAAATTCTTTGAATGTAGGACAAAACGTTAGGAAGTTGGTCAAGGATGGTTTCATTATCAGGAAGCCCACAAAGATTCATTCACGATCCCGTGCTCGCCGAATGAAGGAGGCCAAGAGAAAGGGTCGTCACTCTGGATATGGTATTGTTTCATACTTATGGGTTGATATCATATTTGATACATGAAGTGTTGCTGAATTATTTATAATTAGTTTTTTGCATATTTTTTTAAAGTTTCTTATCAG
This sequence comes from Scutellaria baicalensis, assembly GCA_005771605.1. Taxonomy (NCBI): domain Eukaryota; kingdom Viridiplantae; phylum Streptophyta; class Magnoliopsida; order Lamiales; family Lamiaceae; genus Scutellaria; species Scutellaria baicalensis. The sequence goes on along the minus strand of CM016726.1, from coordinate 15,168,857 downwards.
TTGGGGACTTGTTATAACACTGCAGAATCTATTTGGCTTACTTAAAATGATTCTTAGCCTTGTATTATAGGGTTATCTTTTAATGATTTCAGGTAAACGTAAGGGTACCAGGGAGGCAAGATTGCCCACTAAAATTCTTTGGATGAGAAGAATGAGGGTGCTCAGACGCTTGCTCCGCAAATATAGGGAGTCTAAGAAGATTGACAAGCACATGTACCATGACATGTACATGAGGGTGAAGGGTAATGTTTTCAAGAACAAGCGTGTTTTGATGGAGAGCATCCACAAGTCTAAGGCTGAGAAGGCTAGGGAGAAGACCTTGGCCGACCAGTTTGAGGCTAAGAGAGCAAAGAACAAAGCTAGCAGGGAAAGAAAGTTCGCAAGGAGAGAGGAACGGCTAGCACAGGTATTACTTATTGTTGAACGTTTATCTCCTCTTGTTAATGCTAATCAAAACCCATCCTATCTGTATGCTTGTCACTGTTCTGACTCTGTAGATAAGTTCACAATCCTTTCCGCCCTCTATTTCTCAGACCATCTATTCTTGAGTATTTGCTTAGTGTTCATATTTAGAAATTTGTGGTTTTGATTAATCATTTCCCTCACGTCCTTAACATTTGCCCCACCTTTCCATTTGTAATGAATGTTTTGTTTTGTGCACTGCAGGGACCAGGTGAGAAAGCAGCACCAGCAGCTCCTGCACCCACAACCCAGGCAGCTCAGTGAGTGACTCATACTTAATCTGCATATGCAATCGATTCATTGTTTACATGAGTTATATGATCTGACATTTATCCCTTATATTTGCAATGCAGACCAACTAAGAAGACTAAGAAGTGATGATAGATGACCAATACTTTTGGTGATTGGTGGTTCTGTGCCATGGTTTTGTTAGTACTGCAGTCTAGTGTTTTTGATCTCTCGCCTTTGTATTGTCGTCACATAATTATGCTATCTAATGCAAGGAGTATTAAAATTACAAAACTTTGTTTTGATCAGACCCTGTTTCTTGATAAATATTTTCTGGCGACTTACATTAAAATTTCGACTGTTATTTTGCATCTTTAAGAAGTGGCCTGTTTTATGTTTTCCTATTTCAACCCTTCATCTTCCATAATTTCGACTTCAACATTTCTCGACAGACCTGAAGTAAATATGAATTTGTGATATAGGTATAATGTTACAAATGATAAATCACCCATGATCCTTTGTGAGATAATATATAATGTCTTTGCATAAATGAGTTAAAGGTTCATTTTGAAGAATGGATTTGATGTGTGAGATTTGAATTTTCTAGTGGTTAATGAAATCTATGTATCTACATGCTGGCTATAGTCAAAGCAAAGTGAAAACCTGATTGATGGTTTTTACTGATTCCCTTTGTACTTACATTTTTAATAGTACTTAATATTAGGTTCTAAAGTTTTCTTACTAGTTAAAAGTGTAGACGGGGGAACTTATATAACAAATAAGAACATGTGTCATGTACCCCTTTCGTCATTTGATTTTGTACTCTTTTCCACATTTGTTTTTTTTCCAGTAGGTTTTTCTAATGAGATTTTAAAGAGGAATGAGCATGCAGAGTAATGTCCACATTTTAACATTGTAATTTCAGAGTGCTGTAAATATGAAAGAGTGGACATTACCTAATAGATTTCTGAAAGGGCTTTTAAGTTTCTCATATAATTCCATAAATTGACGTTATTGAAATGAATGGACCATAATTATTCTCACCATGTTATTGTGATTCTTCTCTATATTTCTGTATATCTCATTATATGATTCTTCTCTATACATCTCATTATTAATCTAGATGGATGCACTATTGTATTGTATAATAATTTATCTATGCATATCACCGCATTTTATGGACTCTCCAATTTAATTAATATTCATATCAACGTGTGCAAAATGCATAAAAACAACTTATTAATATATTTTGTGTATTAAACTCGACGAATGAAGAGATTAATCATCATTTTAGATGTGTTCATTAATTTTTCTCTACTATGTTTCAATTTCCTTTTTCATCCCATCATTGCATCCTTTTTCATATAACATGACATAAACAAATAATGACTAAAATATCATATGGAATAAAAACTGGTGTTATACACGTTTTTTTTTTTTCAATGTATAGTATGATATAGCGGAAACTCACATTTTTATCCAATTTCCTTAAAAAAAAGACGAAATCTTAACTTTTATTCAACAAATCCTACCAATTGTATTAGTTGTACAGAAAATAGTGACACGACTTAGATTTTGATTATACAAACTGATAAATATGGAATAAATTGATTCTTTTGGTATGAGATGGGATGGTACAATATGCGTTTGGATGATAAATGCTATTGTAAATTGAAAAACTCGACTTTATTGATATAGAATAAGATCGCATGATCTAAATATTAGCAGTAGGAGTTAAAGTAGGTGAACATGTAAGAAATATAAAAATATCCCAAGTTTAGTTAAAAAGTGATAAACATAAATAAAACAAAAAACTTTTGAGTAAATGATTTGTTGTTTTTACAGTGCAGTGAAGTTGTGAAAGAGAGCAAACTTATTAAGAATGGAATGATTGAAGATGAAGAATAAGAAGTGAAGAAGAAGAAGAAAGAAGGTCCACGTCGGCTGTGTGATCTGGCACAGTGAGTGGTGCCAGCCTGGCATAGCATTTTCATTAATCATTGAGCAGCTGTGGGCCCCACCTCCCACATGCCTCCTTTGTCATGCACAGATACAATTTTCTTTCTTTCTTTCTTTACATTTTATTACCCCAACAAAATATTGTTCCATTCTATTTTCTTATAATATGCTTAGCTTCTCTAATCATGTTGCTTACATTGTAATTTCCAACACTGTAATGGCCTTAGTGCTGCAGGGACTTCACCCCAGAAAGAAAAAAAGAACTTCTGTTATCAATCTACACTACTAGAATATTTATGATATATATATATATATATAATTCATTACGAGGTTAGTTGTTACAATAAAAAACGAATATGAATACCAAAGTTATAAGATTATAGTTCTAGAATAAGCATTCAAAGAGGTTTATGAAATATTGATTTCACGTAATTTCTTACTTTTTTTATCCATTTATCCGGAAATGTCAGGTTTATTTTGAACAAATAAACATATTTGTTTTAATTTGAAAAATAGAAATAATAGGATGAACTCTTTTGTTTATATATTTTAATAAATTTTATGATTAGAATATTTTAATATAAATTTGTACCTTTTGTTTTTATAGAACGTTTTATGTTCAATAGTGTGACTATTCTTTAAGGAAAGAAAAAAAGAGAGAGTAGTTACTATATTAAGTTGATCTGATATATTTTTTAAATAGTATTTTAATATTAATAAAATTCTACAATAACTAAATTGTTATCTAACGGAGATGCTGGCCATTGGCCTCCACTGTGCATGACTTAGTCGCAGTGTCACTAATCTAATCATCTTGCTGATGTAATCTTCTTATTAATGACACGTGGTGATATTGAATTGATTGTTAAGAATCAATACTCCTCAAAATTTACCAAAAAGTGTATGAGATTTGACTTAAAAAAGAATTATATATGTGTATATATGAGATTTCCTATTTTAGTAAAATATATTTGTTTTTTTTTTTAGTTATATACAGATACAAAAATTCAACGGGTATAAATAGGAAGATAGTACATACATTGATTTCATGAAAATATTTACACATTTATGATAAAAATATTTTTTTGCAAATTTGAATTTTAACATTATGCGACATTAGAATCATAATTTAAACTTAAATGAATGTAGTTTTAAAACAATCTTGTATAAGGTTCAAAATGTGTGAGATGAAATGTTATATAATTTGACATTCTAAACCATCAGTACCTACAATTTTTCCTCCTTTTAAATGTCGTTATAAATTAATTCCTTTTAATTTATTTACGGATTATCTTTTCACAATTAAAATAGTGAAATTCAATGTTATAGATACTCTAATAAAAGAAATCAATGTATTTACAAACCTTATAAAAATAATGCAGAAAATTCAATCCATAGCATGTGTATAAAAAAGGCAACATGAATATTGCAAGGAATGGAATTGAAAAGAAGAATGGGAGAAGCATGCGAGGAGATCGAATTTGTCCGTTATTTTAGCGTTGGGAGACAAATTATGGGAGTGAATTAAGGTTTCCTAATCGTGAATTTAAAGTGATTTACTATGCTTACATCCCACTTTCCACATTTATTTGCCTCGAGTAAAGAAAATTCCTTTTTCTTTCGTAAAGAACCAATTTTTTCTTTTTTATATATGTTAGTTTGTGTGTCGACAGACGAAGAGCTGTCTTTTTCTTGTTCTGTGCTGTACTTGTCACTTACCGTCCCTTAAATTTTATTTTTTTCCATGTAAAATTTCGCCATTTAGTTTCATTCTAATTTCCGTTTCTCTTCTTCTCCAATTTCAAGATTTTTGGCTGTGAATGAGGGCTTGAAGAAGAGAGACATGAAGAGGCTAGTAAGTATGTTAACGATTTTTATTTTTATTCCATCATAAATGATTTAATGGAATTAATATGGGCTTTTTCTGGGCTTTCTTGGATCAAGCAACCTTTTAAATTCTGGGTATCTAAGATTTGCTGAAAAAAGCTAATCTTGTCAGTGAATTGGTTTTGATTATGCCTTTTACTCTTGTCTGAACTGTTAAACCTATTCCCTGTTAGAAAAATGTGTATTCTTGAAATGTTCTTGATTATTGTTTGAATAAGTGTCAAGTTTTCTTTGATGTTGGAAGTGCAAGTTATATTCGATTCGATCTTCAGTCTTTTTGGCTGCGATGACTGTTAATCTGTCGACATGGTCTTTAGCAGACAAATAATTGTAGGATTCTAGATCTGAAGGAGTGTTCTTAGTGAAATAGTTTGTTTATATAGTAATTGCTACTGCATTTTGGTGGAATCTTGTGATCTATTTATGAGCTTTTTGATATAATTTATTTTCTACATTCTGCTAGGAACCAATTTTGTGATTACATTGAATGTTAAGAGGCTTATCATTACCGACCATGGAATTTTATGCTTTAATGCATTCTTCATTTACTTGCAATTATATATGTAAGAAGAAAACCCAATAGTTCTTGCTGTTTTCTTTAGTATGTTTTTTGTATCATTCTCTTTACCTGTTTTCTTGTGTATCCTCTCTTGCAGGTATTTATTCTTGTGCTCTTTGTATCTAGCAATGCTTTAGAAAACAATGGAGAATGCGAGTCTCATTGGTCGCTCGTCCCAAGACCTCACAGTGTATCTGTCACAGAATTTGGGGCCATTGGTGATGGTGTTACAATTAACACCGTTGCATTTCAGAATGCTATATTCTATCTTAAATCCTTCGCGGACAAAGGTGGTGCCCAACTCTACGTTCCAGCTGGAAAGTGGCTTATTGAATGCATCAATCTCACAAGCCATTTAACACTTTTTCTGGAAAAAGACGCCGTCATTCTTGGCTCTCAGGTTCATATTATTGTGCATTTTTTTGTTTTGTTTTGGTAGAAAGCAAGTTAGTTTTTGCCAGTGGATGGCCAATGTTGGATTCTAGCTTGGATTATTCTTGCTTCTTTTCATTCAACTGTTTTTGACTGAAATTTTCTTGACTTTTACTATTTATTGATTCTTAGGAGATGTGTAAAACTATTTATCGGCAGATCCTACAATTGCCATCGATTGTTCCCACTTTGGCACTTTTGTAGAATCTCCATTCTCCCTGCTTTTTTCCTCGTTTAGTGAATCTCTTTTTCTTTGAGGAATCTCAATCAACACTTTTGATGTTGAAATTTTAAAAGTAAAAGTCAAGTTGTTTAGGGCTTAAGCTATGAATGCACCCTTTATAGTTTGAAGCTACAAGACTACTGATTAGAAGTGCCCCTCTAGTGATTTGTATGGCATTTTAGTGGGACAGTTTCATTGTTTATATTTTTCATCCTCACTTTTGCAGGATTTTAGTCACTGGGGTATAGTCGAACCTTTACCCTCTTATGGGCAAGGCCTTGAAGTACCTGGTCGAAGGTACCGGAGCTTGATCAGTGGACAAAATCTGTCAGATGTTGTTATCACAGGCAACAATGGAAGTATTGATGGGCAGGGTTCAGTGTGGTGGGAACAATTGAATTCACATTCTTTGAATTACAGTAGACCACATCTTGTAGAATTTATTTCGTCCGACAACATTGTTGTATCGAACTTAACCTTTTTAAATGCACCTGCTTGGAATATACACCCTGTTTATTGCAGGTTCCCTTCCTATCAATCTCTCTCTCCTCTCTCTTCCTCCTCTGAGAATTGATAATTCTTTTATTTAGTATTTAGTTGACATTTTTGTTCTGTTTTGTGATGCAGTCACTTTCTAGTGCAAAACATAACAGTTTATTCACCTCCAGATTCACCGTACACGAGTGGGATAGTTCCAGGTCTGTTGAAATTAAGATTTAATCACATGCACGTTCCATTTTGTCTTGTACAGCCGATTTCTCGTATTTTACGTGATTGAAACTGGCTATTCCTACTTTTCTTAAGCAATCCTGTTCTCTGGAGTGATGACTGATGGGTACCAAAAAGATTCACATTCTAATATAGGCTAACACTTTCATAGTGGAAAAGCTATGAAAAAAATTAAAAGCATATTGCAGGAGGGTCAGCCTCAGTAGGAGTTTCATATATTTTCCTAGAGCCAAACCGTAGAGAAATTCATCCTATAATAGTCACTGAGTAATGTGAGAGAACCCACGTGGGCAAAACTACTTAACAACACTGGGAGGAAAAAATGAAATTCAGTAGCCAACTATAGATGAAGGCTTCTACATGAATATTCCATGATGGCAATTGTAACTCTCTTTAGAACTGTTTCTGAAAATGATTAATTTGGTGTGGGGCACAAGATCTCCTAGTAGTTTATGGATATATAGATAAGTAGGGTGTTTCTCTCCCACCCATCAAAACCGGCATTTTCTTTGACTCAACCAATCCAGTTAAAAACTTCCTGATATTTAAATTTACTCTTAATTCAGTCATTCTGCTTTGATCTTATAGATCTGGAATCATTCGTTACCTAGTATTCAATTTGTTACGATTCCTAGTATGATTTTTTGTTTTTTTGAATTGAATTTTGTGCAAATTTCAGATTCTACTGAGCATGTTTGCATTGAGAACAGCAACATTAGCATCGGATACGATGCTGTGGTTCTTAAAAGTGGTTGGGACGAGTATGGAATAGCATACGACAGACCAAGTACCAACGTCCACATCCGTAGGGTCCGCCTCCAATCTTTCGCTGGTTCAGCCATTGCCTTTGGTAGTGAAATGTCAGGTGGAATTTCTTCTGTATTGGTCGAACATATTCACGTGCTTGACTCCAAGATCAGCATCGAGCTCAAGACAGCAATCGGAAGAGGCGGTTACATGAAAGACATATCGATATCCGATGTTTATATGGAAAACGTACAACAAGGAATCAAGGCAACGGGTCAGTGCATGTCTCATCCAGACAACAAATTTGATCCTCAAGCACTACCTGTTGTTAGTGAAATTACATTCAAGGACATTGTTGGTCTGAACATCACCACAGCTGGTGACTTTTTAGGTATCGATGAATCACCCTTCACCTCGATATGTTTGTCAAATGTTTCGTTCTATCTCAACTCGGATGCATCTTCATCATGGCACTGTCTGAATGTCTTGGGTTCATCTTTTGATGTGTCGCCTAAACCTTGTCCGGAGCTACTAAGCTCGCCTTCTACTTCATCAGGAGATTGTTTCATCTTCTCACAAACGACTAGTCGAGTTGCAGATTCATGATTCTTCGTTGATTGGATTTGAGGAATTTGATGCAAGGAAAAGGGAGGAAAGTCTTGAGCAAAAAGGAGTTGGAGAGTATGTGTACAGACAGCATCAGTTTGCTTTATTCATGTTGTAAGAAAAGTTTTGGTAGTGCATATGGGCATATTACTTGTTTCATGTTGTTAGTTATTTCATTCACATTGTACATTCTTGGACTGGGAGATTTCTGGGATTTGATTGAATATAGAAGGTGATGAAGAAGGTTTTTATGGTTTGAAGATTTGATATTTCCATTTAAATTGATTTCTCTTTTGTTAATTGATTTTCAGCATTCATTTTCAACAAAAATAGAGTGATAACTAAAATAGTACACAAGAATCTGTATTTATATTTCCTGATTTGTGTAAACAAAATAAATTAGTCTTTCGGAGAGTGAAATAAATGGCGTATGATGCAAAAGTGCATATATGTGTTTGTGTAATAGAAAAGCTTAAACCTGATATAACACCAAAAGAAAGTATTTATTATTATTATTATTATTATTATTATTATTATTATTATTATTATTATTGTTGTTGTTGTAAATTGTAATGCACCCCACAAAATTGGTTGCTTTTGCTTCGGCTTAGGAGTTGGGAGATGGAGTGAGTGAATGACCCAATAATTGTTGAGTGACAGTTGTGTGTACTAGGGGTATGATGCCCCCAAATTAATTATCATATGATGTTAAATATATATTATATATGTATCATGTATATATTCTTCAGATATCACATATATACTCTTATATACATATGATACCTGTAGAGTATATTTATAACACTAAGAACCATGATACTTATAGAGTATATATATAATAGTTGAAGAACATATATATAACATCTAAATTTGTAGAGAAAACATCAATTTTGGTCCTCTAAGTTTGCCATTTTCCAATTTCAGTCCACCAAGTTTCCGGAATCCAATTTTAGTGCCGTAACTTTATTTTTTTTCCGATTTAAGTCCTTTTTTTGATCGGTGCTGACGTGGCAGTCGGGAAATGCAGACGTGTCACCAAACCCTAATTCCCACCCCCAAAATTGTGCCACGTCATCTGCCATGTCATCAAAAAATTAAAAAAAAAACAAAAATCCAACTAAGAAAATGCGAATAAAAAAAAACAAAGAAAGGAATCCAAAATCTGAATCAAAAAACGAACGAAGCCCCAATTTGGCAAAACCCCCAATTTCATGTGAAGAACCCTAATCCCGATCCCAAATCGAAGCCCCAACCCCAATCACATTTTCCAATCAAAAGTCCGATTGAAGTTCCATTGTTCCCCTAACTGTTTGTGAAGAGGAAAATGAAGCGCAGGGCCCTCGATCAATGGCATTTACCTCCCCCAAAATATGGTAAGTTTTGTATGGCTGTTATTTATTGTTTTTTTTTTGTCTGTATCATGGTTGGTAGGGTAGCCTTCGAAAGTTTAATGCATGTATAACACTTTATTGAGTGAAATGGTCCCCATTTTGGGTAGACACAGTGAATGGTTTGTTGCTTTTCGAAAGTTCAAGATTCCTTCTCAATTTTTTATGCCTTCTCTGTGTGGTCCCCAATTTTGTTGGTTTTTTTTATGTTGTTAGGGTTTATGTACTGCATTTTAACACAAAAATTGTGTTTGCTTTCACAGACCCAAAAAAGAAGCAACTTACACTGAGGCTTTATGTTGGTGGGAAACTCCAATTGGGTGAGGATCCTACATATGTTGGAGGTAACCTCTGTGTTTTTGACTTCTTTGATGTAGAGTATGCAACACTTAGAGAATTTATTCAGATTGCTAAAAATGATGGTGCAAATGGTGCCCTAGGAGTCTACACTTTTGGTCCTAGGGGTTTTGAGTTAGTGAAGTCTGATTCTGAGTTGGTTAGAATATGTGAAGAATTTCTGTGCATTAGTGATATCAGGTTTTATGTTGCTGAAACTGATGAGGAGGGTGTGAAGGGTAGTGGTAGAGCATTAGATGATGAATGTGGGAAGGGGCTTAATGTTGATGATTTTTTTTCTGATAGTGATTACTCTTTTGATGTGAGTGAGGGATTTGTTAAGAGTGTACATGACCTTTTTGATGGTGAAAAAGTTCATAAGAAGTCTGAAAAAAAGGGTGAAATCAGTGGGGATCAAAATGAGGAATTAGATTCTGAAGATGAGGGTGATGATGAGGAATTAGATTCTGGAGAAAATGACATTTTAGAGAGTGAGGATGACCTAGACAGTAACTTAGATTCTGAAAATGAAGGAAGGCAGAGAAACTCAGTGTATAATGAGAATGAGGGCTTCAACCCTATATTTGAAGTAGGCAAAATATTTAGCACAAAAATCCAGTTGAGAGAGCAGATTCATTCACATGCAATTAAGACTAAGAAATCCATCAAAATTGTAAAAAATGATAGGAATAGGGTGCATACTAAGTGTGAGGCAGAGGATTGTCCTTGGAAGTTGCATGCCTTGAGGGTAGAGAATGAAGAAACTTTTCAAGTAAGAGTGTACAAAAAAGAGCATTCTTGTGGAAGGCAGTTCAATGTTAGAAACATGAAGTCTACTTGGTTGGCACAAAGATATATGCATGAGTTTGTTAGTGATCCTACTAGAAAGGTGAAGGGATTTAGAACCAATATGATTAGGGAATTGGGAGTTAATGTGTCAAAACAGCAGGCATATAGGTGCAAAAAGAGGGTGTTGGAGCAGATTGAAGGGAATGATGATGAGCAGTACTCCTGGTTGTGGAATTATGCAGAGGAAATAAAAAGGTCTAATCCTAGTAGTACAGTGATTGTAGGAGTGGATGAAAGTGATGGCAATAACAGATTTGATAGATTTTACTTATGCTTACATGCTCTGAAATATGGCTTCATAAATGGGTGTAGACCTGTGGTGGGGGTAGATGGTTGTCATCTAAAAGGGCCTAATGGGGGGATTCTTCTGTGTGCTGTTGGAGTGGACCCTAACAACAACATATACCCTATTGCATGGGCAGTAGTTTGTAAAGAAACAACTGAAACATGGGGCTGGTTCCTCACTTTATTGAAGAGAGATCTAATTATTCAAAAACCAAGTGAGTGGGTCTTCATTTCAGACAAGCAAAAGGGGCTTATACAAGCATTTATGGATGTACTTCCTTCAGCTGAGCATAGGTATTGTGTGAAACACCTTCACAACAACTTCTGCAATGCTGGATTTAGGGGACAGGCATACAAGAATGCTTTGTGGAAATGTGCAAGGGCCTCAACTCAGAATGAATATAAGAGAGGAATGGAGGAGATGAGGAGTCTGAGTGAAGCTGCAGTGAGGTGGTTTGATGACAAACCACCTCAACAGTGGAGTAGGGCCTTTTTCAAGGACAACACCAAATGTGATGTGTTACTCAATAATATCTGTGAGTCCTTTAATAAGATGCTTCTTGAGGCAAGAGAGAAGCCCATAGTAAGCATGCTTCAGTCCATTATGGAGCTCATGATGAAGAGGCTACAAGAAAAGAGGGACTGTGCTAAGAAGAAATGGCAAACATATCTTTGTCCTAGGATTAAGAAAATAATTGATAAGGCTTTTGATAAGTCAAGTGAATGCATTCCCATAAAATCAGATGATTACCATTATCAGATCAGCACCTCAGATGGGTATCAATTCAGTGTGGACCTCAAGAAGAAAACATGTGGATGTAGGAAATGGGATTTGACTGGTATCCCTTGCCACCATGCAGTGATGGCTTTGATGAATCAGGGCTATGAGATTGAACTATACACTCATAAGTGTTATAGGGTGGACACTTATAAGAAGGTGTATGCTCCATCTATTCTGCCAATTAATGGAAGAAATGAATGGCAGGAAACTATGAAGACACCAATTGTTCCTCCTATCTTCTCTAGACCACCAGGTAGACCCAAAAAATCAAGGAAGATAGGTCCTGATGAGGTACCTCAAAAAAAGGGCAAATCAAAGAAAGCAAGAGATCCTGATAGAATGAAGAGACATCAAAACACACTTAGGTGTTCAGTATGTGGAGTTGAAGGCCATAACAAGAGAAGCTGCAAGGGAAAGGGGGCTGTAGAACACTCCCAATCAGATGAGCCTCAAAATGTTCCTGCTAAGTGTGTTGATCAAGAAGAACAGGCCCACACTCAAGAGCCAGTGGAGGTTATCACACAAGAAGAAGTAGTTGTGCCTCATCATCCCACCACACTCAAAAAACAGTTTGCAAAGGTAGTGAGATTCTATATGTGTTCACAATGGCATTTATATTTGATCATTTGATATTGATTGTTCAACAATATATTTTCAGCAGAAGAAAGTAAAGGTGATCACTCCTTCAAGACCTTCTTGGTGTATGAGCACTAGATTAGTAAGCATACTTCCTTCTTTTGTTAATTAGATTAGTGTCTATATATCACTTTGTGTGGATCCTAATATGTAAGCTGATAATACAGGGCAGTGTTAGTAAATCCCTCCCCAAAGGAGCTGAAACTTGTGAGCCTTGTCCCACAATGTATGAACAACTCCAGCAATGCAGATGGCCAATGCAGTGAAGAATGTAGGGAAGAAGAAGCCAACTGAGAAAGGGAAAGGAAAGGGGAAAGAGAAGCAACAAGCCTAGGTTATTTATGATAAGTCATGTGAAGGTGTTTTGTGGACTTGAAATCAGATGAATGTTTTTGTTGTTGTGAAGGTGAAAACAACTATGTTCTGATTTTCAAACATATTTGTCCTATGTTAGCTTCTTGTTTTCTTCTGATTTTCAAACATATTGATTGTCTTTATTTTGTTATCATATTGTTCTAATTCTGCCTTTTGTCTTCTAGATTGTATGGCTTCTGATTGCCATTTGTAGTTCTTGATGGGATTGTTGTTCAAATTGATTTTGTGCAATTTGCAAACATTCTTGCAATTGAAATCATAACTAAACAACACTCAATATTCCACTAAACACAACAGAGTACAAATTCAAAATGCTAAACAACAGAGTACTAAACAACACTCTAAACACACAAAACAGGGAAATGGCATAACAATCTCAAAATGCTATGAAACCCTAAACAACAGAACTAAGAATACAAATAAATTGTTACAAAGAACAACCAGGAGATGATCAACAACCACTTCAACCTCTGATTCTTCAATCTGATCACTGTCAACTCATCTGCAAACTTCGCATTTTTCTTCCGCACTTTGGCTAGGAGTTCGACTGTGTTTGCATTCACTGGTGGATCAACCCATCGGAAATAATTACAACCCATTATTGGATCCTATGCAAACAATAAATAAACTACAATGTAAGGAACACAGTGATACCATCTCAGCAAATATAGTGTTCATAAAAAACAGGGGAAACACAGGCAGAACAATGGAGTTCGTCCTCAGAAATCAAACATGTGAAATCTTGAGCTAAACAACAAGAAATCAAACAAAAACAGTCAAGGTCTACATTTCACCTTCAAGAGTGAACAAATTCTTACCTGCCAATCCTCGCAGCCGTAGAACCTTCGACCTGGGTTGTCCGCCGTTTTAGATGTCCGGAGTTCGGCTTCCTTGCCACAATTGCAGAGGCGAATCAATGGGGGAGACCCGTATGAGTTTGATTTCGACATTTTTTTAACTAATTGGAGACCAATTTCTCTAGGGTTCTTCACATGAAATTGGGGGTTTTGCCAATTTGGGGCTTCGTTCGTTTTTTATTCAGATTTGGATTCCTTTCTTTGTTTTTTTATTCGCATTTTCTTAGTTGGATTTTTGTTTTTTTTTTAATTTTTTGATGACATGGCAGATGACGTGGCACAATTTTGGGGGTGGGAATTAGGGTTTGGTGACACGTCTGCATTTCCCGACTGCCACGTCAGCACCGATCAAAAAAAGGACTTAAATCGGAAAAAAAATAAAGTTACGGCACTAAAATTGGATTCCGGAAACTTGGTGGACTGAAATTGGAAAATGGCAAACTTAGAGGACCAAAATTGATGTTTTCTCAAATTTGTATCTAGAGTATATAAGTTTTTGACATAATTGTTTATCTACTATTTTAAACAACCTCAAAAAGTTGCTAAGTTGTCACATCATGGAAAACTCGGTTGCCTTGATAATATATAGTGTTATTGTTTTAATAATTAATAATTGATTCCTCTCTAAAATTTAGTTAACTTTTGAAGCAGAGCTGTAGTAATGAAATTTATTTACATAGGAGTTTGGTGAAATACAAAACAAATTCTAAGGTTAGGTAAAATATCAAATGAATCCCAAAAGTTATAAACGTTATATTTACTTCCATCATTATTTGACTTAAATAATTATCGAAACACATTATATTTCTGGGAATTTTCATTGAGGTATTGTCATAAACTAATAATAGAATAAAAATAGATTGTCATGTATGACCAAAGCAAATCAGACCCAAATTGAATGATAGCTTATTGGTTTTAGACTTTTTGTCAAAAAATTAAGCTTAGAAAATCTATAACCTTGGCACCATCGTCTTCTCAATATTGTCTAGAGAAATGTATTTTTTGGTTTTCCTATTAATATAATGTAACAAATTTATATTTTAGATATAATTTTGTTTCGCGTCAAATTCATATGTGATATCATTAACTCTCAGATAATTTGATTCCAAGTTGCAATGCAGTTTAATTCGTCTGAAGAAATAAATGTTTTGCAGAATGTAGTAGTACGATGTATACTGAAAAGACAAAGATGAAATCTTCAACAAATTTGATTCATACAAATCCATTGTAAGGCCAAATATCAACAAAATAAAATAAAAATCCAAATATTCTTCCAGTACAAGCAACTTGAATTATTTGTGTTGGCCTATGTATGGAAAGAACCAAAAAAAAAAAAAAAAAAAGAACAAACTCTACATGTATTGTGTGTCTCACCTGGAGTAAAAAATATGGAAAAAAAATATATGAAATCTGGATAAGTTTTCTACTTTCTACTACCTGTTTTACGCTTCATTTCAGTACTCTGCCTTCCAATCCGAGGTGGAGGATGATGGGCTAGTCCACCTTCATTAACGGCTTTTTTCGAGGGCGATGGCCCTGATTTTGGGATCATGGTCCTGTTGACATATGAGACAACAATTTCGTTATCACATTAGACATAGTTGCTAAGGTGGTAAGAGAGTGTAAGTTACCTGAGTTCTGGGCTTTTGGATTGTTTTAAATTAGTCTTTTGGACATTTGGACTCATAGCATTATTGCTGAAGCTCCCATGTTTGGAATGGTTAAACTGCCAGAGCAAATCCGGCTCAGATGAGTCGCTGGTTCCAGCATCAAGCTCATCCAAATCATCAGTTGTATTCACATCAAACTGATTATTTGCAGGAAATAGGCCAAATGATTTCTCAGAGTAGAGCTTGGAAGAATCTGATAGATATTTCTGATAAATAACATCGGAGATGTTGCTGTTGTTTGGATCCCAACTAGGCAAGGGGTTGTCCAGGCCGTAAAATGGATCTTGCTTGTTCACCATGAGCTTGTCCACCCACTCACTGGAGCTCATTTCCCTCTCATCGTCGCCATTGCTTTGACCGGGGCTGCTTAAGGGCAGCCATGGAGGGGAATTCGCGAGTATCTCATCTAGATCCAAACTGTGCCTCTTTTGCCTCGATGCAGAAGCACGGCGAACCTGTGAATCAACCATTAAATGATCAGAATTCTGAATCTTTGTAAGGATATAATAAGTATTTGTATTGTACTTTCCAGAGAACTTCAGTGATAGTCTGATAGTAATGTATGTATATTCGACAAATGGTAATGTGAGAACGTCTTATATGGTTCGAGTTCATTTACCTCTATGTTGCCTACATCTTCCATTGGTTTCCTGAGCCCATTCATGGACTGCAAGCTTACATCTCTAGAATTTAAATTAGCTTGATAAGGAGATGAACCTCCGCCGGACATCTTCTGCTGCAGAGGCACTGGTTCTCCATCTTTTCGTGCTAAGGCAGCCTTAAGAGTAGCAATCTAGCACATAAATAGAATAATTGAGCTATTGAACAAACCATCAAACTATTTGAACATATTAGAAGTCGACATACAAAGATAAACTACAAAAGAACACTTTAGAACCTGTTCTTTGAGTTCTTTAACATCTGCAGAATCCTTATTCACACGTGCAGCGCCTAGTTCAACAGTAGCAACACGCTCAGCAAATTTAAGTGTACTAATCGTCTCTCCAACGGATTCAGCCTCAGGGCTTATGTGAACGAACATCAAAGTCTTTGCTTGCCCTCCTAAAAAGAAAACATCATAAAAAACCATGTTAAGAGTAAGGGGGGACAAAAATGCTAGTGAATGCAGCCCAGCCAGACTATCCTTACCAAGTGAGTCTTGGAGCAGTTGGGTAAGTTTGCTATTTCTATAGGGGACATGTGAGTTCTTCTGGGCAAGAGAGGAGATCACATCACCCAACGCTGAAAGAGATCTATTAATATGCTGAGCCTCTTTAAGTCTATCACCGGTCACTTCTGATTTATCAACTCTCTCACTTCCGGCCAGATCAACTAGATGCATGCAACCTCGAAGGATGTTTCCAGAAGTCAAATCTTTTCCTTGGACATGAACAGTCAAACAACTGCAATGAAAAGGATATTAGATCAATTGCTACTTTTAAGGATCAATTTAGCTGCAATTTGCTGACCTATGGGAGCGACTACTGCGGTCATTGAGTGCTGTTGCACCCACAGAACGATTCCTTTGTCCAAGGTTCATTAGATCAATAATGTCAGATGTTGAAGAGACATGAACCAAACTAGCATCTGGTACACTAAGTCCTGTCTGAGAACTATTCCGAATTTCTAATGTACTCTTAATAAAGGAAATCCATCTGAAGAAAATTGTATAAACCATGATAGATAGAAATTTTAGTTTTAACGATCATGTAATATTGTGTGTGTGTGTGGTGAGAATTCTTATAATTACAGAATTAAATCAGAAACCAGCTTTGGAAAGGATATCTTCTGTTTAAGCCATCTGAATTCAGTAGATCTCTAACTTGCTCATTATAAATCTCGGTCATTTGAACAGAGACGTCATAGAGGAAAGTATCCTTCCTTTGCTCAGCAAGGAGGAATAAATCACGTAAAGCCCTGTAATTTACTCCTTGACTATACTCCGTGAGATCCCTGGGTCCGGTCTGGATAAATATAACGGCATTTAATTTCAAAAAGAAATAAGTCGAAAGTGTTGAAAGATAGATATTCAGCTGCCATCTTACCATAGTGTAAGTTTTTCCTGAACCTGTTTGGCCGTATGCAAAAATGCAGACATTGTAACCATCAAGAACTGATCTTATTAGAGGTTGGGTGTCTGAAAAGACCTCCTCTACAAAAGGACATAAGAAGAAAAACATGGAGATTTGTAAATCTTCAAATACGAAGTCAAATGATAAAGTCCACAGTAAATGTCTTAACAGATAATGGCGAACCTTGAGATGCAGAAGGCCCAAACACTTTGTTAAAGTTGAAAGACTTCCGTCCTTTTCCATTCTTTGCTAGAGTGTTTATAACTATGGTTCCTTCCTCAATATGATCCACAGTACTCGAGTAATCATATTGCCCATGCAGAAATGGCCTGACACGACAGTAAACCCTGATGTTTCCTGGTCAAATCAAATTAATCTAGGTTAATTCTACTTGAATACAGTAATACTATGAGTAATAACAATGATGTATATAAGAACAAACAATCCTACCCTTTAAGTCCTGAACTTGATTATATAGCTTCCTGTTTTCGTCAAGAACTCTATGATAACTAGAAGCAGCATGAGCTAGTCCATGGATATGGAGGCCTGTTAAGAATAGACTGGGGTTAAAATTGGAATAAAATTTCGATGCAGTCCACACAAAAGAGAACACCAAACACTTCCTTTTGCCATGCCCATGTTAAAAGATAAACCGAAAAATTTCAAATTCCTACCAAGATTGTGAATTTCTTCATGGAATTTCATTTGCATGAACTGCATTCCAGCTTTTGTGGTAGAAAGAGTTTGCTTCAGCACCTAGACCAGAGATAAATTAAAGTAAAGCATTTCATTAGCTTACATACCCTACAGGGAAAAGGAATTTTAGAATGATGGAGAGTGGTTCCAGTTTCATTTGGTTCTTACCTTAATATCATTATGCTGTTGATCAACGATCAAATGCTGCTTCAGTAACCTACTTTCTGATTCTTCATCTATCATGTTCTTCTGCAATGCAGCATTTTTCTGATCAATCTTATTCAGGAACGAGTAGAAAAGATGTATCACCAAAGCAAATATACTCTAAGTGAAATTAATCACTAACAGATGACTGATATATATATAATAACACAGAATTTAGTTCCAACAGACTACCTTTACATTGGATGAAGAGGACTTTAACACAGATTTGTTAACATGAGAAGTGTTGGAGTTGGAGCCTGTAAAGCTAGTTTTCTTCTGATAGACAAACAAACAAGAGACTGACTGAATGAGGCATTAAAAAAAAAGGATTTTTGTACAGAATAACAATGACTGAAAGAGGTGAACATGAATGAAGAACTTAATGGAGTGTTAATTGCATGTATCACAGCAACAGTAAGGTAAACAACTATACCATATCTATTTGGTTTGCAATCCGATGTTCAAACTCCTCCACAACCTTACTGAGTACGGACTCAACAAGCTGCGAATTAACAAAAATTATCAGCTCAGAGCCAAGATACTGACAACATCATATTGCTAAGTCAAGAAAATCAAATAAGTCTACGCACAGATTCTCAAATTACTGAAGTATTATTTGCCAGGTCTATTAAAAGGGAAACATAAAAACTGGTGGCCAATATATACAATTTCAAGCTTCCAGTCAAATCTTCATCTACAAAGCGATGTTCAATAAGTAGTATGTATGCACACACACACACACACATGTATATATATGTATATGTGTGTATATTATAATCACAGCTAAATCTGAAATGTAAGCTTACTTACATTTGGAACTTCTTCAGGCTTCTTATCCAGTAGAACTGCCCGGACAAGCATACTCAAGGAAGAACTAGACTGCAAACCAAAGAACTAGGCATGAGGTGACAGAAGTAAGCTAAATGTCCACTTAAATTGAACGGCTTACTCACAGTTCTGTTAGAATCTGTCTCATTACAGACACCATTCAGAGATTTCTCATTCATGGACATACTCCTTGATATGGAACTTGTGAAAGGCTCAGGATTTTTGCGAGCAAATTGTTTTCCTGATGCAGTTCTTACATTTCCACCAAATTTCCAAACCCCATTTCCTCCCGTCTGTTTCCATTCACTGTAGGACTTAAGTGCCAAAACACAATTCACGACCCTTGAAGATTTTCCTCCCTAAGAAACAATTCATGATCATTAACTGTTGAATTTGTAATTTTCTAGGTTTGGCGTATCAGTGATTCAGTTCCCTAATTTCTAAGTGTGTAAGCTAGCATCTGAATTTGCATACCTGCTCCAGATCGGAGGCCTCAAAAGTAGGCATTCCCAACTCTTCCACAGCGACAAGGAAATTTCTAACGTTTTCAAAGTACTGAAACGCAGATAAAGCTGCACCATCTGGAACAGGCACTGCATCACATGGGCTTTCAACAACCTGCAACACATAAATTGAGGTCAATCCAGAATTACAATCAAAAGCCGCTCAAGTGCAAGGGTAAGTACTTATGACTTTGTGATGCAACTTTTACTGAATCAAATATTGGTTATATATCAGTCACTAACCTTTGGCACAGCTCCAGGCTGAGTTTTATTAAGTGCATTGCAGAGAATTATGCCACTTCTTAACCCAAGCCTAAATTCTTCCTCAGAAGGTTCGGCAGGTAAATCTTTAGCCGCCACTACTCCAATCAGTTTTCTAAGCCATGCGGCAGCTTCATATCTTCTCATTGCTGCATTAAACACGTATTATCAAAAACCGAATACCAGAGTACAAAATGCTTGCAATCAAATAAAATAATTTAAGTCGCTATTTTACTTTTCAACAGCAACCGTAGGGAGATACAGTCAGTGTGTGTGCGTAAAATGGTGGCAATTATATAAAGAAGTGATGAATTATACATCCAAATTAGCATGCATCAGGTTAGATTCCAATTTCGCTTCTTGAATTCTTTGATATTTACCACAATATAAGTTAACTCGATTGAAGAAATAGGAGCCACATTGACTCTTGCCAAGCCAAACCAAGCATGATAATTCATCCAAAAAACTAATATGCGAAGCAATGATCCGGAAAATCCAATTAGAAACAAGAATCCATTCTTTTAATATCTTCAATTTCTAATTAATAAAAATCCGTTGCTCTTCGTATAAGGATTTTAATACCAAAAACAACACCAAAAGCCCCAAAATTTCTGAAAATTACCGGCTTCTTCCGCTCGTCGAGCATCCAAATCAAGGCCACGTGATCGATTCCCATGCTGTTGCAGAACATTCTCCACAACCGAGGCCACGGAGAAGGGCAATGCACTGTCAATCGCCGCCATTCCAAATGCACTACAAAACTCAACAAATCTCGAATTTCAATTTTCCAGTTCAAACAATATCATTTAAGCGAATTCAGATCATTTATTTGTATATCTGCAAGAACAAGGTAAAATGCAGGTGACCACAGCTCCAGCTTCAACACGAATACAGACAGATATAGATATAGAAAGAATAGTTCGCTTTTGTTTCTCACTCCACAATGCTACAGTGAGGCATTGGCCATGGCTACACCTTTTCTCTCTCTCTCTCTCTCTCTCTCTCTCTCTCTCTCTCTCTCTCACTACAAACTGGAAAAGCTTCTATTTCGCTTTATAGTTGGAGCAGTGATGCTGTGAGTATGAGTGTCTCCCACCTTTTGAATATGTAATGTATATATCTTTACTTAAACCCAACCCCCCATTTTTACGAGACTCGTTCCGAACCATCAGGCTCGGATTTCTAGTACTGCTCAGCTCATTTTCTTAACCCCCACATTAAATATTAATCCCCACATTTCTCTTAAACATCTCAGATTTACCTCCTCTTATTTTTAATCATTTTAAAACTATCAGATCATGATGTGATATCTTCTTGTAGTTATCAGTCAACTTGTAGTATAATGCAGTAACTATATTTGTCATAAATAGTCGAGATTATAAATCTTTTTGTATGTTATTTTGTTCAATATTTAGGTTCTTCACTATTCCGTTACCAAAATTGCTACTATAGCTTCTTTATATACTGCACTGTTTTCTAAAGCTAAATAGGAAAAAAATATTTGTAATGATCTTCATTAAATCTGTTCCATTTTTTTCCATGAAAATCACTAGAAGCAGAAAAAAAAAATCAAAAAAAAATCCATACATTGTCTAAAGAAGGAATAGAATTATTGTTTTCAGGTGCTTCATTATTTTGACATGTTAGTGTGGATATTTCCTGTAAAGTAGATTGATATTTATACTTTATATTTCCTAAAATTGTTTTAGACATGTCAAACTTGGATAATGACACATAAAATCATTGATTTATATTAAAACAAATGTTTAGGTATTAGAGTAGAAACTAATTAACTCTCGTACAATCTCAATCGACTCTAAAATGTTGTGATAAAATTGAGTAGAGACTACAATCTCGATAATGACGTGTTTAGTCTATTAAATGTTACAAATCGTAAATAGACATTTTTCAAATTAGTATATAAAAAATGATGATTGATCTCATATATAAAATTTTAGATATGACTTGACATATATAATTCACTCAGTAATTATATCTACAATTACATGATTGTTGGAGGACAATATCAATATCTAGCTAGCTTCGTGGTTCCCATTTGGCCATGCATGCAAAGGTGTTAACATTTTCATCCAATTATTATGAATTAGATATTGTTCTAGAAAGATATATAATGGCGTGCATGGTTTTTATCATTTTCACTCCACATTTACAATTATTTACAATCATTTTTTCGTCTCTACTTATTTATATAATATATTATGTACGGCTTCTCATACACGAATTGTTATTAATATATTTATTGATAACACTATATAAGTGAAAACCTAATTTAATGTGATGGTAACCAAAATAGGTCTTATTAGAATACTTTCTATTTTGAGAATTTCACTTCAGGGATATAATATATAAACATTTATATAGATTTAATTTTATGGACAGGTTAATTCATAAAATAGAATTTGACTAGTAAAAATAATTTTGAATTAGAGTTTATGGTGGTAATGTAATTTTTTGTGAAATATGTAGTAAATTTAACATTTATATTTTATTCTGTAACCACCTAACTTTTTGTTGCTCACTCTTAAGGTCTAAATGTGATTTAATAAAATTGGGGTTACTTTGCTTAGTCTCCAAGTTGCAACACTTGTCAAATTTTTTTCTGATCACTGCTAGATTTGCTTCGACACAATGGTAAAAAATTTAAATAAATTATCAGAGAGTGTATTATTATATTGATTTTCTTACATTAAAAAAAGTTAGGAAATTAAGATTAGCCGTTGTTAGGCAAATGGTCATTTTCAGGAAATGTTCGTTGAGATTGAAGTTAACTTAAAATTTGATGTCAGAATTAAAAAATAATATTCACCGACACAACAAACTAAGATGAATCTTCATTTTCTTTTTACCAAATCTTTTGCTTTCTTTGAATCTAAGTATATTATCTTGACATAGATGAACCACTTCTAAAGTGATCACTTCTATGATTATTTGATTTTATTTCAATGTTTTGAGTGATTGAAAAATTGGTGTTAACCTTAATTAGATTCTATAGTATTTAGGTTGCGTCATTTTGAGGTCAATATTTCTTAGTATCTTAAAATATGTGTCATTTTGCGACAAAAATAAATTTAAAAAGTTCAAAAGATTACTATCTTCCAATATTACTCATGCCTTCTTTTCTGAGCCTAAATGCTTTAATATTTAAAATATGAGCTTTGAAAATAGAAATCACATATGACAATCAAATTTGAATAAAGGTAGATAAGTCAAAATTAACAATCTTCTCAATTTGTATCAGATCTATTATAACAGTATTTATTTTTGGAATAAAGTAAACATCGTATTAAATTATTTTGTATATGTTCAACGATGTATAATTTGATGGGATCGATACACATCTCATTACTTAATCGATTATGAATGTTACATTATTAAGCTATGCTAATATCTGTTTTTGGTGTTGAATTTATCACCATTTTAGGTGATTGATATTACTGTTTTTAAAATGAATTAAGTACATGGGGATTTTCTAAGTTCAAGTGGGATACATAAAAAATTATTTCAAGGCATCTCTTGTCTTCATTATTAATTAGGATTGTAATACATTATTTGTAGAGGTTATAATAGACGTGGAATTGGGTTTGACATGTCACAAAACTACTTTAATTTACACACACACACACAAAGTTATGGCACCCACATTGCCTTTTCCTTCTTCTTTTTCCAAGCTATCCACCACCCAAATTTTGTTAATCTAATTCTAACTAGTTAAACAACATAATTTATATTATTTCTTGACTATTTAATAAATAAAAAAAAAGATTGATACAAGAATTGAATGAATTTGAAAATGTAGCTTTTTAAAAGTGGCTCGCCTAATTAAATTATAGGAAGGGTGTTAAAATGCAACAAATTATATAATTAGGACATAGCATAGGTTAGAAATTGGTAGAATAAACATTCTAAAATTTCAAATCGATGCTTCAGTTTTGAACTTGGTGGTATCTTATTTAGGGTCTACAACACACCCATTCCCATCGAATAGGCTATATATTAAGCGCCTGAATCCTCATTCTACGTGTCAGTTTCTAATTTGATATGATAAAATTAATACAAAGATTTTAATTCTCTATATATTTGTTGCAAAATAATCCAATTAATCCACCTATATAAAATAATCCAAACCCACCTATATATGTGTGTGTTGTACTCATTTCGAAAAAATAATACTATTTTCTTTGAATATTCAGTGGTGATGATCTTATTCTTATAACGAGGATCCCTATTCATCTCTCTTCAAATGGCAAATGCAACGTTTATCATGTATGACATTTTGTGATGGAGAGTTATTATGATATGAAAATGGTGTTCTTAATACTACTATATCCAAACTTTTCATTAATGGAGCTTGATATTTATAGTTCCCAAATATATGCATAAAATTAAAAATTGAATAGGCTTGAGTTTTAATTGGTCAATAAAAAAGATAAAGGAGAAAAATCAATGCACCTTGAATTAATTTTAGTTTAATTTATTAGTAAGAAATAGTATCATACTAGAAAACAATTCTGCAAATTTATCAGGCCGTAGTACGATGCTCAGAAAAAGATTCAATGTATGAATTCCATGCAATATTATGAACTCACTTATTAAAAGCATGTGCTCACAAAAAGCATTAGTATTTTTATCATTTTTGATATTATATTAATATTTTGTAAGTGGAAATACCCCAATTTAACATCTTCAGTATAATTTATGTAAAAAATGATCCCAATTAAATTCATATTCACGTTTTAACCCAATAACTATAATATTTACCCAAAATAGTCATTGATTTGACATAAAGTAAATAAAAGCCAGTTGACAAAATTTTTAGTCAATTTTGTCAGGAATTGTTGCAGGATTCTTTTTCACTTTAACTTTTGACTATTGCATACAAAATAGATATTTTCGTATAGCATGCTAATCTTGACATTTAAAAGTAATAACGGTTAGTTCTTTGAATACCTTAACGGTTAGTTTTCGTATTTCAATTTTTGTGCAACCTTTGTTATAGTTTGTTATAGTTTATAGTATATGTTACATGTAAATTGAAAATATGTTAAGGTAGGCTTGGTGAAATTCGTATTTTTACTATTTTAGAAGATGCTGAAAAATGCATGGAATTTATATAATGAAATACGAAAATTCTATAAAATTCCCCACAACTTAGCTAAATTTTTGTGTAACACTATGTCATTTTCGTGTAACCCACAAATTTAGGGGTTACACGAAAATGTGTGATGTTGCTTTTCTTGTTGCCCCTAAATTTTTGTATTTTTGTAAATTTCATAATTTAAAAGTTCACATTTTCGTGTAACCCTAGGTAATTTTCGTGTAACCCCTAATTTTAGGGGTTACACGAAAATGTGTGATGTTGCTTGTGAAGGTTGCAAAGCTGTACATTAAAGCTGACAAACTGTACATTATTTATGTTTATTTAATAGGAGTGACTTGTGGTGTTATTAATATTTTAATAAAGTGAGGTCAATATGTTTCACTTTAAAAATTACAAAAATCCACATCCAACTTTTTATTTTTTTTTCGGCATAATTTATAGTATAGCTTTTGCATGTATTAAATTTAACACGAAAACACCAAAAATTAAGGGTTCAATTGTACACAAAAATGTTGACATATGGTTACACGAAAATGTGTTGAAGGGCTACACGAAAATGATTAAGGTTACACGAAAATGTTGTGTAGGGTTACACAAAAATGTGAAGTTTTCAAATCAATTTTCGAATAACACTTAAATCATTTTTCGAATAACACATGATTTAATTTTCGAATAATCACATGTTTTAAAATCAATTTTAAAACTGATTTTAAAATTAATTAATTAAGTGTGTGTTTATTTGAATTGTGTGAAAATTGTGTGTGTGTGTTTGCGAAAATTTTGTGTGTGTGCGAAATTTTTTTGTGTGTGTGAATTGTGTGTGTAATTATTCGAAAATTTGTGAATGTGTGTGCTTATTCGAATTTTCACATGATTTAATTTTCGAATAAGCACATGTTTTAAATTTAGGGTTATTCGAATTTTATCAAATTAATTTTCGAATAACCCTATTTTTTTAGGGTTATTCGAAAATTATTTTGATAAAATTCGAATAACCCCAAAAAAATAGGGTTATTTGAAAATTATTTGATAATTATGATAATTTTCGAATAACCATAAAAATAGGGTTATTCGAAAATTATCACCTTTAGGGTTATTCGAAATTATTTTGATAAAATTCGAATAACCCCCAAAAAATAGGGTTATTCGAAAATTATTTGATAATTATGATAATTTTCGAATAACCATAAAAATACGGTTATTCGAAAATTAGGGTGATAATTTTCGAATAACCCTATTTTTTTAGGGTTATTCGAAAATTAATTTGATAAAATTCGAATAACCCTAAAAAATAGGGTTATTCGAAAATTATTTGATAATTATGATAATTTTTGAATAACCCTAAAAATACGGTTATTCGAAAATTATCACCCTAATTTTCGAATAACCCTATTTTTTTAGGGTTATTCGAAAATTATTTGATAATTATGATAATTTTCGAATAACCCTATTTTTTTAGGGTTATTCGAAAATTATATGTAATTTTCGTGTAACCCTACATAACATTTTCGTGTAACACTCAACATTTTCGTGTAACCCTCAATATTTTCGTGTAACCCTACAATCTACATTTTTATGTACAATTGAACCCTTATTTTTTGGTATTTTCGTGTCCCATGAAGATAACACTATATGCAACCCTAATTTTGACCTTAAACAACATACTCTTCATGTACAAATTCAAACGGAAGAGAGGAAATTGATTTTCAAACCAATTGAAATGAGAGATACACGAAAATCATGCATATTTGTTGCTACCTTTTAATCAAACAACATTCCTGCCATTTTACTGTCAAGATTCGCTGCAATTTCTACCAATTTACTGTCATGTTGACTTCAACTTTACTTTATGTCAATCAATGACTATTTTTGGGATTTTAACTTAGTAGTGACCATTTTTATCCCTTATTATAGTGATTGGGCTATTTTGGGCCACTCTCCCTATTTTGTAATGTGAAGTGTGGCAAAAACTATTTATTTATATTTAATAGCCAATGGGATATTTCGGGAAGTGAAGCCTCCACTTTCTTGATTTTCTATGTGGAGAGTTATAAGTGTCAAATGAGAGTTTGAGGGTGCTATTTCCTCTTATGACCCATATAAATTTACAAGATTTAATATCAAAATGCACTTAACATTTTCTTTTTTCATGTCTAAATCAAATTTCTTTTTCAATTATTACTCATACTTTACGAAATTGCTCTTCGAATTCACTTTTTGACTTGTTTCCGACCAGTAACAATAGTTATAAAATTCAAAAATACAATCTACCTTCAAATATTAGTCAATTCGCATGAGTAATATGTTCAAATGACCATCTTCCGAAATCTAATTATAAGCTTAAGTCAATTCAAGATTCATGTTCGATTCGAGGCTGAATCAAACGAAAATCGTTGTAGGACGTTTGACCTTTTTTGTTCGGTTCAGGATCGAATGAGAATTAAATTGACTTACGATTATAATACGTCCTTGAAAGGAAGTCATTTTGTCATATGACTGGCACATTTTACTTGATATTTGAATGTAGATTGCAATTCTAAATTATCCGGTTGTTGTAATTTGGTAAGAAAATATATGAAAATTGAGATAGGGTATCAATCTTAAAAATTTGTATAATATATGTAGCAATCACAAAAAGGCATTAAGTGGGCAAAAATATTAAGTACAAGCTGTATTTTAAACTTAACCCTAAATATACAAGTTGTGTCGTAATCAGAAAATATATTCAAATTTAGTAATCGTTCGAATCAATGGTCTAATTCATTTTGAGTCACAATTCCTATTATAGGATCGGACATATGAAAACACACGAATCCCATAATATTATGATGTTTTTCCCTTGTGCAAAGGGCAATTAGGTCTTGTATAAATAATTATAATTATTCTATTACATAGTATATATGACCAAAGGTTTTGAGATGAAAAAAAATGATTTGTACGTGGATAGGTAGTGCTGCCTTTTGAATTGATATCAGATGCTCTAAAAAGTACTAAAACAGTTGCTATAGAGAGTATTGACATAATTATTAGTTTCACAAATATTGCAAGTTTCCTATACTTCCTTTTTTTAATTTTGATGGGAATCCTATGTGAGCTTGCACTATTTGTTTCTTGTATATTTCTTGCTATTTTTGTTCTCTAAATAATTTCCAAGTTCAACCAAATTACACACATCATATTTTAAGAATTTTTATCTTTTATTGTATTTGATGTTTCATTTCACATTTCATTGTCACTAATATATGTCACATGCTTATTAGTGACATCATCTAATAATGGTGTTGTTGGTAGGGGTGCCAATTTCCCTACGGGGAACCATCCCCGTTGGATACCATTATTGAAGGGATGTGGATTCACGTTCTCCGTTTACGACTATTTATTATGCTCTATATATATGTGTATAAATAATTTAATAAATATCCTAAAAATTCAATTTTTTCCATATTCATTCTTAACTCTTTAACACTTTCCAAATTCCAATGCATTAATTAATAATTTAACTTCTTAGATTAATAAATTTGTTGATGTTATTGTTATAAAATTGCACATTTTAAGTTGTATGAAGTTGACTTATTAGATCAGATTGTCATTTTGATTATGTATTTTATACTTCGGTTTTAAAAACTAAATTTATGATTTAATGATATTAATTTTTTTAATATTTATATATTGAAAAATATTTTTTTATTGTAGAAAATTAAATTTGGAGAACCCGAATCCCTCGCGGGGAATTCGCTCACCGAACGGTAAATCCCCATACCCGTACTAAATTCTCAAAGCAGGGATAATAGTTTATATGTCAGTTTGTATTGGAATGATATTGTTAATACCATCCCGAACCCGCTCATTGTCATCCCTAGTTGTTGGTGATATGAATTTTTGTAGAATACAAAATGAAACCGGTAAACTTTAAATAGAATATTTTAATTCAATTTTTAATTTAAAGTTTGCGTGGAATTGTTGCATCATGTGATTGGGTTGACACAGATTTGCATCCTTCTTTAGCTTTTCTTTTTTTCCGCTGAATTTTATGTTATATTAGTATGTTTTATAATGTATAAATATATATCTAACATAATTGAAATATATGACAACGTATAAATACCTTATATGTTTGTATAAAATTATGTTGAGTTACAGATAAAATAACTAACACATACGACTAATACAATTAAAAGATAAAACACGTAGGAGCAAATTGAGTGTGGAAACCAAAGTAGGACGTGGGAGACATGTCAGATGCGTGGAGACATGTCAGATGCGTGGACACACGTCATAGATCATTTGGAATTGGATCGACCCTAGATCCATACATCTGTTTCGTAGAAATAATTGTGTTAATTTTCAATACTACTTATACTAAAAACATTGTTTAAAAAGAGGAGAATTTTTATTTACCCAACATGGGACAAAATCACTTATGCCAACTAAGCCATCTTCACCAACTATATCACCTTAAATGTTAATGCGCTTGAATCTTAGGTTTTAGTCATGAAAAGGTAGAAGTTATGTAAAAAACTATTTGATCCACACAATTTTATAAAGCAAGAAAAGATTGTTTTTCAACAAACAATGGTAGTCCAATGGTAATTTAATTAAGTCTTGAATTCTTCGAGTCATCTCATGATTATGAGCGAAATCGATCTTTGATCCTTAAAATTTAAAAGGAAAGAAAACATTGCAACCACAAATTAGTTGAAGATTGTAATAAATTCCTAAGCTAAGCTTACTTTTGATTGTAGAAAACATATATATATATATATATATATATATATATATATATACTATACATGTGTCAAAAATGTAAAGAAAGATTAAAAAAGAAAGAAAATCATCATATATCTTTGCTGTTTTTCCAAATTAGCCTTTAATTAAATGAATATGTTTAAAATGTAATTAGCTAGGGTAGGGGTCCATGGAGCATGAAGCATCCCTCAACATCATGAAAGCATTGCACTCCTTAACTTTTGAAAGGCTTTACCTTTTACAGCCCATCAAGAAATGATGAAGAAAAGACCGTTTATTAATTTCTCTATTCCATGTTATTATTAATTACTTTGCTGTCTTAATTAATACCAAAAAGTTTTGATTATTGATAGCTAATTATATATGTTGATTAATTAATGATATTACTATATTTGTTCCTTAAACGTCCTTTATCATATTAATGCTGCTCTACCCTAAGTTCATTGCATTCCTCACATGTGTGCAATGAGTGTTTTGATGACTACATGATGACATTTTTATTCTCTTCATCTATATTATAAATTTAATTCAATTCAAGAAACACTTTCTTGAAATTATTGTAGGAATTTTTCTGGGTTTTATTTTTACTGATCTCTTCACCCATATTAAAGATTATAAATTGTTGACAGGTTTAGAGGAAATTAGAACTTGTGATTATAAAGAAGAAAAAAGAATTAAATGATGTGCCCCAAAGTGGAAACCTATGTACTACATGATTCATGATTGTCTGTCCCTAATCCTAAACTGATCATATACAGACCAATATTAACACAAGAGGTACTTGTCAGTCAAATGAGCTGTTGTCCTCTCTGTAAACTAAGCTTTAATAAGTGAGGTTAATCTGTCATTAATTAAGATTCAAATGGAATTAGGACCACAACATAGGTAAAGAACGAAGGAGTATCCTAATCCTAAAAGCACGATAAGTGGGACATACACACACCCATATTCTTGACTTTCCACTAATGAGTACAACAACTAGCTAGATTGACCTTTTACATTAGTACAAGGATAAGGAGGAGGAGGATTATTATGAAACGTCATTAAAATCCCAAAGCTTATACAAAGGTTAATGATTAATTAGGTGAAGTGGCAATGGATACTTTACTTTGATTTTGTTTGTCATTCTGTTGGGAAAGAGTGGTATAGTTCGTAGGAGTTGTTAGAAGCTGGGGGGATTTCATTTTCAAGAATCCTATTTTCATAAGAAATTTATAAAACAAAAAAGAAAGTTAAGAATAAAGAAAAAGGGGATGAAAAGAAGGAAAGGTGTGTTATCTACTGCCTGCCAACCAACTCACATGCACTTGTGTTCTAACTTATACAATCAATGGATTGGATTCTTCCTAAAGTGATCCCATTCTATGCAACCTACTAAGAATAATTCTTATATTTGTTTGTTCGATTATAATTAAAACTTCAAATTTTAATATATGGACTCAAAGACACACTATAGATATTGTTAAAAAGGGACTGATCAAGGTGCGAATTGTAGTTGAGATGTGTGAGGTAAATGAGTTTTCGATGGATTTATTCTATTTAAATGGTTTTTTTGCTAAATGTGTCGTACTTCAATTTGGATAAATATGTCATTTTCAGATTTTGGTATAAGACAAGTAATATTACATTTTACATGTGATATCCAAGTTCGGAATTCGGGTAGGTATAAATAAATTATAAATTTCAATGCAATGTTACTCACAAAGAAAATAACAAATCAATACACTTCAATTCTAATATTAGAACTTAAGTTTGAAGTTTAAATTCAGGTTGTAGATTTAAGTTTATAATTTAAATACTGGCATTGTATATTATTTTATGATATTATTGTAAATTATTAATTCTATCATTCATAATAACTATTTTACAGTTTTATTCGTGCAAAACTCGAACACTTGATTACAAAATATAAGCACACAGACAGACGTGAGTCGGGATTGAATGCAAACTAAAGTTGGATTTGTATAGGTAAGTTGAGTTGGGCTTATTTCTAGCATCTTTATTGGGACCACCATAAACATTAACAAGAAAACTCACCCAATAATAAGCCCAAATGCTATCTGTATATTCCAATCCTTGACTATTAAGTCCCTCAAACTACAAGTCTACCACAATCTCTGAGAAGAAATGGCTACTTTTACAGAGTCCAAACCAACACAAGAAAAAGAAAACTGTATTGGATACTGTATACAAGTTATCATCATCATCATCATCATCTCAATCTCCTAAATATTAAAATTACAGAAAGAATCGAGAAAGAGTGCGCGCACTGCTCCTGAGAAAACATTAATGTAGGATGATTGAAACAAGGTTTTATGTTGAGAATGTTTGAGGGTGTGGATCATCCCACAAGGTAATGAGAAAACGGTGTATCATCTCAAA
This sequence comes from Scutellaria baicalensis, assembly GCA_005771605.1. Classification (NCBI taxonomy): domain Eukaryota; kingdom Viridiplantae; phylum Streptophyta; class Magnoliopsida; order Lamiales; family Lamiaceae; genus Scutellaria; species Scutellaria baicalensis. The sequence goes on along the minus strand of CM016726.1, from coordinate 15,137,037 downwards.
ACTGGTAAACGTGATAACGGCAGCAGGGGTCGTCCTCAGCAGGTTGGTGGCGCAACCACGATAAAAACCAGGGACCCCTTCTTGTTGGAATACTTTCTTTATGCAGTCAACTACTCCACAGTACCGCTTCTCTGAGTGGTACCCTTGTTCTTGAAGCCTTGAACGTACAACCTGTGCTTATATGGTATTATATTATTTACAACATTCCAGAACAACACTGCAATCAGGATGGAGTTGTGGTTTGGGATCATGATATGATAACACATAAGCTTTATTTTGACTCAATGAAATTATCAACTCACAGATAAACCAAATTATAATTTCTCACAATGGTTTCTGTTTTATTTCATTCATATCAGTTCAGAAAGTGTTGGTTGAATAACTACTAGATAATTCAAAGTTAACCAAAATATCCTTTATCACCATGTCACTGTGCTATAGTTATTTCTAATCATTACCCAAGATTTCCTAAGCAGGTATAATTTGTGTCCAAGATTCAAATTTTCTCCAAATTTTGGGTACATACAAAACTGTGTATGAACAAATCTTGTTGTATAATTATTTATGAAAGAAATTAAACAAACAAAGTATGGATCGATTTTGCACCAACCTCATGAGGATATGTCAAGGTTGAAGCAAATATTTTTGAAACTGAAGAAGCTAAAGCAACATCACCTGCACTAAGTTTATCCGTCGTTGTGCCACCTACCATAATTATGCAAAATTATTATACACACGCACACGCGTGCGCGCGCACACACACACCACAAAAACATAATTTAATGGGGAAACAAAAGAAGCATACCTTGATCAGCCAAGTAACGTTTTATCTTTTCATATGTGGGAAACTGAATGGCAACATGACTAATACCAGCCAAAGCTGGCACAAGACCACTGCACACCATAATTAAGGTAAGGGAAAAGCAAGTAGGCATTCCTTTGCCAAAAAATTAAACCAGCATACATAATTTGCATGTTTCAAAAAAGACGTAATTCACCTATACAATCCACGGATACCCTCTTCATGTGCAATTCTTTGTAAGGCAGTTAGTGTACTCCTATAGGGCACCACACCGTTTCTCATTCCTTGTGTCTGCGTAAGAGAGAAAAAGATTAAGGTATGAAATATTATAATCTTGAAAATATGCCAATAACAAGTCGAGTAACACCCACGATTTGTTACATTAAAGTCAACAAGTGTTCATTGAAGCCATAAAAGTTTGAAAGTAAACAAGCATTTCAACATGAACAGAAATGTTTCGGTTGAAGAAAGTTTTATTCTATGTGCAACTATTTAGTATTTTCTATGTACAAAATATTCCTAAATATACGGGAGAGACTATTTAGTATTTTTCTGTGAGCAAAATGTGATCACCGTAGACTCTTGCTATCCCTAATACGCGAGAGAACTGTTTTATATTTAACTTATGAGCTTGGAGACGAAGCATTCCTCACCACACATAGTAACAAAATTATCCTACTTCCAATTTTCTAAACATATCATAATAGGATTTTATGAAAGAATCCAGAAGCTTGTAATAATAAAGTCGTAGTACATACACAGATCAATACCTAATGAACAACAATGCTTTTACAGTTGAAAACTAAGGGGAACAAATATAAACACTTGCTGACTCTATTCTTTGTGTAGGTCAAGCATATGAAATTTCACTTGGCATGAATATATAAATATGTTGGCTACATCTACACCACATTTCTTAAAAGACAATGCAAAAAGGACGACCAGAAGTAGACATACTTGAAATCTCGTTTTGACAACCCAAAGTGGATTTGTTGCAATTGTTGTGGCAGCTCCAGCACCAGAAGCAGCCATCATGTTAGCACCGATAGAGAGCGGATGATTTACATCTAAAATTCAATAAAATAGGGCAGTAATCAGTACACCATTAAAAGATCCCAATGGTAGAAAAAAGCAAGTGGCTCTTTTGATAAAAATTACGAAGCAAAACGAAGAACTTACCATCAGCACCAAGAAAACTCTTTAGCTGTTCATAAATCGTAAAATACACCTGTAGTAAATTACTTTAAGTCAAATTTAATTGAACTTGTTTCTTTTAAGAAAATAAGCAAAAAGATTTTTTTTTGCTCATTTGAAAAAGAATCTTGAAATGCAATCGCCAAGAAAAGAAAAAAGCACCTAGATGAAGTAGAATAACTTACTGCCCAATTTGGAAGCAAAGCAAGCACCGTAGGGGATAGTCCACGGTACATACCGCGCAACCCCTCCTTTTGGAATATCTGTTCTAAACTGCCCACTATAACACTACCTGGCCAAATCATGGAAAAAAGCAACAATCCATCATGACATTATCACAAAATGAAGTTATTGCACTATCTGTGTACACCTTGTTCCCCTCAACTGCTATATTTATACTTCCATTACAAAAATGTCGTCCCTGACTCCTAATAAAGATCTTCTTAAAATTTCAAAACAGAAAAAAGAACAAACAATTGCACAAGAACTTCCTTATTCTCAATTACTCTAGAACCATTGAGTTCAGATACTAACTAACTAACTAACTAACTAAAATAACAAGAAAGTAGAAAAAACACACACAAGAGTAAGTTGTCTGACCTCTACTATTAGCACTAGCAAGTTGGGGGAGCCCATGGACCTGTAATCTAGTCTTGATAACATCTAATGGACAAACGAAAGTAGCTGCAATCCCACCTGCGCCAGTTTAAATTGAACCTCATCAGAATTTCAATTTCAATTTCTCCAACACTTCCAAAGTATCAAAAGTTTAAAACCAACTTAAAATGCAATAAATTTGAAAAATAATTCATGTAAGTAAACATAAATACACTCAAATGACCAACGATCATTGTCCAACAAAGTCTCAGGTTGGATTATCCAAAACAACCGGGGAAATAATTTACCATCATGGACTTCATTGAAGGTAAAAAATGGGGGAAAAAGTTGGAAATTAGATAATCGATAAATACCAGCGGCAGCACCGGCGCCGGCATTGCAGAGAAGTCCCTTAGGGGAAGGGCCATGACTACCACCAGACATCGAGAAGTATACTACAACCAAATCGCGAAGGAACAGCAGATTTGGAAATGGCAACAACAAATACAATTTCAGAGAAGTGATAATTGATGGCGGCGCTGGTTTTGGAGGAGCCCTCTCTCACGAGGTCGATCGCCGCCGTGAACAACCGTCGCATCTCCAAACCGTCCAGGTCGGAAAAAGATCAATTCGATTCATACAAATCCTCCTTATTTAATCCCAAGAATCAACCTCTTCAGTTATAACTAAGCAAGAATTGGAATGTGATTCTGGATAAATCTCATCAACAGCTAAAATTGAACTGCTTTAAATTGCATATTCTTGGATGTTGAGGACGATGGAATCGAGGATCAGAATCGAATAGCGGTTGCGATAACAGTAGAGGTGGGATCCTCTCCGTATCCGCCAGTGAGAGAAAAGAAGAGGGAGTGGAGAGAGAGTGACGGATTTTGACTTGAATTTGTAATAAGAAGAAGAAAAACAAAAACTTAATATTATTTTTTTATTATTTATAAATCAAATTGTTCCAAAAATTTTAGCCACTCAAATGGCGTTTTACTTCTGCGACGGACGAAGCGTCCAAGTGGGCCCTACATGATGTAGAGTTGATACAGATTATACACCATAGAAAATATCAAGGATGGAAATATCGATTTCAGTAGGTATATTGATACCTTAATTTTATGAAAATATAGATGGATATATTAGTTTCGGTAGAAATATCGGTACATATGTTTTCCTGATTATTACCGATATTTATCGATATTTTTACGATATTTACTGATATTTCACTGATATTTCTTTTATATTCACGAATTTTCCTATAATTTTTACATAAAGTCATTGATACGAAATCGATACCGATATTTAACTAATAATTATTGATATTTCATTTAGGTTTTTACAAAGAAATAAAAATATCGAAGATATATCATTAGATCCCGTTTTTGTTTCGGTCACGTCAAAAAACGGAAATATCGAGGATATATCTCGATCGAAGATATATCGGGATATTTTGATCTATGGAAAATATTATAATTTCAATTACATCATCACATCTATGTATTATGTTTTAACTATCGCAATTCATAGTCATTGATTTGTGACACAAACATTAAAAAATTGTTTGACACGAGGGATTATTTGGAATTTTGTTGAGGCTTCATTTAATTTATTTCATGTTGATTAAAAGACAGAAAAATAATGTAGTTTCAACCCAAATGCGCGAAAACGCTTTTATGTGGTCAATTCCAAATCCAATCCCAATTCCAATTCCAATTCCAAGAGTATAATTAATATTCAACGGCGCTTAAAGGGTTTTTGATTAAATTTATTTAAATGACTGATTTCATAAGCTCATACTATTTATTCGATTTTTTTAATTTAAGATAATTTTATCTTATTTTTAAAAAATGTGATGTTTTATTATATTTTTATAAATAAAGTAGTGAAGTCTATAAGATGTTATAACAACAGTTGAATAATTTCAAGAATCAAATTTATAGATACTATCAAATTTAAAGATGTTTGATAAAAAGTAATCACGTTTTAGAGAAGTTATGATTTCATTACTTTATCAAGTACTCTCTTTTCATGACTTTCATATAGAAGATACCAACTAACCATCCAAATAAAAGGATTCGACTATACTTAAGTTTAGATTGTCCAAGGAAGGAAAGCATTTTTCCTTAAATATATTCATCTTAGGGACACAAAAAGTAATCATTTAATTTAGCAACAAAACTCGCGTGCAACCGTCGCACATGCGACGGAATTCCAGATCACATACTTATAGCTGAAAAAGACATACTTATGAGTGTAAAAGACATACTTTTAAAACTCATGTTTATACCTGTAAAAATATACTTATAAAACACATACTTATAGCTGAAAAACACATACTTATACCTATAAAAGACATACTTGAATTTGGTCGCATGTGAGACAGTCTCACAAGAGACCAACTCTTAATTTAGAGGGTGAATCTTGCGTGAGACCGTCTCACGAATCATGGAACGTGAAGATGAAGATGATTCAAGTGTTCAAGCTTCATGTAAAGCATTATTATCTATATCCACCAACTATTCAAGATATATAATGTCTTTGAAGAAGCTATGAATCTCCCATGAAACCAAACAAGCCTAAGGATCTCAAGGAAGGTAAAAATATCGAGCCCACTTTAGCATAAAAGAATAAATGTCGTACATAACATTGTCCATTACAATTACAAGCTTAGCAACCAGCATCACTACCTACCAATGCCACACTGCATACAGGCTTATTATAGACGATATGCGAAAGTGATCACGCCAAGATATTTTTGTATATTCATCGCCAAAATCATGGAGCGACATTTACCATCGCCTTTTTTTCAACAATTGGACACCAAACATACATGTCCTTGTGGCTAGTTCAGCTTTCATAAGTCGTCTAACATGGTGGAAAATAATAACCCCTGTAAGAATTCACACCTCCGAGCCCTCTCATTGTGCCAGTCCGTTGATGGAGGTGGTTGTATTCTGCAACTGTTATAAGAGTAGAAATAAATTTCTATCACTGTCAGAACATGTCGACAAATTTGGCTTCTCTACAACACAAAACGACAGCTGCAACAAACGTTAAAAAATGTAGACCTTGGGGTCTAACAAAGAATTGATAGGGTATAAGATAACTGATTGATACACTCATAACCATTGGTACCTCGGACCATTAACCTCATATGAGGTGAAAATTCCATAACCACGTCCAAAATGTATACACACAAAAAAATCTAACCAACCTTCAACAGCATGAAATGAGGCATAACTAGCAATACCTGGTGAATGCAAATCTAGACTACAAGGAACTTACTGATAGCGGTTCTCCAACAGAGTAAGAAAAAGGGATTACACAAATCTGACAACTATGATGTTGCTTTGCCTAAGAAGAGATATGGCCTGAGGCAGTTCGAAGCATCGTTATAAGAGAGACATTTTTGTCACTGCATTAAAACAAAGCAACAACTTTGTCATGGTACATGTATAAAGTTGTGTTTACAGGCTTCACAGAATATGAGGACCTTCAGATGATTTCGAGTTATGGGATCACTGAATCAAGAAGAGCACGCACCATGGCCACAGACTCAAGGAAAAGTAAGGAGGGTTGCATGAAGCTTGATAAACCAGGTAAAGTTGATGCATGATGGATAATAGGATGAAATTCAATTCAAGTTGTACAACATGGGTCTATTAACAGCAAAACTGAGAATCAGTTGCACACATGGGTCTATTAACAAATTTTGGAGGCCTTTCAGAATCAACTATCTGTTCTTAAGTTTTTCTATATGCATGTAGAAGTGAAGGTAAAAAAGTCAAATGTGTTTTAACATAAAGATATTACCAATAAAGGTGTGGGGTCAGTGAAGTAAACTACTTTCAATCTTGAAAACCATGTTTTAATACTTCAACTATGTGCAAAAGAGAACTTAAGTTTTTTCAAAATAAAAACTGATAATAACCCCAATTGACAGCCATGTCTAGATACAATGGATATCACATGTATGAGGTTCTTTTTCTGATAGCAGCAGTCCAAACTATATAACCAAATAAAAAAACTCAACTCTAGAACAATCGAAAGATGCTAGGCAACACTGAGGCCGAGTATATGAAATAACCTTGTAGCACCCTGAAAACGTCTCAATCTAAGCATCTATTCAACAATCCATTATCTACATCTGAAACAGAATATACAGAGACACCAACATGTCTTGCTCATCGATGCTTGGTGATCAAAACATTTGAAGATGTTATACAAAACAACTCTAGCTTGCATATAATACTAACGCATAATTTCTAGATAATGGAATACTTTTGTAAAGCTACAAAGGAAGGGGCAAAGGGCCACCACCCAACTTAATGGTGGACACGAGCTTATGCACTAACCAGCTTGAACACTGGCGTTTGAACAATGCTAAGAAATACTAAATACCTGATAAGACATTTTGATCATACCTCTCCGAAGAATCATCATTAGAACTTTCCACTGATAAGCTCATTTCAGTCAAACAAGCGGTTTCATTGGTTTGAGGTTTGCAAGCCTGGTGTGGATTATTCACAAATGAAAGAAGAGTGGAATCTGCTGCTGCATTGGAGGAAGTACCAACATAAGGAGACTCCTTAATACGACGTAAATGCTTCTCCATCAAATCTTTTCTCAATAGAAGTATTGCTGAGCGAGAGCGAGCAGACCGATGCTTCTTAGTGCATAAAGCGTATCTTAAGTCAAGGTCAACACAAACTGAACAAATATTAACATTAACTATTTTTTAAATTTTGCACTAACCGATGACATATGAAAATTCAACCAAAAACTATGAAATAACTCATTCATATAAACATTCTCAGAGGATATCTTTAATACAGACTCGTGCTGCGTGATTACATGCGAAGCCATGTTTATACCCACTTTTGTAGCACAAAAAGGGCATATCTGCAAAGAGAAAAAACTCTGGTTTAATATACCTTCCTCAGCAAAACAAAACAGTGTTACAAATTTCAACTTGCATCCATGTGATAGATATTCTAGAAAGTTTGGTGGCGTGAGCTCAAGAAACACAATTTAATTATCCATATCCCAACCAAATACACGAAGATGTTGTGTGGATTCTTTTTTCTATCTTCTTTTTTGCTTTTAATTTCAAAGGGAGAACACACATAAATCAGTCTTGTAAATATCCATTTCTCACTATTTAAAATATCAACTAACCAACCCCTTGAACGTCAACATTCGAAACCAATTCAGCTCAAAACCTATGTTCATCAAAATAGAGAAGCCTATCAGTCGAACAACTCAACAGAAAAAGCCTATCACCTGAACAACACAACAGAAAAAGCGTATCACCTGAACAACTCAACAGAAAGGGCATATCACTCGAACAACTCAACAAAAATTCATTTCTCTAAGCCATCAGTCTTCCTAAAGATCGTGAGTTAACACAAACATAAAAAGAATGAAATATACTTCTTAGGCACACTTAACAAATTCTAATTAAACCATCATGACATAAACGTTGCTAAAGTAAAATCCAAAAAAATACAAACACAAAGCTAAATGAAATTATTACCCCAGGCTTAACATCCATACGGTGATCGGCATCAATGTGGCAGCACAATCCAAGAATATCAAAATCCTCGGAGCAAAACGGGCATGCCAATTCATCCGATTTCTCCTCGGTCTCAATATCGATAACTTCTTCATCCACATATTCCCCTCCCATGTCTTCGTCCTCCTCGTTGTAATCATCTATTACACCAATCACAAATTACAACACAGAAACGAAATTAATCATCAGAGAAATTAAAGAAACGATACAAAAATTAAAAACTGACCAATACTGTGTCTGGAATCCATCTCAAAATCCAAATAGTCGTACAACCGATCACCCATTACGAATTTAATTAAATAATTCTTGATGAAACTCTATAAAAACACATGTGATTAAGCGCTGAAAAAGAAACTAAAAATAAAACATAATTAGGGTTTGCAGTGGGTTTAATTTGTTCCTCCTCTCCTTAGTAGACTAGTCAGCTTACGCAGAGGAGGGGGGGGGGGGGGAGAGAGAGAGTAGAGAGAGATTAAATTTAAGACACTTCTCTTTTTCCCCAAAATAAAAACAGAAACGATATGTATGAGTCGGGTTCGGGTCGATATTTTTGGTACCCGAGTCTATACCCGACGACTCCCGCGTTATTTTGCCCATGCCGCGGGTCTTCTCGTGTAACTGGTAGGCCCCTCTATTTAATGTTTTTCCTTAAAAAAATTCATGACTAATTTTTTCCCTTTTTTTGGAAAGTTCACAATCATATCAACATGATATTAATTTTCCATTTGATCCACCTTTCCAATATGCTAAGTAGATCACCTCAATTTGGTGTCAAATATTTTTCATACTATAATAGTGAATAAAATAGTGATGAAATGAAATTTCGCACTGTTCTTTTAGATGTTTTCATTGTCGTTTTATTTTTACTTCTATTGTTAATTGTTTTTGCTTTCATAAATGGATAAAACTTCAATAATGAAATAATTGAATATATGAGTTTCAAAAGTATAACATCCTATATTCCTATGTTGGTTTTCGATTTGCTGAAAGAACACAGTGCACATCCACTCAAAAAATAGAGTACAACGAGAAACATTTATTGAAATTAGTTTTTCAGTGATCGACTTTTGATTTGAACTATACATTATTTAACTAAATACGTTATTAACAACTATATCATGTTACCAACACGTGCTAGAATTCACTTTTCATCAAACACATTGCAGATTTAATTTACATACCCTAATCAAGTGCCATCAGGAAAAAAAAAAAAAAGTTTTAATATGTGCCTACTTAGAATTAAATACTAAAAGATCATCTAAACTTGTCAAAATTGCAAATTGATTTTCAGTTACCAGAATTTAGAAAAAGACAAGTTACAAAAGTTGGAATTTAGAAAAAGACAAGTTATAAAAGTTGGACTCATTGTTACGACTTGTGATCCAGCTGCTTATAAAAATAATCTGAAGAATGAATATAAATCATAGTTGGAAAACAAAATTTAGTCAATACTCACTTTTATAACTCAATCACATCTTTGATAGCTTACAAATTGTTACATTATTTTTTTATTTCTCCAATTCGATGACATAGGTAACTTTTGATGAGATTAATATTGTGTGACTCTCAAAGCTCGAAATTCACTGACATGATAGATGTCACGTAATGAGATTATTATGATGAGACTCTCAAAACTTCATGATAGATAGTCAAGTAATTCAAGACTTTGTAGTTAATGAAAATGCATACTCCATTATATCTCTTTTAATTGACTTCCTAAAACTGTAAATACAAATTAAAAATTATTTTATTTTCCTAACATGCCTTCATTAACTAAGCACTTCTTTTACCCTCGTTAAAATTATGGGTAAGAAACATAACTAATTTAGGCATTAATTCACAATAATCACATATTATGAAAATAGTACACAAAATGTCATTTAACTAACAAGAATTTAGAAGTTTCAAGACGACAATTAAAAGAGATTGGGAGGTATAATTTTGATAGAGGTAAAGTTGAGTGCAACAATTCAATGGATATCCATATTATGTAAAATGACGTCTCGTTCAATGCATTCAAATTTATGAGACTTGTTCATGCACAACGGTCTCACACAAAGTTTTTCAACAATATCTATAAATTTAGCTCTAAATATTTATTATAATTAAAGATATAAAATAAGTCGAATTTATAGCATTCAAAAAAATTATTTCCATTACTTATTCGATCTCGTTTCCAATTTAAGATCAAATGGATTGTGTTATAGTATTACAATATGAATGTAAGAAATAAATTACTCTAAACTGGAGATTCATTTCTTCTCATCAGACCAACAGAAGTCCAAGGCCATACTATTTCAAATAGAAGTTTGTATATACTCCTTTCTATATTTGTACTTTGAAAATAGAGAATGTAATTCATGTTATTTAATCTGGTAAAATGTTACAACGAGCTTGTAGCTCAAGTGTATTCACCTTATAATGCAAATTGTGTTGACCCGGGTTCGAACTCAATAACTCATAGACTCTTGCAGCAACATAATAGTCCTAGAAAAAAGAAAAAAAAAATGTCAACTCATCACCATTCACAAACAGTTTCAACAACATTAATAAAAACAATAACGACAAGTATGCAAGATACTTCATTGTCTCGATAGTCAAAATCGTTTCAGTGAATGGTAGTTACTAGTTAAATCAAAGTCATAAAGACTACTGATGCATAAAACTAAGAGGGTGTTTGACTAAGCTTGTAAGCCCCTTAAAAGAGTTTATAAGATGTTAAGAGCTTATAAACTCCTTGAAACTGTTTGATTAACTTTTAAATATAAGATCTTATTTTTATCAACTTATAAGCCTTTTTTTTTTTAAGTTGAAGATCTCACATTATTTCTAAAATAAGATCTTATTTTTCAAAACACCTCCAAATCTGATCATTGAAATTACACAAATGTCATTACTAACCTCTTATAAGCTCTTTCATCTTATTTATCCAAATATTTTAACAACTTGTTTTAGGAGGTGTTTGGCTAAGCATATTTTTGGAGCTTATAAGTAGGGGTGAGAAAAAATACTAAAATGTCGAAATACCGAGATTATTGTACCAAAAATATTGAAAATTTTGACATACCGAAAATTTTGGTACGGTATCAAGTTTGGGTACGGAATCGGTATGATATTCTCAAAATATAATATTTTTCATTTCGTTATACCAAAGTTTTAGTATGTAATTTTCATTTCGGTATAATGGTAGTTTTGGTATATCGAAGTTTCGATATATATTTTTCATTTCGATATGATGGTATTTTCAGTATATCGAAAATTTTCGGTATATCGGTATGAAACGATATGATTACGTATGATAATGAAATTTCGGTATACCAAATTTTTCGGTATGATAACAGTATTGAATATTTTGATACTGAATTTTTCGGTACGGTATACTGTACCGACCCACCCCTACTTATAAGTTCTTGTTATAAGATGTTTTTAGGGCTTATTTTAACTTAAATTTAAAATAAGTTGTTGAAGTGTTTGGATAAATAAGATGATGGAGCTTATATAATGTTAGTAGTTTCAATGATCAAATTTGAAGGTGTTTCGAAAAATAAGCTCTTAAGTTAAAAATAAGTTGGGGTTCACCAACTTATTTAAAAAGAGCTTATAAACTCCTTACATTTTATAAGCTTATAAAATAAGATCTTATTTTTAAAAGTTAACCAAACGAGCTTACAAGCTCTAAACATCTTATAGCTTCTTTCAAGGAGCTAATAACCTTGGTCAAACACCCTCTTAAACATAAATTAAACATCCTATAAGATGCAAGAGCGTATAAGCTTTAAAAATAAGTTTAGCCAAACACACCCTAACTATGACATAATATTGTTAGCCTTTTTTTTCCATTCAATTAGAAAATATCGTTAAAAGAGAGTTGAGAGAACTTATCTTCATATAAGCATTTTTCAATACAAGTTGTGTTAAGAATAGTTCCCTTAAAGCAATTATGAATTGTTTTTTATTATTTATAAATGCGACATTTATTTCAAACTCTTATGCATATTGTATGCATTTTAGAAACATCATAGAGAATCCTTAGTTCATTTGATGTAACCATAATCTTAGTATATAAGTGTTATACACGAGAGGATTAAGATTGTGGATAATGAACATACAACTTGTTGGAGAATCCCTAGTTCATTTGATGTGACCAACAAGTTGTATCTTAGTAATTTTTAAAATGGGCAGGGCGGGCCAACCTGTCATTTTGGCGGGTTGGAAAAACCTCAATCCAACTCAACCTATTAATGGGTTGCCACTTTAAAATTTTCATTATTTTAGAAAATATAATAAATATATTTTTAATATGTTTTACTCTTCATTCAACCTTATATGAATTGGTTTACATGAAAAAATACGGAGAAAAAAAACATTATAAAAAGTAAATTTTCATTAAATAAGTGACCAAATTTAATATATTGAACATCATTATTTGTATTGAATGATAATTCTTATCAATATCATACATTTTTCAGATATGTATTAAATAAAAAAATATAAAAAATTAAGTATTCATTAAAAATAAAAAAATGTGGGCCAAATCACCTAACGCATAAGCTAACTTGCAAAAAGCCTAACTCGTCCCAGGCCTACCTATCAAGACATGACTTCTAAATGCTAAACTCAAACCTTCAAACCTAAATGCTAAGCATATACTCCTTTCAAACGGGCTCATAAATGCTAAGCTCAAATTTACATTATGGCGATGCGGGTTAGCCCAACGGGTCTATCCCATTTTGACGCCCAATGGGTCTAAATCAATTATATTATTCAATAGATCAATTACTTTAACATTAGAATCCGTTTATTTCTTTTCAATTATTGTTTTTTCAAACAAACTTTTGATTTTACATATAACTTAAAAAAAATTTAAATACATTAACAATGAGATATACACTTTTCATACACAATCAACGGGTGCACAGCTAGCTCTAACATCAAAATGAGAGTACACATATTTATAGTCTAAACACCGAATTTTTACATTTGCCAACGGTAAGAATATTTCTTTTACGCTTTTTTTTAGCCTGGGATTTTTATATGGTATGTATTTCCCCAACGGTAAAAATACATATTTTATATATGGTATGTATTTTGCCAACGGTGAATATTTATTTTACACATTTTTTTTAGCCTGGGATTATTTTTTGCAACCCACGTGTCTTTTCTCATGTGATGAATCATGCATTTTGCAACCTTAAAACAGATTTGTCCGTTATCTTTTATGGAATGATATTCTTTTTAGAGTTCCTAGCCCAAATTACCCATTTTCATATAAGTGAGCACAATTTTACCCACCATTGTAATATTTTTACCCACTATACCCATAAATTTAAAATATTGTCCCCAAATACCCATTTTCATATATATTGACTGCTCAAACGTTGATCAGAATTTCAGTGTCAGAATTCGAGTACTAAATCATCTATATTATAATATATATTAATTGATTCGAATAACTTAAAATATATATAATATATATTGATTGATTCCAATAATCAACGAACTCAATAAATCTCATGTAGCGAACTCAATAAATCTTGATATGAAAATGTTTCGAGATTGATCATTGATTGAATGCCATTCACATACTGCAAATCATGCCAGTAACCTCCATGACATATTGCCACTGAAAAAGTCATCCCTATCCTTGAACAAATATAAAAAAAAAGTAAAATAATTATCAAATATAACTTTATTATGAAAGAAGTAAAATATAGTTTTAAAGAAATTTTTCATGAGTTTCGTTAACCCCTTAAATTGAAGGGGTTAACGAAATTAAAGAAAATTTTCAGAATTTTCGTTAACCCCTGAAATTTAAGGGGTTAACGAAATTAAAGAAAATTTTCACAAATTTTCGTTAACCCCTTAAATTTCAGGGGTTAACGAAATTAATCTTTAATTTCGTTAACCCCTGAAATTTAAGGGGTTAACGAAAATTTGTGAAAATTTTCTTTAATTTCGTTAACCCCTTAAATTTCAGGGGTTAACGAAATTTAAGCAAATTTTCTTTAATTTCGTTAACCCCTGAAATTTCAGGGGTTAACGAAAATTCTGAAAATTTTCTTTAATTTCGTTAACTCCTTCAATTTAAGGGGTTAACGAATTTGTTAACTTAATTAACTCAATTTGTTTCTTTAATAATTTTTTTGGTTAATTTTTGGATCATTCTTAGACTGAACTATAATTAAACAAAATTTCAACATTCAAACAATAATCTAACTAATCAAACAATAATCAAACAAAATAAATTATGGACAACTAACCTTTAACTATAAACAAATTCAACTTTAAACAAATTAAAAGTAGTTTATGCAACTATAAACTACTACTAAATGCTTGAAATACTTACTTGCCTTGATGAATACTCTAAATTTTGATGAATACTCTAAATTTTGAGAGAACTTCTCACTGAATATGTGAATGTGAATTTTTTGGAATGAATTCGATTGTAAATTTTGAATATTAAAAGTAAGGTAGATTTTTTCTTCATATCAAATCAAATATTGTCTTATTATTCACATGTGTAAAAATAAAGTAAAAGCGTGTAAAAAAGTCAAAAAAAAAATTCTTTATCTCTGCAAAGCAAAGTACAAGTTGAAAGTCAAAAATGGGTATTTGGGGCTATTACTTTATATATATGGGTAGATGAGGATAAAAAAATATATTGATGGGTAGAAAAGTTAAGTTGTTAAAGATAAATGGGTATTTGGGGATATTTTCTCTCCTTTTTTAACTGCCAAATTTTTTATTTATGGAATGATCTTTTGTTACTGTCAAATTTTTTTAGCCCATGTTTCTTTTTACTGTTTTGTTATTTTATTTTATATAATAGATTTTTGAAATACTCGGATTTATTAACTTTTGATCCAACGAGGATGATAAATAGAATTGTGGGCCATAGAATTGTAGATCTACAGCCCAATTTGGAAGTAGCCTGAGTTTCTGCAATTGTTTTTTGTAGGCTCTAAAGTTTGGGCCTATAGGGCTATTTTAAACCAACTCATTTTGCCCCATCATCACCTGCTAAAACCACAACCTCAAAGGCTATAATATTATTCCCTCCGACCTACTGACTTGGCCTACTTTCAATTTTTATTTGTCTCATCTTATTTTGTCAGTTCAAAATTAGTAAAGAAAAATTTGCTCCCTTACCCCTCCATTTCTTTCATTTTACAACTTTTGCACTCAAAATACACACATTAATTACAAAATTGTCACTCAAAAATATTAAAATAATATATCACATCAAAGTTAACAGTTTTTCTTAAAATTCATGTCGGTCAACCTAGGCAAAGTTATGAGGAACGGAAGTAGTACTATTTATTCATTACATTTTCCGTTTTATGTTGTATTTTATCATTTTGCTTTATACTAATTAATTGATAATATCATTTAATTTATATATAAAATGTGATTGATCACTTTTAACACATGAAATATGATAATTATTTTGAAATACTATAATAAAGACAATGTCCTGCGGTGTACGACCTTGTAGGGATATGGATATCTTTATCCTAAAATATTTGTTTTATGGTCAATTCTTATTATTTTTAAAATCTTTAAATTTACACTATATTTTTATTACATGATGAGTAATTTAACTTGTAAAATATAAAATGAGCTTTGGTTTCCAATTGTATAAACAATAATCAATAAATAGAATGAATTTGAAATATATATCCAAAATCGTTCCGTTCAAACATAATCCTACTACCTTATTAAGTGTAACTTAATATAGAACAATTGAATCCACATCCTTTCCTCGTATTAAATCCTATAATCAGACAACTTTTAGATAAACTTTGTAGTGTAGCAGAATTGCAAAGGATTAAAGCTTTGTAGTTATCATTAATATTTATAATTATGATGATAAGAATTTACCTCCAAATCACATTTGTTTCGGACTAAGAGTAGTTGCCCATCTAATCACATTAATTAATAAATATAACAGCAAAACTCCGAACCAAACCACATGATAGTCCACAAAAAAATCCTTCTCCATAGGTTCGGTTTAGTTAAATATATTCTTACATTTGACGAAAATAATACTTGTCTCAAGTTTAATAATTTAAAGGATAAAATAAGTAATATCAAACACCCGGAGGTTACCTCATATTTGATCAAATGAAAACTCAACTAAATCCATATACTTTTCAATAAAAAATTCATACAATTTTTTTACATGCATTTATTGTAATGTCAACAGATGTAGGTAAGACAGTCTGTTTTCGTATAGTATATACGTAGTTAGTGAAACAAATTGTAAATAAAGTTGTGGTTTTGAGTAAGTGGGTTGATAATGATAAGTGGGCAAATAAGAGAAATAATGAAAGGATTGGAAGTGGAGTCGAGAGCAAAAGTTTCATTTCTCACCAACAACAAAGCACCAACCACGTGTGTGTGCTACCTTGTAAGAAGATAATGCCCCGCCACTATTCCACACTTCACCACCGATCAATTTTTCAATTCCAAATACACTTCCACAATCATATATATATATATATATATATATATATATTCTCCACCACTAACATTTTATTCCATTCACCTTGCCTACTCCTCAACAATTCTTCTTCTTTAATTGGAAAAGACTATGGTAAATTCTAGATTTAAAAAGTCCTCAACCAATCATCTGCGATTAATTTCATGTCACAGACTCACATATGCACTAAAAATATAGTTGTGGTTTTAAATTACATTAAATTTTAACCAGTCTTCTCAAGTTTGGTAGAAGGGCACGACTTTAAGTTACGCTAATAAACCAAATTGCTGTACCATTGTGATTTAAGCCAACTGGATTCCAACAACTAGGACATGTCCAGGTGATTTGAGTTGGAAATTTAACTTAAATGATGATTTACGTTCTTTTTTATTTTCTTTCTTCATTGAAAGAGATTGTGATTTAAACTGCAATTCCAAAGAAGAAGAAAAATGTTGTAATATTTACGACTGTTTGGTATCATTACTTAGCAAAAACTAAAGAATAATAATAAGAATATAGGGGGTTAAATTGATGGGACATAATTCATAGAAACAATTCCATAAATGTTACAATTAGCTGAAAGTAAAACTACATTTCCATCATCTTCTCCTTTTTCTAAATTCCATTTCCTTTATGCTGAGTTTGGATGAAGGAATCCAGAGAGAAAAGGAGAATCATTTTCCTTTCCCTTTATGATAGAGGTTTGGGATAAGAGAAGATAACAAAGGAAATGCATGAAAGATATAAAACATGAACAATTTCAAGAAATCATGAACAATTTAATCAAGTCCGGAATCAAAAATAAATAAAAAAACAATAATGAAATTAATAGATTAACATTGGGAAAATAACAGATACAGCTATGAGCTATGCAGTACACATGGAATAACAAAAGTTAAGGCAAGTTGGCCGACAAAATCGAGACTTCTCATAAATTATTTCTGTACACTTTGCTGTATTCCTAGGCAATTTTGTGACTTTGTCAATTACCCACCCTCAAATCCAAATCCAAATCCAAATCTCATCTCATTGAACTCTTTTAATATTACTGTTAATTACAATGTCAGTCAAAGATTTGTGTTCTAAGTTTAGATTAAGTCGCACGTTATAAGTATAGTAAAAACAAATTAATAAAAGGATGGAATATATGTCTGAATAATACTTGAATAAGAACATTTGGCAGATTGAAAAAAAGAGAGATGTAGCTAGGAATAAAATCCTTCCTTTGATTAAGGGAGAGAGAGAGAGAGAGAATAAGAGAATACAATACAAATGTTGGATCATCATAGGTAACGAACGAGTTAATCATCAAAGGAGACGCGAGTTTTGGAGAACAAATTAATAATTGAATCGAAGGCACAAAATTATAATGGAATAAGAAAAAATTGTGAAAATTACGAGCAAATGAAAAAAAAAATGGAAATTTAAGAAAAAAAGTTCACTGGAGAAATGTACCGGCGGGGGAGAGGTGTTACAATGTTGACCAAAAATTTCACGTCGAGTGTCCGTACAAATCATACGGCGCCCAAAGCGAGTCGAGCGGACACGGCTGCTTGGAGTCGAGCCGAAGCCACGGCTTGCCGCTGCCGCTCCAGTGGAGCAGGCTCACTGGACCAGGATGAAGGTCCCTACAGCTCCCCCCTACATTATCGCCTCCCAGGCCGTGCTGATTCCACCTATGCTCGATCGGCGCCACGTGGCCGGCGAAAACCAGTAGAAACGGTGGCAGCGAGCCGAGCTCGTATATGCGGCTCGTGCTTTTCTTCTGAACTTCCATCCACCGCTCTATCCGGCGTGTGTACCCGAACCGCCGCCACTTCCCCAGATCTATCACCATTACACCGGTGTTGAAGTAGCACGGTCTTCGCCCGGAAAACACGCCTGAAAATCTGGAATTCGACCAAAAAAATTCGGTGAAGTATTTCGTGAAATTGGCGTGACAATATTCCGGTGCGCCGATTGTTTTCTGCCCTAATTTTGTACTCCATAGCTTTGAAATGTCATCAACGACGACCAGATCGGAGTCCAAGTATATCACTCTAGTAATACAAGTTTCTAACAGATCCGCTAAATAATTTCGAGCGTAATTTAACGGCTGTTCGAGCGCTTGTCTAACGGAGCTGGAGATGAGATTTCGCACTATTTCCGGATCGAAATAATACACTTTGAACTTCAATTCAGGGAAAGTGGATCGGACTAGGGTTTCGAGGCCGATTTCCGGTACCAGGAAATGGAAAAACACGCTTTCCGGACACTTAGAATGCTGAAGAACTGAATGAACGGCGGCGACCGAGCCTCGTAAATACTCAACATCCAGAGTAATCGCAACGTGAACGAGCGATGGATCGCAGATGCTGTAATTTTCCGATTTTGGCGAACGACATTCACCGGCATTGCGGAACGCCGGTGCTCTTCGGAAGGAGAACTTATCGAAGGAATGGGTAGGTGTGGAGAATTTCAGAAGAGAATCAACGTGAGAAGACCTAATTGCCTCCGCCGGCGGGAAGGATTGAAGAGAAGGGGAGAGTACAATCATCACCATAGCTGCGGAGAAAATCCCAGAAAATCTCATTATCCACTGCATTTTCGTTCCCCTGTATAAGAATTTCTGCTTTCTTCTCCTCGATTTGAAACTGAAACTAGCGGAATGAATCGACGAGAGGAGGAACGCAACGGCTCCTCTGAGGTCTGCCAGAGCTCAACACAATCACAAACACCAACAATCAAGGGAACAATCAAAATACATGTCCAAATTCCAATAGGCAATTCAATCTGTTTCTCTCAAATGGCATCCGGTGGGAAGGAATCCATGAGAGAGAGAGAGAGAATCAATAAGCGCCGACGTGCGTTGCAGTCACCCCAACTCTCTCTCTCTCTGACTCTCTCTCTCTTGGAGAAGGTGCAGCATCGAAGCAGAGACTTAAACAAGAGAGAGAGAGTTTGGGAAGGGGTTTTTCGCTTTTTTGTCTTTGTATTTCAGGTTCTTTTATCTATGTCGAGATTTCCAGCATAGAAACACACGGCTAAAATCATCAACCTTTTTTAATACAAATAATATTTTCCATTTATTTAACAAAGACACTGAAAAAGGCATCCAAATTAAGTAACAACTTTTTGTAATTAAATTCCATCCAAAAAATCACAATCATATTTAAATAGAAATAAAGATTGGAAAAGGCCAGCTGTGCTTGTCCAGTTGTCTTCTATCACAAGAAGAAGTAGAAAGAAGAACACATACACATCCTCTCTGTACACATGGCCTTTTCCACACATCAAATTCTTCATACCTTATCATTTTCTGAGCTTAATTTCTGGATATGCAATTTACACTTTGGTCCCAAACAGGAAATTATATTTGAAAAAAGTTACTGTAAATATCTGATTACTTTGTCCTATTTACGAGCTACAATTTTAGCTTTGAGAAAGCTGTAATTGAATTTAATGCTCTTTTCTTCACGGTGATGATAAGGATAAGATTCACAAGCTTTTGGTCAAATTCAAGTTCCAACCAATAAATAAATAAACACATCTATACAAACACTTAATAATCTCAATTAATTAATCTTTTGAAATCAGTAACACTTATTTTTAAGTTTATGTTCTTTATATATCAAATAATCTTTAATTTAATATTGTCACATCTTTTTCCTCTCTTTTTTTACTACATACAGTTTAATACATTTTAAAAGTAATATTTGAAAATTTAATTAAAATGATAGGAAGCTTAATAACCTATTACTTTATAAAATTCATTTCACAAAATACAGATCACACTAAAAATAACATAAAAGTTTTTATATATTGCATAACATTGTAAATCACCCATAATACGATAATCGAAATTAGCCGTCCTATGAATTGAAGTAGAACCTAGAAGATATTTTCTAGTAATTTCCAAGATTGCTAAAACTCAATGCAATAAAAACTCCAAGGAAATTAGGATTTGAGATTTTGGGCTCATCATTATCTACAAGATATAGTTGCATATACATATTGTTTTCTTTTCAAATTTATCGGTTTAAAAATGTATTGTTACTTAATATCATATAAACTATATTAAATAAATATTAGTTATTTCTAAAACACCATCTTAATTATATTAGATTATAATTTGAATTTAATTCAACATAAAAGAAGTAATTTGAATTAAGTTGAGGTAAATTATGGGTTGTGCAAATGACTAGAGATCGATGTAAAATCCATAACTTGAATATTAATATCTATAAGAGTAGTGGTGCGATTTAAAGCTTTTATGAATAATAAAATAATGATCTACTCTATTTGTTGGTAAGAACTTTTGAAGTGCATTAAATTTGGTTGCAAAACTTCATTACAAAGTACTTTGTGGACGTGTGGAATCTAAACCTATGTAGAAAAAAATGAAATGTGGAATAAATATGAACGAAAACCTAACTTTATTTCCTTAATCATACCAGTTCAACGTCTTCAAAACTAATTTTAAATAATACCACATATATATATATATATATATATCAATAAAAAATGCAGTGCTAAAAAATTAAAATGACACCTCACAAATGTCATGCTCTTGCTCTTCAAATGTGCTAATGATGACCCCTCCTATCTCCTATTGTGCCATATTAGTGCACCAAAGTCCATTAATTCATATATATGAGTTGACCTCGTGATCAACAACACATTGCGTTTTTCCTTTGTAACATCGCTAATTGGGCTTAGTGAATGTCATTAATTTGACTTTAACCTCCTAAATTTAAATTCAAAGTATTGGCCCATCAAATAAAATACTTACTTACAATGACCTACTAAATAAAAGAGGCTATTTTAATGTGAGGGTTGACTTTAAAAAAATATTTAATATATTGGTTACAGAAGTGGTTAAACGTAGAATGGTTAGGTTCAAGAGTTAATCGCCTCACAGTATACTATATCACGAAATCAAATAAAATTAAAATGTTAATGTAACATATTGTATTGTTATCTTTTTATTAAATTTTGGATGAAAGATGTTGTATAGAAGGGAAGGAATAAAAATTAAAAAATTTGAATTTATAAATTCAAATCTTGATCATGACAATACAATAGGCACATTTATAAATGTGAGATACTACTTGAGTAACAAGACTTGTCTTTTTTAAATAAGAAAATGGTCATATATACCACCAAACACATAATATACTACATTTTATACCATGAAGGATAATTGTTTTACATCTTTCTAGCACAAATGATAACTTTTGATCTCTTTCCACCGCTATATTTTCCCCCTCTCACATGTTAATAATGCAACGAATGGATGTGTGATATGACTTGACAATATTGCAAAATTGTCACATGATATTCAGTTATTACATTACTTGTGTAAGTCCTAATTTTATAGTATTTTCATGTAAAATCTACATCCATTTTTGAACTTCTATGTACTGTGTGATTTGTGTGTGGTAGTTATGATTGATTAAGTCAAATCAAGGTAAATAAAGTTGGGTTATATTGTTATTAGTTTTGGAGTGGTGGTAGTTTGGGCAGTAATTTATAATAGGTGGTAGAAAATGTTATATTTATTTAGGTTTGTGTAGTTTGGGTGGGCGGGCCTATAAATTGAAGTTTTGATAAGTAAAATATTATCCTAATTATGGTAGGATTGGATTGGAGGCTATAAAATCAAAATAGATAATATCAATGAGTTACATAATTAATGACTTTTTTAAGTGGTAATGACATGTAAAATATGGAAGGAAGCAAAATACAAATAAGAAAAGGGATGTGGGAATCCTAGGCAAGGGACTTCAAATGTACCCCTGCTCTTGTCATGTTCCACACGCTGGTATTTGGAGCAATTCAAAAACCAGAAACTCTTAGGATGGTTGTACACTGTACATTGTACGTTGTACCTTTGAAATCTAGGTGCATTCAACCATGGTGCACCACAGAGGATCAAACGGGAGGGGGTGCAGTGTTGACCATTGACTAGCAAATAAGTACGCCCACCAATGGTGCTTTCACACGTGGAGAATCCAATGCTGCTCTCATAAAGTGGTGCAGGTGTGCGGTGCACCTCCGCAGCACAAGTGACAATAGATTCTGGAACCGTACATCATGCCTGCCTGGCCTCCACCCCATGCACAGTGATTCTGACACGTCAGAACACTTCTTACAAACGGGTTTTATTCTCTACGACGCACCCTAGATCTTCACTTTTATAAGTAAAATTGATTGGATTTTAGGATCTATTGGATGGATACTATTGGACTAAAATGTGATATTATATATATAAAAGTGTGGTTTGACACTCTCAAGTGATGACACTTGGAGTTCTATAAGCATGTCAAGTGTCCTTTCTTAAAACATATTTTATTTGTCATATATAAAATCATTATTATCAATTAAATACTCACCTCACTACTCAATAAAAAATAAATATGTAAGTTACTAATGTTTGCT
This sequence comes from Scutellaria baicalensis, assembly GCA_005771605.1. Classification (NCBI taxonomy): domain Eukaryota; kingdom Viridiplantae; phylum Streptophyta; class Magnoliopsida; order Lamiales; family Lamiaceae; genus Scutellaria; species Scutellaria baicalensis. The sequence goes on along the minus strand of CM016726.1, from coordinate 15,113,961 downwards.
AATGTTGTATTGTTCTTCACTACATGAAATCTTTGCTTCCAAATTTGAATAATTATTTGTCCAACATTTCAATTTGAAAGGAAAAAAAAAAGTAAACAACAATGTTACATAAGCCTATATAATATGAAATTCTTATAAAAGGAAAACAAAAAGTACACAACAATGTTACATAAACCTTTATAAAATGAAATTCTTATGAAAAAAAAAAATTGAAGAGTAAATATACTACTATTTTTCATTGAATTAAAACAAATAAATAAAAAAGATGTTTGAAGATAGTAATACCTTACAAAAGAACATTTAGGATAGTTCATGTAACACCCCGACCCAGTTTTGAGGGATTGGGGCACTACCATGACGTTACATGCTCAAAATAAAATATTGGTATAAGGAAAAATTAAAATGATTAAAAATTTTTTTCGTAAAGAAACTCAGCGGAAGACTTAATTATGAAAACACGAGCCCTTTTTTTTTCTTTTTAAAATATGAAGGATGAAGATGTAAACATCCGACTCGTGTCTTACCCACATTTGTAAGTCAAAACCTTAAAGTATTTTAAAACATATGAAAATCTTACGTAAACAGTTAAACCAACATGGAAGGTTTCAGAGAGTGTTAAGCACCATCGAAACATACATATTAACATTAATCAAAACATATACTTCTCGGGAGGAGTCCATACAGCCGGCTACACATCCGTTTCATTGTAAGCTGAACCTGAAAAGATTTAAAGGTAACATCATGAGATTCCTCCGGAGAGGAAGCCAGTGGGATAACAATACTCTCTCATACATAGAAGCAATTAAATTATTAAGCACGTACTACATGTCCAACAGGCACGCTCACCCGTTTTGGACCCTCATAACATTAGACCAGACACTCTCGCCCTTATGGTCACATAACATTAAGGAATGTGGGCACGCTAACCCACAAGACCTTGCTTTCATAGACCAGGCACTTGGCCCTTATGGTCGTCGCCCGGCGTGAAGCCCTCCCGGTTATAGCTATGGTGCTTCCCTCCGTAGATTTTCATACATATCTTACTAATTTAATTATCAACACGTAGTAGAGAGTAGAAGTTACCCACTTTTGAAGATTCCACTTGAAGCGGGGATAGCTACTGAAGTATCTGGTCGTCTCGTACTGCACTCGGCACATTCATTAACATTTAGTCTTTGATTAATTACATCTCCATCATATCATACAAACACATACATATTCATCTTCATGTGTACTTAGTTAACATATTATTCAAGGTTCATTAGTGTATCTTAATAAACATAATATCATGGAGTCATGTCTTGGGCAGCTATATAACCTAACATACATATCATTCATGCCACATATGTATATCATGACAAGACATAACAAAATAATCTTATAGACTTTATAACATTCTTTAGAACATGCATCAATTAATCATGTGAAAGAAAACTATTTAGACCTTATGAACTCATAAAACTCTATTACATTACTTTGAAACCTACGGTTCATCACCTTACACATAAGCTCACATTTTATTTCTCAAAATCAGTTTCAAGAGATGGTTGAATCTCACTTTTAATCATAGATAAAAATAGATTCAAAAGCTAGTAACTTATAGATAGAAATACACTCGTTAACATATAACGATTTTCATATTTATAACAAAACATCTAAAATTCATGAAAATAATTAATATCATTCACATAATACCTCTTAGTTAGTCATGCTATAACAATAGATATAAGTTCCAAACACACAAGCTTTAATAATTAACTTATTGTACCCAAACATATGTTTGGAAAGTACTCTAATACAGTCTGATTTATAAAATTCACCATAAATCACATAGTAATTAAAATCTTTTGAAATTAATAATTTAAACTTACAACATCATGTATTAAAACATATTAAAACAGTTCGGAAATAATTATAACTCATCAAATTTCTAAGATTATCCTTCTAAAGTCAAAAACTGTAGAATTTCATCTTGAAACTAGACTATGTTTGAAAATTCATTATAATTCATATACTAATCTATAAATTACAAAATTTTTATCATAAACTCAAAATATTATTTAGTATAACATACTGGAACAGTTTTGAAAAATATACATTGACCTATTTTATAAAAATATTTTTCTATGGTCTGAAACTGCACATTTCGGGTTTGAAATTGGACAATCTTTGAAAATTCATTATAATTCGTAAACTTCTCCAACCATTACCAAAATTTAACCATACACTCAAGACTTCATGTAGAATAACAACCTAAAACAGTTTTAAAATATTTCACTTGACCGATTTTATAAAAATAAATTTCTAGGATCTGAAACTGTATGATGTAACTCAAACATGGACCACTTTGAAAAATCATTAAAATTTTTATTATTCTCCAAATGCTACCAAATTTTTACCATGCACTCACAACATCATGTATAACAACATACTAAAACAGGTTTCGAAAATTCATAGCATAGGATTTTATAAAAATCATTAGAGGGGACTGCAATTTACTCAACTTTTCCATAGGATGATCTATTCCCTTATTCTCTTAACTAAATGATAAATCTAACTCTAACAAACTTAATTAACCTCAAGAATATCATCATCACTTATTTAATCACACATGCAAAGAGTTTTAACAATATAATCAAGCATGCAAAGCCTATTTTAACATGCAATTGCACAATCACCACTCAAAGTTCACATATTTTGTAGATTAACCACATATAACAAACATGCAACCATTTCACCACCACATTTCTAGAAAAACCTTTAGATCATACATGCAACACTTATCTCAACATGCATTTCAATATTTAGGACCTAGTCATGCTCCTAAAAAGAAGATTGGTAAGGATTAGCCAAGTATACCTCTTGGATGCACAAACAAGAGTTCTTTGAAAATCTCCTTATTCTTTGGAAGATCTTGCTTTTCACTTAATTCTTGAAAGGGGCAGCAACTTTGTGAGGTGAGATGAAGATATCTTTGATGAAGGGAAAAATGGTGTAGAGAGAATATAGAGAAATTTTGCTAGAGAGAGAGAGGGGATAATCTAATGCAAGAGTGGGATGGATCCCCCTTACACACACATATATAACATAATACATGTATTATACATGTAGATCATCCATTGTAGTATCTATCCATTTGTGAGGTGATAATTAGTGTAGCATTGAGACTTGTAGTGATTTGATGGGGGTATGGGCTTGGAGTGTAATTCTTATCTAATATGACATATCTAATAATTGTAATCATAGAAATCATACATACATTTTATGTCCAAAAAATTTGCACACTATGTAAGTCACATAAGTATGAATGATGATAAATTTAAATAGAACACATCATAAATGTCATACACTATATATCACATAATTCATCAATTAAAGACTCACTTAACTATGATTGGGCATACATTAGTCACATTTTCTATATTAATTATTTAATCTTGTTATATATATAACTTGTCTTTTTTTTTTTCTTACCCGTGTGTATCGAGTGCATCACGATTAACTCGGTCTCTTCGGGTAGCTATCCTGCAAGACTTTTTATACTTAAAGAAACATTAGCTCATTTCTTTTGGTAAAATATAAAGCTTGATATATAGAGATTATTTACAATAAATCATTTTAAAAAAATGATTTAGGATAAAATATGCAATGCAGTTTTTTTTTCTGAAAACGGGGTGTTACAGTTCAGATTAAAAAATAGTTTTAGAAAGAAATTTATTTGTAGGATTTAAGAAAAAAAAAAGATAATATGGAAATATTGAAATTACTAATATTTTACAAAAAGAGCATTTAGGATAGTTCAAACACAATGTTGTATTGTTCTTCACTACATGAAATCTTTGCTTCCAAATTTAAATAATTATTTGTCCAACATTTCAATTTGAAAGGAAAAAAAAAAGTAAATAACAATGTTACATAAGCCTATATAATATGATATTCTTATAAACGGAAAACAAAAAGTACACAACAATGTTACATAAACCTTTATAAAATGAAATTCTTATGCAAAAAAAATAAATAAATTGAAGAGTAAATATACTACTATTTTTCATTGAATTAAAACAAATAAATAAAAAAGATGTTTGAAGATAGTAATACCTTACAAAAGAACATTTAGGATAGTTCAGATTAAAAAATAGTTTTAGAAAGAAATTTATTTGTAGGATTTAAGAAAAAAAAAAGATAATATGGAAATATTGAAATTACTAATATTTTACAAAAAGAGCATTTAGGATAGTTCAAACTCTGACATTAACAAAAATAAGTGCTAAAAAAATTAGGATATGTTTGGGTTGAGACATAAGTAGGTTTCGCAAGTTTGAAAGTGGATTGTGAAAATAATGGAATTTGATAAGTTTGAGTTTGTTAAGAGATTTTATAAAGTAAGATTATAATTAATTTATCATATCATATCATATCGGGAACTATATGAAAAATAGATGATGTCCTATTATTTTATTTTGAAAAAAAACAAATGTTTTTAAAATTTCAAGAAAATGGATATAAAGTAGAAAAAAATTAGAATAGAATTTAACAAAATAAATAACATAATTAGGATATTGGTCATCCAAAATCCAGATGTGCACATCCAGTTGAAACACCCCTTAAACAATTGGGAAATTATATTAAAACTTTATAACAACAAATATAACAATTGGTTAAAATTAATAAAAACAAAACAACAAAAAAAAAATTACAAAGGAAACCAATATGTAAAGCAAATAATGAGTGCAGTTAAAGATAAAATTTGAACAAAATAGATGTCTTCGAGCCATAAAAATGAGATGTATTCTACACTTTTTACAGAAAGATATGAAAATACTTAATGTTACAGTTAAAACACATATAAAAAATACCATATTAACAAGTTTGTGCTAAAGAACGAATGAAAAAAATAACAATAAGAAAGATTATTTTAAGGATAAATAGAAAATGTCACACACTTATAAAAAATCTGTTAACATATAAAAAAAAATATTACTTTAACATAAAAATAAGATAAGTATTAAATAAAGTTCGTGCATCGCACGGGTTCAAACCTAGTATATTAAAAAGTATACAATTTTATTTGTGTTCACACTTCACAGCACCATAAAAAAAACAACTACTCAAATATGATGCATATAAACAAACAAAGAAAAGATATAGAAAAAGATTACAAACACACAAAAAGAAAAATAAGAAAGAAAAAAAACGCTTGAAAACCACAAATGCAAAGTTGCAAACAAATGCGAACTATAATCCAAAAAACAAGACACAAAACAGCAAAGGAAAAGCCAAAACTTACCAATTAAAGAAAAACCAAAACCTTCAACATTGCAGCCAAACAAAAGCAAATTTGAATAGGAAGACATGAACTCCACATACGACTACAAGACGAAACAAAAAACATATATAAAAAACGACAACAACAACTTACAACACAAACATAATTGAATAAACGTGACACATAATCAAACAATGAAGTATGATTTATGTCTTATGAGAATACGAGGGCACCCAAACTGCAAAAAAGTGAAAACACATATTTTACGAGTTGTATTGAGTCGAGGTGTACAAATCAACGAATTCATGGTATTGATGTATTTATATTGATTTGAGGCAATGTTGAAATTGTTTATTGCATGTTGACTTTTGAGAAAAGTGTTTACAACAAATGTTTAGTCAATTGTTTAAAAGCTTGAAGTATAGTTTTGTAAAAATTAAAAGATATAGTATTCTTTAAAATTTTGAGTAGATGATCATAGTTTTAAGATTGACATCTAGTATATGAGAGATTCATGACCTCATACTTTTTTCTATCTTGTTGAGAAAACTCGGCCAATGAAATTAATATAAACTTGTAAGTTTAAATTGTATTCATTTTATTATTATTATTTTAAATAAGTGACCTTTTTTTTTTTCTACCAAAAAATAAAATACTTATATTATTCTAAGAAATATTCTATGTTCGAGCTCGTCTAAAAGTAAATTGATTTTTCCCCGAATGATTTTATAATCTATTTGAATAGTTTGAAAATTGAAACCCACTTTAAGTATGACAAACTAGTTACAAATAGGGTCTGACTGGATTAAAACCCACTTCTAATTTTTTTTATTTATCTAATTAATGCATTTCTGATCTTTGTTCAAAATCTTCGTTTATTTATTTATTTCTATTTTTACTTTTTTTGGTTCTATCTTAATCAGTGATGAGATAAACTAAATAAAAAGAAATACTTGAGAATACTTATCATGATATTAACCAGATATAAATTATTTCCTATTCGGGTAACATATTAAAGGTCACAAATTGACAAATATTATGATTGAATTGTTAAATTAAAGCCCGCTCATAACCACCTCTGCATGTTTTATTTCAAGATTATCAGATAACACTCTTTTGAGCCTTCTAGTATTCTCTATTTATTAAATAAATAGATAAACGGGTAATTCTATAGTACACCAGGTATATTAATATAGCAGATTCTCCACTCATTTTCAGCCATCAGATCTGAGATCATTAAGGTCAAAGTCAATTATGGTCTCAGATCTAATGACTTAAAATGATGGAGAGTCTGGTGTATTAATACACCCGGTGTACTACAGAAGGACCCTAAATAAACACATGAGATCTACAGTAATAACCTATTAGATAAGTAAACTTTATAAATAAAATAATGTTAATTTTACCATCGGAAAAGGTATTAAAATATCATGTGGTCAGGTTTGATTTTAAACTAATATAGTCAAATCCTAATAAATCAACTCATGATTATTTAAGCTTGTTCGGTGATGGAGAAAATTGTGTTATTTAAAATGAGAAATAATGAGGATGCGTCATTTTACACATACACATGTACATGTAATAATGTATTAAATAAAATATAACCGTTAGGAAGCTTAGCCGTTGGAAATTTGGTAATTAGGAAATTAAAGTGTTGATTATTTTTATTAGAGTAGTAATAAAAACCATTAAAGCATTGACTTGTGGAAAACCGAAGCCGACTTCATGTGTATTTTCAGCCGTTAAACCCCAACTTTAGCTTCTTCCTTTCCATGTAAGGATATTTATTTTATTTATTTCAGGAATAAAAATGACAAATATGATTTGAGGCATTTTTATATACATTTGGAGTGGTAATAACCAAGGACGAAAATATCGGTTTCGGTTCATGTATCGGTACCTTGAATTTACGGAAATATCGGTTTCGGTTATCGGTTTCGGTGGAAATATCGGTAATTTTAAAAAAATCACGGAAATATTGTGAAAAAATTAGAAAAAATATCTGGTAATTTACATAATGTTATAACTAACATTCATACATAAATTGAAGTTAAGATTTCAAATAAAAAATATAATTACAACAAAATGAGAGATAAACTAATATATAAAGTGATAATATGAGAAATTTTGTACAAAGTATATTTATGAACTAATAATAGCATGAGCTCCTGTGAGGTTCAAATGAATAAGATGACATGTCATCTTGATTTAAACAATATTGATACCAACTCACCATATTAGACCAATTTTGGGTGTAATCATAAACATGCCATTCATATGCTCCTCTATCTTTATCAATTTTGGGTGTAATCATAAACATGTCATTCAATGATTAAGGTAAAACAATAGTGAAAGAGTAGAAAATGATTGAAAATTGGAATTTTTTTGCTCATTGTCGATACACTGCACCGAAAACGATATTTCACCGATATTTCACCGATATTTCGCCGATATTTCACCGAAACCGAAACCGAAACCGAAATTCACCGATATTTCGCCGATATTTCGCCGATATTTTGATGAAAAAAAAAACACCCCGTTTTTATATCGGGACTTCATTCTCAGCGATATTTCGGCGAAATATCGCCGAAATATCGCGATTTTTTCATCCCTGGTAATAACTAACTTTATGGACTTTAAATTTAATTTTGGGAAAATAGGTATTAAATGAAAATTCGGAAAAAAAATAGACATTTTCAGAAAATTCGGATAAAAAAAGGCATTCCATGAAAATTCTTAGTTCACGAAAATAGCCCACTGATGACATTTCACGAAATTTATGACCTTCCACGAAAATAGTCACAATGGACATGCTGAAAATATACCTTCCATGATAATGGGATGGGGTGAAAATATTTACATGAAAACTTTTACCTTTCTTCACCTTGTATTTGTTCATATATACCTACACTTTTACTACACACATGTGACTTACTTCACTTCATTTCACTTTTTTTTTTTTTTTTTTCACTTCTATTGAGGGACATGTTCAATGCAAAAGTCACATCACGTGTCTACTTTCATTTTATTACCAGTCAAAGTGTAGTATTTTGGTATAAACTACAAGAGTTGTGATAGTTTGGTACAATATTTTAATGAGTAAATGTGCCAAAATACACAATTTTTTTTAAGCAATTCACTTTTCTAACATCGGATATAAGAAAAGTACTTTTTTACACCAAAATATAAGAAAGTTACCTTTTCTACACTATTTTGACTCGGTCATGGATAAATCATTAAGTAATGATGGCTTGATGATATATTCAATTTTATTTATACTTATTTAACAATTGTTTTATCCAACAACTCTAATTACAATTTTATTTGCTCTTTTTATTTATACGTATTTTACAATTGTTTTATCCAACAATTCTAATTAGTAATTTATATAATTTATAAATTATGGTTCGATTAATTAGTACGAGAACCACTATAATATGTTAATCGAAGCACAATAATTTATACTTAATTTAATCGAATTACTGAATATAATTTAGGTGGTTCGAGTTGTTCGATCACTAGTGTAAAAAACTCTTTTTTTCCAAAGTGATCGAACCACTATGTCAAATTCATAGTGGTTCGATCAGTAGTGTAAAAAACCAAAATTTTCCAAAGTGATCGAACCACTATGTCAAATTCATAGTGGTTCGATCAACAGTATAAAAAAAACAATTTTTTCCAAAGTGATCGAACAACTATGTCAAATTCATAGTGGTTCGATCAACAGTGTAAAAAACCAATTTTTTTCAAAGTGATCGAACCACTATGTCAAATTCATAGTGGTTCGATCAATAGTGTAAAAAACCAATTTTTTCCAAATTGATCGAACCACTATGTCAAATTCATAGTGGTTCGATCAACAGTGCAAAATTAAGCAAAGTTTTTCCAAATTGCTTTATTAATTAAATAGTGGTTCGATCACCACCAAATTCGAACCACTTTACAAAAAAAACCACAAATTATTAAATGAAAGTAGTTCGGTCACTTTGTGGTTCGATCAAAGCAATAATAACAAATTTGACATTATTTAATTAACACTATTTGACACTATTTGAACCACTATTTGACATTATTTGACACTATTTAACACTATTTGACACTATTTGACAAAAATTTTCAAAGTGATCGAACCACTATGTAAATTACATTACATAGTGGTTCGATCACTAGTGTAAAAAATCAAAATTTTCAAAGTGATCGAACCACTATGTAAATTTCATAGTGGTTCGATCACTAGTGTAAAAAACCATTTTTTTTCCAAAGTGATCGAACCACTATATCAAATTCATAGTGGTTCGATCACTAGTGTAAAAAACAAAATTTTTCAAAGTGATCGAACCACTATGTAAATTTCATAATAGTTCGATCACTAGTGTAAAAAACCAAAATTTTCAAAGTGATCGAACCACTATGTAAATTTCATAATGGTTCGATCACTAGTGTAAAAAACCAATTTTCAAAGTAATCGAACCACTTTTATATTATTAGTGGTTCGATCACTAATTAAAGTAACCAATAATATTAATCAATTGGAATAGTAACCACTTTTACAAATATATACATTAATTACTATTTTTATCAATTGGTTCGAACCACTAATTTAAAATTGGAATAGTGTAATTGAACCACTAATAATATAAAAGTGGTTCGATTACTTTTGATTACTTTTCTAAAAGTGGTTCGATTACTATTAATCAATTGGAATGGTTTGATTATTTTTTAAGCATTCACTTAATCAATTACTTTTGTAAAATTAGTGGTTCGATTAACCACCAAAATTAATTATACTACAATTAATTTTAATATCCACCAAAATTATAAGTGGTTCGATTAATTTGAAAATTTTGATTTTTAATCGCAAATTTGTTTAATTATTTACAATTGATAATTTATTTCAAATAGTTTCAATTTAATATACCTAAAATTATTCAATTAAAAGATCCTCATTTTTTATATTAATCGAGCCTCATTTATCAATTTAATTACTTTTATCAATTTATATGATTTGTTGGATAAATCAATTGTTAAATAATAGTATAAATAAATAGAATATATCATGAGACTATCATTACCCAATCATTTCTCCATGACCGAGTCAAAATAGTGTAGAAAAGGTAATTTTCTTATATTTTGTGGTAAAAAAGTACTTTTGTTATATTCAATGTTAGAAAAGTTAATTTCTTAAAAAAAATTGTGTAGTTTGAGCTGGACTCTCATATTTTAATAGGGTGATATTTTTATCAAATATTTAGGCTTTTGTGTATAATGGGTCATTTCATCTTAGGCTACATTTGGATAGAGTGATTTGAAATTCAGGATTTGAAATGAGTGAACCTCTCAAGTCAAAATGACTCCAAAATTAGCTCAAAATGAAAACCATGGATTTCAAATTTGCATCCATCCAAACAACACTGATGGAATTGCTACCATAAATTTCAAATCTCTCCTCAAATCTACCTATCAAAATGGGCCCTTAAAGTTAATGTGTTTATCGTATCCGAGCAAATTTTAACTATACAAACTATGAAATTAGTTATATTATTAACTATTTTGAAATTTTAATTATTTCACTCATCAGTCACCTTCCCAGGTATAAATATAACTTTGAGATTTGGAATATTAAAAAATTGTCCATTTTATTTTTATGACTCAATAACGATTTTAAATTTTTTACATTATATATAATTTGTGTTATTAAAAAACTAATGAATCTCAACGCTTAATTTAGGAATATAAATCATGAATTTAATTATTTATCTATTCTATGCGATGTTCAACTTTGAGGGGAAACATATTTGGATCATGTACTTTTTTCTTTTTTTAATTGGACACTTGTATTTTCTTTTTGCAAGTATTAAACCACTGAACTTACAGTTTTGTGTACATAATCTCATTGTAAACATCAATCAATAGATTTTAAATTTTGTTTTGAATAGACCTCTATATTTTTATTTGTATTCAACTTTCGATCATAAATCTTGCTGGATCATTAAATGTATAGACAAATTGAAGTATGAGGACTGAAATTTAATAAAAAATTCAAGTAAAAAATTCCGATTCAATAACCAAAAGTATAGATATTCGGAATTGGGCAAACACTCTAGGGTAGATTGGAAACTTGAAAAGGGCTCATGAAACTTAATTGGGCTTTTAAAGTCTAATTGGGCCCAATGACGATTTTATTAAGTCCGCATATAACCTCCAATTCTTTCTGCCATGTACCTTGATCCATTTTTCTATTATTTTGCAGTCTCAATGTTTTCATGTCAAACTCAAAAATAATAAACCTTTCCAATTTATTCAAACGAAAAGGTCCTTTGAAATTAGTTTAGCAAACATTATAAAACAAGTCACGGATCTTTTTTCATGAGACGGGTCAACCCATGACCCACACTTAGCAATTCATATGAACATTTGTGGATATGGGTTCAATTCATGGGTAATAAGGATCTGTCTCACAAAAACTATTCGTGAGACCGTCTCATATGAGTTTTTGTGAACATTATAAATGAGTTACCAACACTGTGTAAAATTTGAAGCCAGATGTTAGTTTGTGTTAACCAAATAATAATTTTATTTAAAATATCTTATAACATACCTTTGAAAATTTTAAAATGTTTAGACTATTTTAAAATTAAGTTGTTGAAATAAAATGAGAAATTTTATAAAATGTTGGTATTGACAATTATGTAGTTTCAATTACGCTATTGAAAGACCTTATCAAAAATAAGATATTATTAGAGACCATATTCTCCTTAAAAAACTTCATGTTTCGGGATTAAATATAATATTATTCTTAAATTTTACAAGCAATCTTAATTTTTTTTTAAATAATGTTGAATATCTGATAAAATATTGTAAGAACCATATAAAACATTTTATCGAAAACCCTCTAAAGTCGATGAATACGAAGTTTTAGTTTTATTTTTCTGAAGAAGGTATTTAAGTATATAAAAGAAAACCATGCAATGCAATGCTACTTAAAATATTATTGGACACGTGGAATAGAAGAAATGCCACGTCAACATTTCCGGGTAATTGAATTCAAAACCCAAAACCAAAGATTTACCGACGACATCATATTCTAATTTAAAAGTTCAAACATAAAACATGTCGTTAATTATGGTTATGGACACACATCCAATCATAACAAGTATCATTTCATGTGAGGCGGATCAACCCATGATTCGCACTTCACAATTCACATATAAATTTATGGATATAAGTTTGGTTAATGGATAAAAATGATCCATCCCGAAAATCATCCATAAGACCGAATCAGTTTTTGTGATCATATGCATTCCTTATGCAATATCCAAAATAGAATACAATTTAGAATTGAGGGTATAATCCTGTTCAAATGTATTATTATTTCACAAACTCATTTCTATTATATACATTGATCAAAAGTATTATGATAAATTCTAATGGCTTATATAAAACAAATAAAAGATAAGTGATAAAGTGCGATCATTTAATTGGTAAAATAAAACAGCTTTCCCAATCAATCCCTTTATAAACCCAACTTTTCTCGAAAGCATTGACTGAAAACTACCCAACAAACTCCTTTTGAATCTTCCGATTATATTGTTTTTATTTTACCCTTTCAACACACACTATTTTCCCAAAATAAATAAAAGTAGAAATCAAATAAATGAAAGAAATTAATACTACTCCAAACCAAGATCAAATAATCACTAGTAGTGGATTACATCAGTCCTTCCTACTCAAAATAAAGGCCTAATTCCTTCCATCAAACAACAGATTGATTAATTAGAAGATAAAAAAATGAAATGAAGAAGCTACTTAAACTAACATTACAATTGGTTAGAATTTATTTAACCCCCAATTTGATGAGGTACTACAGAATCAGCGGGAGGTACTACTCAACTAAGCGTAAACAGATCCACAAGAGAGAGCCATGAGGAGTATAGCAGCTTGCTCTTCCTCCCTCAGTTTGCTCATCAATTTCCTCGATCTCTGCAGCAGCACATCGCTTCTAAACGACATGAATCGCATCTTCAAAATCTCTCTAACTTCATTGCTCCGATTGCTAACACTGCTCCGTTTCTTTTTCCGGCTATTCCTTCCGGTTTCTAATCCTAGAAGCTGTCTCCTCTTTTTATTGTATTTGATCCCACACGCATTACATAATGACTGAAATCCAACCCCTAAAAATTCAACAAAAATAATGGAGATGTTGTATCGGAAAATAGGTTGATGAAAATGTACCTTAGGTCCAGCTGGACCGCCTCTCCAGAGAGGAGTTCTGGTGGTCTGACAGCCACTGCAAGTTTTCGGTGAATGGCTGCTGTTTTTCTTCTCCTCTAAATCTGGCTTCTGAAGATAAAATAAATAAAGCAAGGATTATTAGGTTCAGATGTAGAGATTTGATCGCAGAAGCTGAGAAAATGGCGAAAAAACTGCGATCAGTTCATCTCTCACCTTGTCCACGTTCAGATCCATACCATCAAGTACAATGTACTCGAAAATTGAAGGAAGCAAATGAAGAGTCAATAATTAGAAAAGCAGCTCTCGGAATTCGTGATGGATATTTCTTCAGATCATAACATGATCGAAAGGGCAAAAAATCAGACAGATGATTAAAAGGCAGAAAGTGGATGAGTTTAGAGATGAAGGGTTTATGGAAGACGAAAGGAGAGCGTAGAGATCACAGAATCAATGGGCCGCCATTTTCAGTGAGTGCTTATAGAGTGACTGAGAGAGAGAGAGAGAGAGAGAGAGGGAGTGTGTGTGTGTGCGTAAATATGTGTAAAGAAAGAGAAAAATGCAAAGAAGAAAAGAAAAGAGGATATCTGGCGGACACTAGTCAGACGTACACGAAACCCTAGCTGACTCTACATTTCTGACGGAATGACATTAATGCCCCTCATCACCTTCAAATTTTGAATTCAATCTCAGCCGTAACATATCTGTCAAACTAAAACAGGTGATGAAGATTGAATAAATATTACTCCCTCCATCCCCATATCTTTGCCACACTTTGACACCACGTAATTTAAGAAAAAACTGTTGACTTTGATGTGATGTGTTATTTTAATGTTTTTGACTGGCAATTTTGTAATTAATGTGTGCTTTTAGAGTGTAAAAGTTGTAAAATGAAAGAAATGGAAGGGTAGGGGAGTAAATTTTTCTTTACCATTTTTTGACTGGCAAAGTTAGTTGGGACAAACAAAAAAGGAAAGTAGGCAAAGTTATCAGGGACGGATGGATTATTAGATAAACTTTTGATTACCAATAATATTAAATAATTTGTTTTCAATTTCAAATAGTATTTTCTTTTTAGATTACCTATCGTATATATTATATGTATTCATTGAAAACCCATTTACAATAAACCATCAAACTATAAATATATTATCCACAAATTACAAAAAAATTTGTAGAATCTTGCTATTTCATCTCCTTCTCTTGTAATTGTTGACTCAACCAAAAAATCATCGAGTGTAAATTCTATTAAATTTTTTTAAATAACGTAAAATTAAAACACATGTAGAATGGTGTAGAAGATGTATAAGATCTTGAGTTCTTTTTAGCATTAATATTGTTGTTTGGGCAATTTCAAGGGATTTATCTCTAAATCCAATTCAAAAAATCATGTTCAAGCTATCAAGATTATGAATTCTTCGAAGAAGATCCATTTAGTAGTGCTTGATGTTTAAGGAAATAGCATGAGAACTTTGTAGTTGTTGATTTTTAAAAAATAGTGTTTCCATGATAACTAGCACTTTTTCCCCATTTTTTTCTTTTAGAACATTGTTAGTTTAATGTTCCTCGTTCTGATAAGATAATATTAAGATGTCGTTCCACTCATAGAAATTACACCCTCATTACCCTTCTCGAATTTGTCCTCATTTTTAAAAAAGATTTTCAGCCATTTAAATAAGTTTTTATTGTGATTCTCCAGTTTCGACTTAAATTACTACTCCCTCCGTCCCGCTCCAACTTGCCTACTTGTCATTTTCGTCCGTCCCAATCGAACTTACCAACCCCAAAATGGCAAAGAAATAACATTTTTTAATCAAAAAGTAATCAAAAAGTAACCAAAAAGTCAAAAAACAACAACAAAAAGTCAAAAAAAAACAACAAAAAGTATAAAAAACACTTTTTTAATCAAAAAATAACCTAATCAACTGCATTTTCTTAGATTCCGTACCCGATCCAAGTAGGTAACTTGGACTGGGACGGAGGGAGTATGATTTATTGGAAATAAAACCAATGAGATAAGTTGTGTAAATCAATTAATGGATGAAAGAGTGGTAATACTAAAACCTAAAACAGGTATATTAAAAGGGAAATTGAAGGATCATAAATAGTGTTTTAGGTACTTTACAAATAGGGTAGAAGAAATTCTTGATTTGACACTCCCATGGAGTTGACCTTTTTATCCTTTGGTCAAAGCTGATTGCAATTCAAGTATTATATTTTTGGTATAAATTAACAGCCGGTTCTGCTATATATATAAATCAACTAAATAATAATTGTTGTACTGTTTGTTGTCTTATATTGTAAGAATTAGTAATTAAAAATGTTTTAGTAAATTTAGTATGGGGAAATAATAATTTGTCAAACTTTTAATTTGAAGAAAGTTAGTATTTTTGTATGAACTATATGACTACAACAGTATCTAATCTCTTTTAGTTAATGTGTTACGAATGTTTATACTATTGTTTTAGATATTTTGAATTATGATGCATCACATAAAAACAACAAACAATAGAAACCTAACTTATACTATAGTGCGTGTCACATAGCAAAGATTAAGATCAAAATTATTTAAATTGATTGCACGACGGATGGATAACGGAGTTAATAATCACAACACAAGAAACTGGACACGA